>CM023490.1:403955-456535 GCA_013339685.2 Hyalomma asiaticum | reverse complement strand
TTTATACCTCGCCAATGGACGAGGAATGCGTTGCTATTGCATTGTCTTTTCAATATCATTTTATCCTTTTTATCTCACGCAGTTTAAAGAGTGCCGAATCACCAATAAGCACAACATCGTCAACGTGTGGGCCACGCGCCGACGGGACACATTGCTCGCTCAGTCCCTTTATGTCTTGCTTCCTTCCGTTAAGAATGAGCGCTCTCATGGCTGCTGCTGGGGGCATGGAGAGCGCCTGTATCGTGTCAATGCAATGTTGTAGATAAGAGCTGCTTCCCTCTCAATTTCGTCACCTAAAGCGTTACTTTATTCCGATCCATTTGTCTGATCGTGATCGACCTGCGTAGTTATTACTGTGGAATGCTTTCTTTTCATTTCCCGTCAAGAAAAGACCGAGCACGACGAGCACACATTGTAACGTTTACTGTCGCTGCCAATTACGGTAGCAAACGTGGTGACGAAGCATACGTGCACCCGCTCAGTACCCCGGACCTCCAGCAGCACAAAGCAAGTGTGTTGTCAAATAGACCTGTCCCTGTTTGTCAACAATGTGACGTCACGCAGGGCATCGCCATCGACATCGCGGCGGGCCAGTTTCGCAGTGGTTGGCAAAAAGCTCCGGCGGCTCCTGCAGTTTGCTCGGGCTTTGCACGCGATGGTACTGTCCCACTCCGAGGTTGCGCGCGGGCGGTTTATTGAAAACAAGCTGCAAGTTCGTGGAATGCAGTATCCATACCCCTACACCATTTCGGAATGGAAGAATGACCCTAAAACCTCGACCAAACGTTCGGCTCTGTGTGTACCTCACATGCATGCCTGGCCTGTACAATGCAGAGGCCATGAAGCGTTACTGATCGCTCAAAGCGTAGGGCTTAGTGAAAGGCCACGTGCATCTAGTGCTTGTCTCGAACTGGGGCACCAACGCTTTCCGTCGACTGCTGTCATTCGTAAATCCAGAAAAAAAAACGATGCCGCTGGCTTAATTTTGTTGCGCGTTTGGCACGTCCTAGAGCGCAAAAGCTAAACACCGTGTCAAAGAGGCCAGGTAACGCGCATAAAAACCAGTACAGCCACGGTCCATCCGTACGGCAGCATGGAACCACGCCGAACACTGCAACTTTTGCCAACCACCGCCATGCCCTACGAGCTGCAGGCAGCGTCCACACTGCGCGCTGTACTTGCATGACCGGTTTAGTTGTAGCGCTCATTTGCATTTCCTTCTGTTCTTTCTGCTCAGGATTTAAACATTTATACGGTCGAAAACAGGCGAGACTGGTACTGTCTATCGCGTCCGAAAACACTAACAAATTTTGCCTTTGGAGTGCTAGCCCGACGCAGGTTGCAGCAAAGTGAGCGGGAAATAAAATCTGCACAACGTTTGGTACCACCGCTTACTGGAGGAATGCTTTCGTTTCAAAACGCCTTCAAAACGCTCATACTTCTTCCTTTTTGTTTCAGGGCTAGTTTTCTTGAAAGCAGACACGCTAGCTACCCGCTCCGGGTGCTCAGAAGATCAAGGCGGGGCATCCTAGTTGATACATGTTTACAAATTCTGCGGAAGCACAAATAACAAAACGCCTAAAAGCTCTACGTAACAGGCTAGCACTTACCAGCGATGAAATGTAATCCAAAAATCCTGTTGCTGTCCGACGGCTGCTGTTTTACGCAGCGTACAGATCGCACCCACGCTTTCCGTCACTGTGTCGTTTGGACTTCGGAAATCGAGGAGGAAAAAAAAAAAAGAGCAAGGACCCGATGCCGCTGCCTTTTATCGCGCGTTTGGCATATCCTCCATCGCAAAAGCTAACCACCATGTCAAAGCGGCCAGGTGCACGCGCACAAAAAAAAAAAAAAAAAAGAACGAGTACAAACTCGGTTCAACCGTACGGCAGCATGCAACCACGCCGAACGTTGCAATGTTTTGCCAACCAGTCCGTTCGCACGTGAGCGCTAGGGTCACGTGGCTGACGTCACGGCCCTTTCGTGACGTACCCCAGGACAGGTCTATTAGGTTTGCGGAGCTCCTTTCCTGCCATGCAGGCCCAAAAGTATGGCGCCGCACAACATTTAGTGAAGAATATCGGCTGACTTCTCACGTTAACGATGAAATCAGCGCGATGCCGCACACAGTATCACGCTTCCCGACAATACAGCCAGCACGCTCTGTCGTAGCAGACGACGCGGTTCAAGGCTGGACGGATCGTGCATCTGCGCATGCGCGAGCAGCCGCTGCTGGCCGATTCCAGCGCTCGCCGCATCATGGCCGCATCGCAGTGCCACACGCTCCGAGATTTCCCCTAAGTGTGAAACAGACTGTACATGAAGTTGTAGTGCCTAGATAGCACTACAAGTCCAGGAGCTCAGTGGACTGTTTAGTATATGAGTCTGTATACTGTCTAAACCAATTGATTGAGTTTCGGCACGTATACGAAACAATCTACTATGCTCCTAGACTTGCAGGGCCATCTACGCATTGGTACACTAACTGTGTGCACGCTCGAAAGTTCACGTACTAAATGTACATGAAGTTGTAGTGCCTAGATAGCACTACAAGTCCAGGAGCTCAGTGGACTGTTTAGTATATGAGTCTGTATACTGTCTAAACCCAATTGATTGAGTTTTGGCACGTATACGAAACAATCTACTATGCTCCTAGACTTGCAGGGCCATCTACGCATTGGTACACTAACTGTGTGCACGCTCGAAAGTTCACGTACTAAATGTACATGAAGTTGTAGTGCCTAGATAGCACTACAAGTCCAGGAGCTCAGTGGACTGTTTAGTATATGAGTCTGTATACTGTCTAAACCCAATTGATTGAGTTTCGGCACGTATACGAAACAATCTACTATGCTCCTAGACTTGCAGGGCCATCTACGCATTGGTACACTAACTGTGTGCACGCTCGAAAGTTCACGTACTAAATGTACATGAAGTTGTAGTGCCTAGATAGCACTACAAGTCCAGGAGCTCAGTGGACTGTTTAGTATACGAGTCTGTATACTGTCTAAACCCAATTGATTGAGTTTCGGCACGTATACGAAACAATCTACTATGCTCCTAGACTTGCAGGGCCATCTACGCATTGGTACACTAACTGTGTGCACGCTCGAAAGTTCACGTACTAAATGTACATGAAGTTGTAGTGCCTAGATAGCACTACAAGTCCAGGAGCTCAGTGGACTGTTTAGTATACGAGTCTGTATACTGTCTAAACCCAATTGATTGAGTTTCGGCACGTATACGAAACAATCTACTATGCTCCTAGACTTGCAGGGCCATCTACGCATTGGTACACTAACTGTGCGCACAGTTCACACTTCCACTGAGTGGCAGGGATTTTTAAAAAGTGTGAGAGCTCAAGGGTTGAAGCACAGGTTAGCTGCATGGCGAGGTGCGATGGCTTGGACATCCAAAACTGCACGCATACTCAAAAGAAAATGGAAGAAGGCAGGTTCGATTGATCCTTGCATGGCTTAGACCCATTCTCTCAGGTTCCAGTGGCAAGGCGGGCATTCAAGTCGCTCCCGTGAGAGTTCAACTTGGATGAAGTTACTAATTTGTGTTTGTTACTCTTAACTGCCCTTTTTAATAGCTGTTTATTTTCCTAATTGTACCCTCAGATGTGTATTTCTTGTATTCACGTATACGAATTTATGCCTGAAATTAGTTTCCCTTGGGAAAAAAATATGATAACTAAAACCCTCCCACATACCTGACTGTGATGCTATCCGTTATGCATCTTTTTATACCTCAATAAAACCACTTGATCTAAGACTGTGAATCTTGACATAAAGAGTAACAAGTAATATTCAATCTGTATATTTTAAAATTCCCTTGGAACTTTTTTGCCAAAGATTTTATTCCTTGTTAAATTTTTTCTGATAATTTTGAATTTTCCTTTCCATATGCTTGCAGGACTGGGCAAGCACCGAACTGACATCGGTCAAATGAAGGAGCTTTTACTTACAAGCGCCCCTACTACAATTTTAAAGGCAATATATGTTTACTTTATGATGCACAGAGATTATTCTATTATTACCATAGTATAATCTCATTACAAGAGATCTGCTATACAACAGACATTTGGATACAACATACCAAAATGTGGTGTTATGCTGATCTTCCTATCTTTTCCAATGGCTGAACTTCTTTTACAATGGAATTCTGATACAACATGCATTCGGATATAAAGGACTAAATCACAAGACGGCTAGCTTGTCAGCACTCCTTTACAGCAGAATCATTTATGGTGGATATCTCAAGTTCAACAGCTTCCAACTTCAAACATTGCTTGACAGCGGTTGTGGGATCAACACAGTGAGGTATTATAGCGGCATGACCAGGTCAACAGCCTTGTAATGATGGAGACATGCATAGTGTCCAAACTGTTCACTGGACACCACAGTTGAAGCTGACAAGCTTCTGTCAGAAAAGTTAAAGAATAAATGCAACCTTAGAATATGTCTGCGACTTGTAATCCCCTCCAGTTACAAGAGACTCATTCTGTGTCTACAAAAAAGTATGTTTTAACAGTATTTGTATTCTACATACTCCTTTTGCAACAGACTAAAATCTTCTTCACAATCAAGGTGTGTTGTACCGAGACTGAACTGAAACTATCGTGTTTCATTACTGTTACGTAACAGTGGCCATGCCAAGTTCCCTTACCGGTGTAGGGTAGAAAGTGGACTCCGGTTGGGCACACGGTGGCGCATTTATGTCGCCCGTCTTGTCAAAGAACAGATACGGTTTCACCGGCACAAGGTTGGGCGCGAAATTCCAGACGTCTTCACGGTCATCAATGATGCACACCATGGAGTCACCACAAGGAAAGAGCGCTCTGGAATGAACACAAAACATGGCCAGGGTTGCCAACCACGTTCCACTTTGCATTCCGCTGATGATTAATGCTCTTGCGTGCACTAGACTGCTAATCTTAAAATGATTGATTAGTGAGAATATCATTCGATCACACTTTTATTAAACTGGCTATATATGGGTATTGCTGAGGTAAATGTCGCGAGATTCTACACATTCCGAGGTGTCCAAGAAAGTTTATTCTATATTTGTACACATGGCCTTTAAGATGGCATCCTGTATATTAGCACATGCTGCTAGCAAAAGTAGGGCCTCCAAAATAGACAATTATGGCCGCCTTTGTGTAAGTGTGCCCAACATCACCGTAGTGCGGTGTTCTATGCTAGGAAAGAGTGCTGCATATGCTCAGGTGACTCTTGGTGTCAACAGATCCACTAAGTACCAATGTTAAATTTCTGTGAACGGTGCCATTTTTACTTCTGTGGTTTTATCTGGGGAGTTTGGGGGAAGGCAAAGCAGACACCTTATTTCTGCAAGGCATCCGGGTGCCTACAGGCAGTAGCACCTTGGCACTGCGCCAACCGTGCTGTGACAGTAGACCTCAAATGTTATCACTCGCAGATGCCGAGGCACTCTTTGATAATCTCATGACAGTGTTGTGAAAAGTGATTCAAACTGCTTGCCAAGTGTGGGAACCAACATACTTATCAACCACAGTTCAAATCTCAGAAGATTTGAAGATATGACACTTTAGGTACATGAAAACTTCATTGTGCTGATCGGCAGTAAAAGCACCTGGCAATGCTGCACAGTCTTTTTAGGAATAAGCACTGAAATAAAATTGTGTGTAGCTCATGCTCACTTTTTTTAATGCTTATTGGCTCTTGCAAATGCATGAGCAGCATTCTACTGTATCAGTGCAAACTAAATTACTGCTTTCCATGAAAGCATGCCATTTGTTGTGGACAGCGTGTGGTACACCTCAGTGAAACCGACCACATGCTTGGTGAAGAACTCCACAAGCCCTCCCGCCTGATTGCTGCCGAGGATACGGAACTAACCCCCGGACGACACCACATTTAAAACTGCAAAGGTGGAGCACTTTGCTTACCTGAGATTTCCCGTCTTAGAAGTGGGGTTGAAGCACTCGTCTCGCGAGAGGATACGATGCGAGAAGTACCGCCCGTCGGGGTCCAGCAGAGCAGCGATGGCGTGTGCGTAAGGCCTCGCCCCGAATGTGCAGATGTGCAGCTCGTACAGCTGCGACACCTGCTCCAGGAAGTGCTGCGTTCGCGGCCTCACTCGGGTGTGGTACCAGGGCGACTGTGGCCCGCACAGCTGGAAGTGGTGCACACCCTGGACGCACGCGGTGTGTCACGAGCGTGACATCGTTAGTACAATTTAGTCACTCCTGTGCAATGACACAATTTAAGTTGACGAGGGTGCAGGGAGTTGCAATAAGTAGCCAAGAAATGAAGTTGAAATGTGAAGCTTGATTCAATGAGGCATAATATAGCAGCAATTACACGGCACCAGTGGTTCTGGCACGCGGATGTATCAGGGACAGGTGGAATTATAGGGAACCCCTTAACGTGACAAAACAAGGGGGAGGGGGGGGCAGGGTGTAGGCACTACAAGATAACGACATCATCAAAAGCTCTTGTTGGGCAAGTAGGTACATTCTTTGTCAAAAGAAGAGGCGTGCAAGACATGGAAACAAGGGGTTCGCTTCTCCCCTTGTGTCCGTGTCTTGCACGCCTCTTCTTTTGACTATGGACAATTACCAACCCCGCTCAACTTTCTGTCCTTTTGAGGTACATTCTTGAGACCTGAAAGGGAAAATTAGCATCCACTTGTTTCATTCTCTTATTTTCCCTTTCATAACCATTACTCCACTTGTGGGTTTCCGCAGAACTCTTTTGCCATTCTTGAGACTAGGCACCGGCGCAACCAGACGACACAAGGAGAGAGACACGGACACACGGGCGCGTGTGTCCGTGTCTCTCTTCTTGTGTTGTCTGGTTGAACCGGTGCCTATAGACCTCAAGAAAACAACATACAGCAGGAAATAGGCGGGTGGAGCTGGGCTGAAATCCACAGAAGCAAGGGGTTTTATTTTTAACACTGAGAGTGATCGTGGTTGCGAACATGAGCAGTGGCAGCGGACAAAATCACTACCAATTTCGGTGACTGCACAGCTTACACTGTAAAAAGTATAGCCTGAATGTCACACCTCGGTGAAAGTTCTGCAGTATACACCGAAAAAAATGGAAAACGCAAGGCAGGCAGGGGACTGCTGAACGCAAAAACTACATTTGTTCTGCAAGTCTGTGGCCAATGCTACTTGTTTGGAAGATATGCTCGTTCATACATGCCCAGTAACATTTTCAATCAAAGCTAGTATTGTCCAGCTTGTGTCAGCATAGTTGTTGTCGTCATGGCAAAACTCCCAGAAAAATGGAACCTTTGGCGCCCTAATGAGGTGGATGAAATGAATGCATTAGTAGAGAATTTTAGTGTCGGAGCCCCCAAGTGCAACGGGTCAAGAACTCAAGAACACTTGAGTTCTTTTGTTCTCTCCCTACCACCAAGGGGAGTACAAGAGAACCCAATACTGTGTGTATGCAAAGGTGCAAGGGTACCGAGCATTAGAACTCGTTGCTTCTGTTACTTCATAGAGGGTGCATTGGAGTGGAAAAAGAAATGTTGCTGGTGCAGGGATTTCAACCCGAGTCCCCAACCATGCTTGTGAGGCAGGGACATATCTGAACCAATATGAATGCTTTTGATTTTCTAACACCTCGCCAGAAAGAAAGAAAAAAAGGAAAGTAAGAGGTCAGGCACACACACACACACTGAGCTTCACTTTCCCCATTTTTCTCTCGACAAAGCTTGGGCTGCAGTCTTTCTTTTGCAAAGTGTCGATTGACTGCAACCCCAAAAGCCAAGGTGTAGAGAGTATAAGGGGAACTTTATAGCCACTATGGCCAATGAAGACGCGGGAAGCATTCGTGAGAAAAAAAAAAGGGGGTATTAGTGGAAAATGTACTCGAATGATTCCTTGCCGGGGGAGTTGTTCATTTCTTAGGAAATGACATTGCAGACAAGTGCTGCTCGCCGCTCAATTTATTGTTTTGAAATTATGCATATGTGCAAACCGGTAACTCATTGGGATGGGAAGGGAAGTCGAGGAGGGGGTGCCCAAGTCCCCTCCCAAGTTCGAGGGGCACTAATGGAAGCACACCTCCAACAGGAGGTGCCTAGATCTGTCCCTGTCACTACCTTGACACCAGAGTGCGGCTACAAAGGGCCATTCTTTGCCAGGGCAAGTACACAGTCTGCCACACAGCACCCAAAATATTTGAGGAGCCAGCTTAGCACAGCCTGCTTCTTGAAGTAACCTAGACAAAAATTTAGGCAAGAAAATGTGAGACCAGAAATGTTTTGAATTAGGGGGGATCTTCACTAACTTTAAATTATCGAGGTTTCACTCTATCTCGAGCTGACTGCTCTGCCCTTGTGTAAACAACACTCACTTTGTGTGTGAGGTCATAACATACAAACTCATACAAACTACCATGCTTTCACGCCATCAAAAGACAATGCACCTTCATATTTGGCGGCACGTGATTTCCTGTGGTGTGGATAAGCGTCTGGTCAAGATCCACCAGAAGGACCAACTTGCGTAAGCTGCGCAGCCTCTCTTCATCGGCCTTGCCCAATTGACGAGCTTGCTGCAAATATTCAGGGCTGCTTTTAGTGACCAAGAAGCACTAAAAAGCGTTTGCGCATGCACTATTTACAAAGGCAATAAAAGATACACATGTGCACATCTCCTTTCTACTGACAACTACTACATCAAAACATAGTGTAACACATTTATACAGTCTAATACTAATTTCTGGAGTGTTGCGTCCCAAAACCATAATATGATAATGAAAGATGCCAGGCGAACAGTACAACCTCTTTACAAGAGCCCTCCTGCCTCTTCCATTGTTTGAGCTCCTTTTAAAATGGATTCTGATACAGAATACCTTGGGATATAATGGCCTTAATTAGTATAAGTACAGCAACCTAATCAGCAATCTTTTAAATAAGACTTCTGCACTAAAGACACCTCATATGCAGTAGCTTCCAATTCAAAACATTGTGTGGCCTACTTTTGGGGCAGGGAAAGCACCAGCAGATTCAACAGAGTGAGACACTATGGCAGAAGATGAAGTGAACAGCATTGCAATGACGGAGATGAGGATAACGTTGTGCCTGTTTCCCATACAGCATAGTTGAAGCTGACAAGCTGACCATGTCTGCGATGTAAAACTCCGTCTGAGGTTAACGTTTACATAAAAGTCTGTTGCAAAAGTATATTTTGATATAGATTAGCACTTGCTTTCCAATTGACCAAAATCTTCATCATCAAGGTCTGTTTAATGAGGTTATGCCGTACTACTCCCACCTGTAGCTGGGAAACTTGCAGGTGATCCCTGAAGAGTTCAAGAAATATTATAGCCAAAAAAGAACGCAGGTAGGAAGGTACGGCCTATATTGACAAAATGAACAAAATAGCGCTACTTTTTAAACAGTCACACTCTTGAAAGAAAGAAAAAGATAGAACAGCAAGTGGCCTACAAGTTGGCAAAACATTCTCTTGTCGAGCAGCAGATACGCTGTTGAATGTCACCCCCCAAAGGTGAGTAAACAAACAATTTATTCTGGGAAATGTAACCCTGGCGATTCCGTTTCTTTTATCCGGACAGAGTTTTATTGGCAGTGTAAACCTGCAATTTTGTTTATGCGCAACTTATTCTATATTTATTGTCATATTGTGCACACTGCACATCCCAGCAGAATGCATATATTGCAGGCCATAGTGGGAACTGTACAATGTTTGCAGCGCTGGGTCCTCAGGGGTAGGGGGCAATAGCACTCAGCTCTCCGACCGACTCCACTCGCACCGACTCACATGAAAACACAACTGCATACAGTCCTGGTGTGCCCTTACCCATTGAAATCGGCGTCACATACCACTTGCATGCCTTTGAAATCAGAGTGGTGAATGTACCTCAAAAACATCAAGCACACGAGACTGGAGCAGAGCTTCTCGAGGTCACCATCTGCACTCAACAAGCTGGCAGCTTATGTGTAATTTCTTGATGGTGCGTTGATTCTAAATACCACATGTAAATCAAGAATACCACAGCAACAAACAAGCCCTGTTATCATCTTAGTCGTTAAACTTTCACAGGCGAACATGCACTCAAACCTTGATCAACCTCCTGAAACTGTTATACACAGGCAGCTATGAAACACTGCACACAAAGCTTACAACGGTGTACTGTACAGTCAACTGTAATAAACAAAGAATAAAATCACATATGGCACATACCTGCATTGTAGACTACGAAGGAAACTGCCAATCATAGAGGCAACAACAACAACAAGCAGCTAGGTCACACTTACACAGATTGCAAGTGCCACTAGGATACACCTAAGTCAAGCATTAGGGTGGCGTACGAGCTCTCTTTCTCTCGTTTTTTTTTCTTTCTTTTCGTAATGAAACAAGAAGCCAAGTTGCCTACGGTGTTCCAGGCATTTGATAAACAATTACACAACCACTGCAATTTCCCATCTTACCCAGCTTCCTTTGAAACAGCTGTGCTCTCCTTCCCACCGCAGACGCTTTGCGACACCATACGTGCAATGAAAGCTAGAGGTGGATGCATTAACATGCCGGAAGTGCTCTTCTGCTGCCCTCCGTACAATTGTCATCGATACTACAGTTACTGAAAGGGCACTTCTTTGAAAATGCCAGCTGTATACAATGTACCAGCTGCCCTTTCTCCTCAAAATACGCGGCTTGCTCTCATAACACTAGCCTAGCATCGACTGACCACTCGAGGGGTTTTACTTTGCCATTGGCGTGACATGAAAAGTAGTGACCACAAAGGCTGAGAGAGCAACATGACGATGCCAACATTTTTGTTAGGTACAGTTTTTCCTCGGCAATGTAGCGTGGCTGCCAACTGCCACTGTGGCGCAGCGTACCATATTTGTTTATCTACTTAGAATATGCTGAAGTTGTCAACGGTGATAAAACACAACCCTTAGGTCTGCATGATGGAAGTATTTGATGATGTTTCTCAATGCTCGGTGGAAACAAAGTAGTCAGAAGAACATAATAATTAAAAGCAATATTGTGAGAAAGTCATACAAATAAAAACTCTGAGTGCTGCTGCGAGCATCAAGGAGAGCATGCTCAATATTTTAGAGCGGTGTGTCAGTGCCCGACAATGGCCACCCAAGTTTATCAAAGGAGCCTTCCATATGTGTGCCAATGACCAACACAAAATAATGCTCATTGACCACACACACACACTGCACAATGACTGGAACAAAAGATATGGTCATATCATCATCAGTCAAGCATACGTCAACTGCAGGATGAAGGCCTTTGTCTATGATCTCCCACTCAGTGTTATGTAAAATGGTGATTCACATTTACTTTTGTATTCCATCGTTTCACTCCAATTAGAGCCGACAAATTTTCCAATCATTCCACTCTGGCTGCTGCTCCCTTTTCTCTAACAGCCTTCCTGTTGATTTAACAGGCCAAAATATGTCTAGCCTAGTAATCACATGTTTTCGGTGACTCCCCATGCAGACTAGAAATGAGAAAAAACGGCGTTTCTTTACCATGCCACTACACATCAACCACTAGTGATCGACAGCTTTCGACGCACATATTGGACCATTTACCATGCTTTACAGACTGTAGGGCCATCTGCGAGATTGTAAACACTGTATTTGCCTTTTCTACACATTTCGAATTTCCAACACATGGCGGGGCTTTTAAAGAGTGCATGACCTTGAAGGCTGAAGCGCCCGTGAGCGGTACGATGGTACTAACATTCGAAACCGTGAGCACCTCAAAGAAAGCAGATGGAGGCTGTTTCATTTGATCCTTACGTTGCTTAGAACTAATCTGTTCGGGCCCTTCGTGAGGTAGTGACTCAGATATCGCAGTTGCTTGCTCAGAGATCAGTTTGGATGAGTTAGTAACTAATTTGTTGTTATTTTTTGTTGCATATCTTAGGACTGCTGCTTATGCTCCCCGATGTACCTTTCAGATGAGCACTTAACAGTCGTACTTATGTTCATGAATTTATGACGTGCGTACATCATTTCTTCTTATAAAGAAATTTCACTAGGATCAACCAAACACTTACAGATTTCACCATGTGTCATATGATTTTAATAACTCATGAAGCACTCGACATACGGCTCTTACTTTTCATATACCTCTAGAGTGCCAACCGCCGTAATAGAAACTTTAAAGACCTGTTAGTACATGCCAAAGTAAACCCTCAGCGCACCGCCTGCGTAATGACTTGATCCCGTCCCAGATGTAAGACTTGCAAGCATATTCAAAATGATCTTAAAGTTAAAAGCACGGGAAGTGACTATGTCCATCATGTAAAATCAAGTTTCACTTGCACTAGTTCAAACATTATTTACATGTTGGAATGTTCACTCTGTCACAAGCAGTACATCGGCGAAACTGGTCAACCAATTAATGTTAGATTAAACGGGCACCGCACGGACACCGCGAATAACCTGCCAAAGGCACTGGCGCAGCATTTTAATTATGACAGGTCATAATTTCGATGAACTGAAACTCTACATACTTCAAGGAAACTTCCGCTCGTCGAGGGACAGAAAATACAGGGAATAGTATCTCATATACAGGTTCAATACTCTCCAGCCTACAGACATAAACCTTTCAAAGGGAACCCTTGAGTCCATTAGATACAGTAGAGGGTTAACAAAGACAACAAAAGGTTGAGGTATACAAGCTAACAATGCTTCTCCCAGAAAGTCTACTTTCAGGTGCGGAGCCCCCATCCAGTTCGACGAGAACAACGGCGTTAAACAGTGTAGTTACTTTTTTTAGCCACAAGCTTTCGGTGAAATGCATTGTTGGTGTGGCGCAGGTGGTGTGGGGTGGAGGGGGGGGACACATGCCATGGGAGCAACTTCTGTTCCCAGTGTGTGTTCCTTTTTTCATCCTGCTTTCTAGAGCTGAGCACATAATGCATGTCAATGTCTCCGAGTTCTTTGCACTCCGTGCACAATGGCGAAGCAGCGCCCCTAACTTTATAAGACCATGCGGGAGTGCATGCTGACCCCGTTCTCACTCGTACAGTAAAGTTGATTCGCTGCGGCTAAGTCCTTTAGTCACACAAGGCTGGTGTGGTGGCTTCTAGCACTGAGCACACAATGCATTTGCAAGATATGTACAAGGAGCGGATTCTTTGGAAGCTTTCGCTCTTGCCATTTATTTACACACAATGTCCAGTCAAGGGAACATTTCTGAAGGAGAAGCGGCCCAAGCCATTTATATTAGTCACGCTAACACCTGTCACCCAAATACCCCTGCACCCCCCCCCCCCCCTTTTTTTTTTGTTCGCACATGCTGCTCTTCTTCTCCTCTGTTTCAGAGGACGAGGGAGAGTGTGCAAAGGCGTACATAAACGAATGCTGGAGAAGGCAGTTGCCGCCCTGACGAAGACAAGTCCCCTTGTCGAAACGTTGGCTCCCGCGACAGTCCCTGTTCTAAATTGTACTTTGCGATTTGTTCATCGATTCAAGCATCCATCTTCCCCTGAGCTTCTCTTCTAGGCTAGAGTGCCAAGTAATATAGCAACAATTTGCATTTTCTGAAATTCGTTAAGCCTTTCTTGCTGCAGATATTACTTCTCAGTGAACACTTTTTTATTCCATCTTTTTTCTTTGTTTACGAATGCTTCAGAAATTAAGTTCTGTTTGTACTGTTTTGAAAATAAACACCACTTGAAAGCACGTTTATTGCCCTCCACTCTGATGTATTACATGTCACTGTAAACACGGCAGCCGCTGCAGAAATAATTCCTAACTCAAGCATACAAGAAACCACCAGTTTCCCCATGGCTCGGAAAGCGCTAATGTTGGCTAAAATGTTCACTAACTCTGTGTGCTCCTTAACACTTTCATCTATGATGGGATGGGTGCTTCGTAGCTGGTGCGTCTCCCGCACACTCACACAAACAGGGGAGGCCTCTCATTTCCACACTACACACTACATTCCACACTACATTCTGCTTACAAGTACACCAAAACGGCTCCTTAAAAGGACACCAAAGACAAAGATTAAGTTAATATGAACTGTTGAAATGAAATAACCATCGAGAAAGATTGTGGTGATTGTTTTGGGCCAGGAAAGTGCCTAGTTTGAATGAAAATCACATTTTAGCAGTCAGCATGCTGTTAGAACTACTTAAACTACAGGCCTCGACCCAGGGCATGGTGTCGTAGAACTGGCCGTTTTCTCTCTTTCCTGGCCAACAGTGAAGCCAGCCGTGCAAAAGGCAGGAGCGGGCAGGAGAGACGGGTTTGGCTCATGAGCAGACACCTCTGTCAGTAGTCAGGGAGAAACCTGTTTCTCCAATGTCATGAGTGCAGAAGTGTTGAGGGAGTTGACCCTGTTGCCCCCGCTTTTTGGGTCTAGTTAGCAATGACTGAAGCTTGTCACAATAAATTTCGTCTATTTTTCAATGGGACAGGCAAGGAACACTTTATTTCATCCTTTTATGCACTGCAGTTTATTTCTGGCAGTTAGAGCATCAGCAACTTCTTCTTTTGGAGACTCGACCACGTCGTCGACCTAGGTACTAAAATTTCTCGCTGATGGTGCAAGCCTTGTCCTGCATTTACCTTACTTTCTCAGGTAATGAGGTGCTGGTACAGATAACATTGATGTCTTTTACGTTTTCTGGCATTCGCCCATCATTCTGACAAAAAATTTTGTTCAGGCTTCTATCAATGTACCAGGCTCAACTTGCGTTGTTCTGTCGGTGACAGTAAGTGACCCGATTCCCTCTTGACGCACAGCTGTTGGAGCTTTTAGTCATGCCTTTTGCAGGAATAATTCCATGCTGTATAATTGTAGTGCATGATCAATGGAAAAATGGCACCAGAACTCACCTCCTGTGTGACACGAAGTTCAGGTACATTGTGAATCATGCTGACTGAGGCCACGTCAGCCGTGGTGGGCAGCGCCTCTCCTAGCCTGAAGAACAAACAAAACAAATGCTTATTGTTGAAAATCACTTATCGTCGCGTATAGTGCAGAAAAATGAGAGAAAACGCTACACATTTGAGCGATGGTCCTGCCATAGTCTTGGCAATCCTATGGGCTATCTTGGCCACAGAAAGATAAAAACTTAGGCCTGTATTCACAAACCAACCTTATCCTTATCGCTTGTTTCCCTTATTGCCACTGTTCCAATAATGCACATTGTAATCAGTGCAAGAGACTGTCATAAGCCATGTTTGTAGATACTACACTAGTTTGTTCATAAAGGCACAGGGAAGATAAGTAATGCCGTGTGGAAACAAACATAATCAAATTAACATCTTTATTATGCTGCTCATGTCGTGGAATGTGCCTGTTCATTTCAAGGGAAAATAATGTCAGCCACAATGGAAAGCAAGACAGAACAGAGCCTACCATGCACAAAGTGGCCGGGTGATATCCTAGACGCTACAGGTAAAAACACGTTCGAGCTTAAGGAACTTGCATGGAATAGATTTCTATGGTGTGTTCATGTTGCCAAGCATCACCACGAGACGCTAGCTACTCGAATGAGCTTAGAAAGAATTTGTGTTCGGGTTAACAGGGTTCCCGCGTACGATCGCGAATTCTGATACAAGGATAAAATTTTCCATCTCGATCGGTCGCACGTCCCGATGGATTCCTTTCAGGTTTACTCATCTTCGTCGGCACATTTCACCGTCGCCACTGAGCAGAAAGAAAATGCATGCAAATACTTACTCCCTCAGATCGGCCCCGCATTCAGCACAGAGGTCTTTCATGACAACGGGATGTGTACAGAGGGCCAACTTCAACAACACGTCGCTGCAAAGAAACGATAAAGCTAATCAATATTCACTGGGCACGCACTGGAAACACGATCAACACACTGCACCTGCGTTTATTTCCGTTCCCCGCACACAGGCAAGAAGAAAATAAGTCGCGATCGGCAGATAAAGCAACGCGCAAGCTACAAGTACACGTAAAACTTCTCCGCGCGAAACCAAGTTGACTCTGTTGCTGTGGTAACTGCACGCAACAAATGCGACGGTAACAAGAGCGAGCTTCGGACATGAGCAGCGCAGCGACGCTGAGCTAAAGCACGAGATCAATTCGACGTTCTGTTTAACGTAGCGAGAGTTTCACGTTTCTCTTTTTTCGCTGCTAACAAGGCAAGCACGACGACTAGATCGTGCTGTTCGAAATAAAAAGCGCGCGCGCGCGCTTCGGTGGATTTGAAACGAGTGCCCTTCAATTCGTCGAACGTCGCACAAGCCAAGTGTCGAACGTTCTACGTGAACAGCATGTCGCGAGAGAATTTGCGGGACAGAACCAGCTCTACAAACGAGGTCGTACCCGGGGT
Source organism: Hyalomma asiaticum (assembly GCA_013339685.2). NCBI lineage: Eukaryota > Metazoa > Arthropoda > Arachnida > Ixodida > Ixodidae > Hyalomma > Hyalomma asiaticum. Next base: position 440,222 of record CM023490.1, on the reverse strand, counting down.
TTACGACGTCTCCCTCTTGGGCTACCAGTGCGTCGACGGTGCCGTCGCATTCGGACTTGAGTTTGCACAACTGGTGCTCGTCGGCGTTTTCGCCGCCGTTCTTGTGGTACAGCAGGATTCCGGTGCCGTGGGAAATGCGGCTGCCCGCTTGGATCTTCCACTTGGCGATCTTGATCGAATCGCGACCCGTATGCCGAAGCAGCGAGGAAGAATTGTTTACGTTCTCCATGTGCCGCAGATCAATAAACAGTGCTGCCGATGGGAGGCAGCCATTACAAGAAAGGAAGCTCCGCAGTGAAAATAATAACAATAAAAGTCGATCACAAAATTGCTTTGATTAACTTTTAATGTTTAGAATATTTTATGTTAAAGCAAGAAGTAAATGGTAATATAATCAGTTCAGTGTTGTACATATTTTATTGTGAGGCTATTGCTATGGTGTATGAAAGGAAAAGTGGGACAAACGCGGCCGTCGAAGAGCGCGGCGCGGCGCTTGTTGCAGCGTTTCATGATGCTGAGGAGTGGCGCACGCGTCGACAGGGAGATGTCTCCGCGGGAGTTTGAGATGCGCCTGCTGCTGCAGCTACCGAGCGCGCTTCTTTGGCGCGGATTTCTTCTCGCTTCACGTCGCTTTCGCGTCGTGGAGTTTCAATTTCTTGTATAAGTACTTATACACGTTCTCATGCCGTGAAAAGCGATGGGAAGATGCGCGAACCGACAAATGCACTGCTGTGCGCGTCGAAGTCCACCGCGGTGCTCCAGCGGGCTCGAAATATTCACGACTTGAAACACTCGGATGGCGATCGTTCTTCGATGGAAGCGATAATGCTAGAGGCCCGTGTACTATGTGCTCTGGATGCACTACGTTAAAGACTTCCAGATTTCCAAAATTTTGCGAGCCCTCAGCTACGGCGCAATTACATTCATATAGCGATATTGTCACATAATTAAACCGCTTATTTCTACTTTGCGGCGGACACCAAACAGAGAAGTGCTTAAGAAAATAAGAAACGACAGCGGTGACTCGTTTCGCCAGGCATCTTCATCGGAAAGCGTCTCCAACGACGACTGTTGACACGTAATTAGGTACTTGTAGAACTAAACGTTCTCACTGGTGAAAGAAAGTTACCATCCGCGTTTTAGTCTAATATAACTATTGCGAAAGCACCCAAAGCATGTTGAGTTTCATTTGCTGAATTTTCCAAATACGGGACACAGCTCGATAATGTACTTCAGTTACTTTCGTCTTCTGCTGAAGTTCCTATAGCTGTCATATGCTACAGTTGATAGCAATCTGCCATCAACAGGAGTAATGACCATATACACAGTCGTTTCAGTGTGTGCATTAAATCTACTTTGGTGGGAGCAGTGCCTCGGGTTTCCTGTTTTCACCTCGTATCACCCGGACTAGACGGGCTTCCGTAAAATATTAGACTTCAATATACAAGCCATATGTTGTCAAGACGCCTGCTCCAGCGTCATCATTGTTTTGTTTTGACGTGTCTCTTAATTTGTCTCCCGGTACTTTTAAGGTCTCCGAGGCGTTTCAGCCGCCTTCGTCGCTGCAGGCTGCAAATACGTGGCGACTTTTGCTGTGTTTGAAAGGTGCCTGCAAGTTCTCAAAGACCTTATACATTTATTTGATTCGAAAGAATGGAATGCTTATAGCGCATTTTTCAGTTGACCTTTTAAAGGTGAGTGATTGTTCGGTGTATCCGAGTCGCGCATAAGGCGTCACAAAGCACCGCATGACGACTCGGTTCTGGTTGCTTGGGCAATGGGGAACCTATACATGGCTATGGAAAAATGAAACGCAGTAAGATTCCCCATTGTCGTATATTCGTTTTATCATGAAGGCGTCTTTTGACGAACTGTTAAAGGGCGTGTTGTCAGTTTGGGCCAAGGCTAGCACGCCGGTGCACAGATGGGTCGGTGCTAATGTACGTAAATCCTGCTCGCCGAGAAAACGATGGAAATATAATACACAAAGGGATGCTTCCTTTTACCGGGAGCTTCGAATGAACATGCAGTTAAAGGCAACCGACCCGCGCGCCTACATAGTACGTACTTGAAGCCACACATTGCATGCTTGCATAACTAGGAAACACAGATTTAGAAGAGTACAAACGAAAGGACCTAAGCATGCACGTGTTTAAGGCGAAAGGCTTATGTGTGACACAAGAAGAATGAAAGAGACCGAGGTAAGGAGAATTAGACAAAAGTAAGAAAGATATTGAGACAGAAAGAGGTAGGTATGAATAGGAATAGACAAAGAAAGAGATAAGGGAAGAAACGACAGAAGAGAGACAGAGTAAGATGCACAAGGATGAATTGTATTAGACAGTGATCAAAATACACGAATATAGACAGAATCTCGAACACTTAGGTAAGGTTGGAAGGGTATGATAATGACAGATAGAAGTATGCAAAGAGACATGGTGTTCCCCAGGTACAGGTAAGGATATATGAAGACAATAGGGTATAGATAGAGTAAGACAATATTGATAAACGCACGAGAAAAATGAAAACAGAGCTAGACAACAAAGATTACATGTCGTTTTACATCGCCCAGAGTAGCAAACACAGTCACCATAAGGATAAAGAAATAAAAGAAAGAAGAAAGAGTACAATGAAAATCGCACATGAATGCAGTCTGCGCGTAAAAGCTTTCGCCGTGAAAGCCGTTTTAAGATCCCAAGTAGATTTTTTTTCTCGGAGTATCTGGAAACCTCCCAGTTCTGAATGCAATAATCTCGGTCCACAGAACAATGGTCACACTAGTACGGGTGAAGGAACTCGAGGCGTATAGAGGTTGCGATGGTTCTACTATTACGCTGTACAGTCAGTTACTTTTCGTCCGATGATCACGCCTAAAGTATAGGTGACACAATACATTTGAATAGTGCACGTGCGAACAACACCACTTCTTCCGTTCGACTAGGGTATGCGCCCGTCGAGCAGAAACGGCCCAACCATGGCGTACGTGCCACCACTCTAGGGTAGATTTCAACGGTCTTATAGTTAAAAAGGGTTCTTGAATAAAGCTTATTGTCCTTTGGAACCTGTACAGAAACTCATTATAAGGCTTACTACCTTTCATGGTTGCTTCGATGGCAATGCTTGCATTTGTCGAAGTAGCTACAAAGTAGTTGCAAGACAGTAGCATTTTCTTACATACTACATTCGTATGTATGTATGGCTGCAAATTCGTATGTATGGTTGCAGTCTTCGGGAAGGTGAATTTGTCGAAATCTCGGCGAATTCACAAGATTTTCTTTGAAGTTACAGGGCACTCAATAAACAAAGTCACATTAAATGTAAGGTCGCAGGCGCTGTTGTGTTCCCTGCACCCTTGCCTTTTGTGTGAGTTGGTATTAAAACGCAAAGAACCACAAACTCACCCAAGGTCAATATCACACAATTTTGTTGTGGTAGGTTGATGCAGAACAGGATATATACGCCGAACACAGACTGCAAACATATAGGCCCTCACAAAACTAGCTCTCAACTCGATCTGAAGGTCATCGTGGAAGCGCGTGCGTTCGGATTGGTTGTCTCATGTACTAGTCGGGGAAACACGCGAAGATGATGCTTCGCGCGCTATTTTGCACGCATGGAAGCTCAACAGCTCACTACATCGTTAACATGGGTATTTCTCAGTTATTTTATTTTGCGCTCTTTGGCGAATATGGAAAATACACTGTGCGCTAAATACGTCTCAGAGAAATCTCAAGCAATAGTTATGCTAGACATATCATCAGACATGCCAGCTGGGCGGTGTCAAAGAGCACTTAAGAAAGAGGAGATTTCTGAAACCGTCTCTACATCGTTCGGGTTATTCTGCGCCTCGTCACGGAACCGACGCAAAGAGGTGTCGCTGTATAGCATCACACAATGCATTCTCGCGCCTCAAGTCCTTTTAATTAAAACTAGTTGCACAATTAGAAGTTAAGCTTCAAGACCATTGTTACTGCTTTCATGCCTAATGTTTTCATTTAATTTAATCAATAAGCCCGCGTACATATATTTCGGCATCCAACGGTATAGTTAATTAGACTCAACGTAACAAACATAGAGTGTGCAGAAATGATTTCAGGAGCATGGAAAGCAACTACAAAAGAACAAATCATTTCGGTGCATTGTCACACAAGTTGAATAATATAAAGTGAAGCAAGTTGAAGAGGAAGCGCACATCTGATAAACTGAAAGCTGCCGCGTTCCTAAAAGTAACGACACTTGTTCGTAGGGTTCATAGCGGAGCCAGGTACACACGAGAAAGCCCTCGCGAAAGGTTCGAAGTTCCTCACCGCCATAGAGCACTCCGGAGAGTGCTGCACTCCCGTGTGCGCTTCGATCGTGCAAGTAGCGTGACAGAACGTGAGAAAGAATATTTGCTCCGGAGTGTACGAATCGAGGCCTCGAAGAGGCAGGTCCTTCGTCGGATCATGATAGCGCCTATACGCCGAGTAAGCTATATCGAGTGCTGGTAGCGTAGGCAAAATTTGCTCCCTGTCATGCGGCTCAAGACATGAGAACGCTTCCCAGAGACGCCAAGACGTGGAAGTCGATTCGTTCTGCACCGGTCGCAGTATCATAAGAGATAGCGCGTCGATGAGTTCCTTCGCAAAGAGGAAACCGACGCCCCCATAAATCATGCCGCTCGTGCCATCTGGGTAGTACAGCGGCGGGCGTAGACTGGCCACGGACGCCGAGAGGATGTTCTGGATGAACTTGTACTCGAACAGTCGGTTGTACTTGACCCTGTAAGTCTTCATCGCCTCTTCGTAAAGTGAGCTACCTCTGGACTTCTGAAGTGCTAGACGAGAGTGGTACCAGTGCGAGAAAAAATTGTAGGAGAAGTTGTCAGTGGAGCCATAGAGTTCGTCGAAGCTTCCTTGAGACTGGAGGCCGCCTTCTGGCCATATATTCGTGGTTGTTTTCTTAAGGACATTCAGCACGGCTGACTTTGTGGTGTGGTTCAGGAGTACGCTCGAACTGATCTTTTCTACCGCTAGAGTCTTGATACGATTGAGATACCGAGGAATATCGCGGACCTCTTCCTTTGTTAATTGAGCCTTGGTTATGGCTGCTAAAAGGGCGCTGTACGTGAGTTCCATTTGAAAAACGCAGTACACGGTGTTCAAGACGCTTCCTAGCTTTCCGAAGTCGATGGTCGCTACGATCGCTGGCATCACACTGCTAGAAAACGTGCCAACGTTCTGCAGAAACCACCAGGTCGTGTGAAACCAAAGCGTCTGCGCCGAGAAAACCCCGAAGAGCTTTTCAATCGCCGCCATCAGACGCTCGTTGGTAGCTAGGAGGAAGTCGCTAGCCGTTACAGGTGTTTCGCTGCTGTACACCTTGCTCAAGACGTTCATCCATACCACTGGCGTGAGCTTTGTCGCTGTAGTTGGCATGCTTCCCAGTCTAATAAGCTGAGGCCGGTACACACTCGATTGGTCTGCGTCGCCGAGGGCTTCCAAGACGGTCATCTGCAGGTCAGCACTGTGCTTGAGGAAAGAGTAAAATGTCGGAGTCGCAGAAACGTCGCCCCGAAACACACCGAGTTCAAAAAGGTGCAAGTACCAGTCGTAGGCACCTCTGTAATGGATGACTTTCTTGTTGATGTACTGCCATAGGGACGCCATGAAAGAGGAAGTTATGACAAACGTTCGTCCTTGTGTTCCGTTGAAGCTGCTCCGCTCAATGTGGAACCACAAGGGGAGCGCCCAGTTGACGTCCAGGTCGACCAAGAGTTGCAGTAACTTGGCGTATTCTTCGGGACCGACGCGGAAGTCGTTCTCTGGCCACGCGAAGCCACGGGCCGCCATGAAGCCCTTGAGACTACTAAGGGCCGATGCGTAGTCGTCGGCCTTTGTAGCGCAGGCTACCATCAGATCGTGGGCTCTTTTCGAAATGGTGCCGCCCGTGCCGTTGCTCGTAGTGAGCTCTGCAATGCGGTAGAGCCAGTCGGCCAGGACTTCTTGGACGACGGTACCAGTGGTTACTTTGTACTTGTGCCTCCAGCCCGAGCAGACGAAGCGTCCAAAGTCCTCGCACGGGTCCTCGCCATGAATCCGGCTAAGACCCAAGGCGCTCACGTGGTTCTCGCAGTCAGAGCTGTCACAAGTGGCTCGTACCTTGGGCTGCGTGGCGGCGATGTACACGACGATCAGGAGGACGGATGCGAGGACGGCAGAGAATGAGCACAAAACGGCCGCGAACGCCATGATGACGTGTGAATGCATTCTTCGTTGCGTGCTCTTCGATGCTGTTTTACTGGAAACCTGCAAAATTAGTAAAATACTTCAAACATATTTGTTCACTACAGGATGAGTTTATAGGATCGACTCTTTCGCGCCTCTGCACTTTACGATGTGGGCACTTTCGTGATCAGCACTAAACGTGTGCATGTTAAATGCGAAAACGCGGTTGCTCGAGCAGCTATCCGCAAGTAAATTCAGACCGGGCTGCTTCGAAAAAAGCTAGGCCTCCGGCCACATACAGAGCACGCTTCAGATGGGTTGATTCAATTGAGCTGGGTTAAATGTGTTTGAGCGCCTATTCAATTGAGCTGAGTGAAATGTATTTCTTGATTGATTTGGGGGGTTTAAAGTCCCAAAACCAGCTGTGATCATGACAGACGCCGTAGTTGAGGTCCACGGAAATTTCGACCACCTGGGGTTCTTTAACGTGCACTGACATCGCACAGCACACGGGCCTCAACATTTCGCCTCCATCGAAATGCTGAAATGTGTTTCTGAAACCGGCATTGAATATGCGGATACGAGTCACACACGACTGAATGCCAACCTTACAGCTTATGAGCCGCTTTTCATTCACGTTTGAAACGGAAAAGGCACATATGAGCCTCTCCTGTGTGCCTCCCGCTTGTGCCCCCGTCGTTTTCGCTGCTCCCTCTTACCATTGCAGGTATGAACCAGCTTGCCTAAAGATGTGTTCTATATTCGTGTGGTGTTCGACAATCAAAGGTTGCAGGTTCAAATCTCTAAAGCCCACGTTTGGCTACCAGAGGTCCTGAGCTTTGACGTCATGTCGTTTGAGCGAAAGCTAAGTCTATTCATCTTGTTCTGTGGAAAACGTCGGAGTCACGATAACTACAAGCAAGTGAGGACTTGTAGCACGATCATTGAGCATTGCTGCCAGGCAGGTTAAGGCACTAGAGACATAAAAAAATGCGTACTGACCGTGCATATTCCATCGTCCTTTCTCGACGGATCGCACCCTTGTATCCTACCGTCAAGGCTCAGCGCTGCATCTGACGTAGTCACAGAAACGAAGTAGAGTTTTAAAACGTGAATGGCGAAAAGAAACAAACCATGATATCTAGAGCACTTGGTTGGTGTGATGCCATCGTTTTAACACCATCACATTATCCCATTAAGCGTAGGAAAACCGAATGTTAGGGAACAACATGTACGTACATTCAGCTATTCCAAGAACAGCAGTAAATGCTGAATTATCTGTACATTATCTTTACAAGCGTTCAGCCGGTCCTCGAGAGAGGATTTCATACAATGCTTTCGAACTCCTTATCTCTTGAAGCAGCTTGTCAGTCTGCCGCACCAGTTTTCGTTGCCCACCCCTTGGCCCACGTTTCGTTGCTCTATTTGACGATAGGTTGTTCCTCCTATAGGAATTATGCAGCTCAGGCGCACTTCAATTAGATTTCGTTCTAGGCATATTGGAAAAGTTCTGAACTACTAATCTAATTTTTCCTTGCGTGACTCAGCACTGTATAATCCCTGTAGCGAGAAGCGTTTACTATGCCCTCTTTAGCCACACCTTTATATTCAAAATACTGTCGGAAAAGTTTGCCACGGACAAACGTAACGTCTATCGCTTTGGAATTCAGAACTGCCCTGGCTGTTATTCTGAAGATATCCATGAGGTTAAATGGCTCACGAATGTAGAGGTTACTGAATGATACGTTTGCTGATACTAAACGTATAATTCAGTAACTTCTACACTGACACACGGTCGCGAAGAGTGGTCAAACAGAGAGCTAGAGGCGTAGACTTGCTTATCGGTCTCTTATGGTTTGTTTTAACTTTGCTTGTCGGTTTCTTAATTTAGCTTTAACTTCTTACATCGGTCGCTTAACTATAGCGGAGAGGTGTGCATTGCCAATACACGGCACGACGTGCGTTGCCGTGCATCACGTCTCGGACTCGTCTTCGCATTCTTTACTCTCTTCATCTTCTTCTTCGTGCCCTAGCTGTAAAGCTCTCCCAAGCTCCGCCCATCTTTCTTTATTCAATAGTGCGGACATAATGCAAGGTCCAAGCAGGGTTAGGGAAAAACAAAACAAAACAAACAAACAAAGCAAATATAGACATAGTTAATACAGTTTGAGCAATGAAAATATGACGGATGGCAACAAAGAATTGTTCCAGTCGGTTACAGTGCGAGGGAAAAAAGAAAATTTGAATAAATCTGTTCGCTCAAAATAAGGGGTCAAAGAATGAGGATGATGGTGACGAGTAAGCCTTGATGTTGAAGATGAAAGATAAAGAGTTAATTGCAAGTTCCCGATTCCAAAGCAAGCTAAGAAATTCTAAACGCGCGGTTTTTCGTCTGAGTGCTAAACACGGGATACTGTTGGCCTGCATTAGTTCAGTGGGTAAGTTATATGGAGAGAATTTTGAGTAAATAAACCTAATAGCTTCTCTTTGTACACTTTCGAGATGAGTAAATCTCGTAGTCTCGTAATCTCGATCTGTACGTTGACGTGCTGTTCCTCTCTCCATCACCTGTGTTCGGGGCGCGCCTGTGGGCCTACCTTGTTTCGTAGCTACACCACGTCTCTTTTCCTCTTTGTCTGTCTTTCTGCCTCCCCATCGCTCTGATTTTTCTCTTTGTCTTGCCCATAGCAAGTTGTATTACCATCATCGGTACAACGCCGTATGATATGGTTCACATAAATGCATGGTCTCCAAGCATTGGTGCATAGCCTGCTGCTTATGACGCTTGCTTTCGGATCGTGGGTACCCGGGTTTGAATGTTTTACTTATTTGTTTTTAACAGAAGAGCTGTTATAGCTTGAGTTCCTCCCGTGGCCGGCGTTGGCGAAAACCCGGCGCAGGTGGGAAGCGAGAAAGAAGTGGTGGGAGGGTGCATTGTGGATAGGTCCATAGAGAGACAGCGAGTCACACATCATCATCATCATCATTAACCTGTCTACGCCCACTTCACGGCAAAGGCCTCTCCTATAGACCTCCAGTTATCGCTGTTCTGTGCTAACTAGGCCCAATTTATTCCCGCGAACTTCCTATCTCATCTGCCCACCTAACAACGCTGGTCTTTTTTAGGAATCCACTCTGTTACCCTTAATGACCAACGGTTTTCTTGTCTTCGCATTACATGGCCCGCCCACGCCCATTTCTTCTTCTTAATTTCTGTTAATATGCCCCCAACACGCGTTTGTTCTCTAACCCACTCCGCTCTCTTCTTGTCTTTTCCCTTAATGTTACACCTACCATTTTAAGGGCGAAGCTCCTTAAGGCGTGGGTCGTGCGTCCCTACTAGTAGGTAGCCACAGGCGCGTGCCTGCCGGGAGGCACGCACGCGCCGAGGGCGAGCGCGTGGCTCCCGGCACGCGCTCGCCCGCGAGAGACAACGTTGGCGCAGGCAGCGTCTCCTAGCGAGTTTCTTGATTGAGAAATACCGACTGCTCGCGTTGGAGAAGCGTTCACCGGCAACCCATATTATATATATATATATATATATATATATATATATATATATATATATATATATATATATATATATATATATATATATATATATAGGCACTGCATCTTGACTTGCAATGAAGTGCCGGTGGGAGATTTCACTTGTGCATTGTGCATAGTTGAACCGTGAGGATTCGTAGCATGCGCGAGATGTTATAAAACTAGATGGCGGTACTTGTAGTTGATGATGAAAGATACGAGATGTTATAATAGTTTGATGACATTTACTCAAGTGTTTCACATTTAATTGTGGGGCGAATTCCACGGAAGAGTTTCACGGTTTACCGATGATTCCTTCCGGAGCTTCGCCCCACTCATCATCATTCACCCCGTGAATATGCTGTGATTTTTTTCGTTCCATAGCTCGCTGCGTAGTCCTCAATTTAAGCTGAACCCTCTTAGTTAGCCTCCAAGTTTCTGCCCTGTAGGTGAGCACCGGTAAGATGCAGCTGTTATACACTTTACTCTTCAGAGAGAGTAGTAAGGTACCACTCGTTATCTGACAATGCTTACCGAATGCACTCCACCCCATTCTTACCCTCCTAATTATCACTGCCTCATGATTCGGATCAGGGGACCTGGACTAAGTAGACATATTCACTTACTACTTTCAATGCCTCGCCAGCTATCTGAAATCGCTGTGCTCACCCAAGGCTACTCAACATTAAGTAAATACTTTATTTGCCTCGGAAATTAAGATGGAGTGGTTTCTTGGCTTCTGTGCGGCTTATGTAGTGCACGAAAAGGAAGGAGTGCTTTCCTGAAACATCGTTCCCCCTTTGCTTAACATTGAGGTGCCTTGCTATGATACCCCCCGCCCTGGCGGATTCACTGGATATTGGTTTTTGTGATAACGGAGCCGCACCAAATTTTTGCTGCTGGTTTATCTGTCTCTCTTTCTTTGTCTGTCTGACCTCCTCTCCTAAGTATACACTCTCATCAGTTCGCTTCCATTTGCGAACGGCAGCTACGACTGTGCATTGTGGGTAGCGGAGCAAGGGCAAAGAGATTTTTCTTTCTGACAGCTGCGCAGCTAATTGCGAACGACGGCGACCACTACAGATCAACCTCAGCCTTACGCAGCCCAGCCGTTAAATACAAGTGTACAAGGCCGCCCGCGTTGTTCGGATTTTTCTTACTCTTTCCTCGTGTTTCACGAACAATAAGCACGTCGTCACGGACGAAATACCGTTTTGGCGAAATGCGATTTCTTCTCACAGAAGCTTTCGTTCGGGCATAACTCACCCGCTGCACCTGTAGGTCCTGTGGGTGTCCCGTCTGTGTGAATTATGCTCGTACTGGCAGTAGGGGCAACCGAACCAAGGGGTGTTTGTTCCAGTGGTAGCTCCGCACCATGGCTGACGTACTTGTCGGCGCCCGGCGGACCACTCCTGGCAGGATCCGCGGTAGCGTGTAACGGCGCCTGGACGAACGAGCTGCTCGAGGTGCCCGTGCTAGCCGACGTGGACGCCGGTTCTTGCTGAACACTCGCGGTCCCCGATCTGATCTTCAAGATGGGCCGTAGCTTGGGCGGTGCCTTTCGAGACATACCGCAGTGCGTCGTGCACAAAGCGCAGGGAAGCTTCTTCTTCGCTTTCTTTCTTAAACGGACGTGGGCCCATGGTTTGTGGCTATTTATGAGCGTAATTAGAAGCAAAATCATGACTTAACTTCACGGAAACGTACATTTTCTCAAAACGACCCTAACTAAAAATGCCACCTATGCTCACATCTGAAAGCGGTTATATTTGGCCATATGCGGCATGTGTCCTTGGGTGGTCATGTTTGCCCGGTTCGTGATAGCCATATATGATGGATAGTTCTTGCATTGCAATATCACGAATTGATCAAACGTGAGGGACAGGCACGATATTTAGCCTTATATGTGCAATGCCTGACACAGCCATAGGCCTATATGGCTTTTTAAAGAGAGCAGTACACCTAAAATTCATGCGAGAACATCTGCCCTAAATTTGCCGGATCAAAAATAATGTTCACCAACTCTGTGATGCAGCCCAGAAAGTGGCTTGATCTACAGCCACAGAACGGCAAGGTGTTGTTACAGAGATCGGGTACTTTGGTTCCCGTGGGCCCTGGTGATAAGTTATAGTTTAACTAGGAGGGATAACTGAGTTGGCTTGACAATACTTATTTGTTTGATAATACTTCTTACTTCCGTTATCATATGCTTTTGTTCAGGAAGAAATATTTCATGCGCCACATGATTTATGTTCTGAAATGCTCTACAGAAAGATGAAAAGCTTGGACATTTTGCAAGTGAACGTATCAAGATTTACCTAGTAACTATATAAGAGTCGCTTATTTAAAAGAGGAGAATTTGTAAGATTCTTTTTCTAGTGTATGAGTTTGGTGTATTTTGATTCGTTTACGATCACCACCTTTTAAAGGAAACAGGATCATACATCTCAAAAGGACAGAAAGTTGAGCGAGTTGGTAACAGTCCATAGTCAAAAGAGGAGGCGTGCAAGACACGGACACAAGGTGAGCAGGAAACAACTCGGCGTTCGTGTTGTTTCCTGCTCACCTTGTGTCCGTGTCTTGCACGCCTCCTCTTTTGACTATGGATCATACATCATATCTTGATTTTTCCACAGAACACCAGTTTAGCAGCATTACGTTTGCTTAGTTTTTGTTTCTCCCGTTCTCCCTGCGCTTAGTTGATGGCCAGTCCAACGTTCTGGGTACAGTCACCCATTATTATCCAGAAGAAACAACCAAGTGGACAGAGAAACAAACATTTATTAAAAACAAGCAAACAAGCAAACATGTAAGCAAACCAACCATATCAAATTTTAGATATGTCTCTCTCGTTTCAAGACAGCCACGTGTCCGGGCCTTTGTGCCTATGTCGAAATAACTTTTGTTTAGAATAGGTGAGGGCGACTCAGAAATGACAAAATCCGACATCTCCTTTGGGCTGTTCTTTTTGTCATGGTTGACTAAGCCCCGCATACGTTAAATTCACTTCAGCTTTTTGTCTCAAGTTCAGTATTTGGGATACGCTGTTTACTTCTGATGATGTCCACATGTGTACATCATAAATGTCCGGCAGAACCAAAAACTTGAAGGGGAACAGATTAAAAATAAGAAGTAAAGAAAGGAACACTTAAGAAGCTTGAGGGTATTTCGTATCTTGATGGAAGCTCGCATTGCTAAAGAGATAGGAAAAATTTTAACATGAGAGCTTAATTTCATGCTGTGAAAAGGCTAGGAACGTGTCTGCATGCCAGCACAGCAAGACACGTCCTGTCCTACCAGGAGGTGTCATGCGGCGTTCGCCATCGGTTTGGTAAGTTCGTCGCTAGAGCACGCCTTCACGTAAAACACTGTTGCGATTAACTACGAATGGATTGTGCGACGTGTTAAGGTGAACGGCCGGAGAGAATATCGAAAAGAGAAGCAGTCCACAGATCTCTTTGCGCTGCTTGGCCGACATGTCGGTGACTATGAGAGATAATGATTGGCAGGGAAATACTGGTGAACATTCAATGTAACAAGGCAACGGTGGACGGGATAAAGCATCAGCGACCAAATGCTTTCGTGCCGAACGATATATGACACGTATGTCGTACCCTTGAAGGCATAAAGCGCAACAAGCGAGACGTCCAGTGGGGTCTTTCAAAGACGACAGCCTGCATAAGGCATTATGGTCGGTAACAACATCGAAATGAGGGCCGCAAAGATAAGTACGGAATTTTCCAATCGCCCAAACAATTGACAACTATCCCTTTTGAGCGACAGAGTGTTTAAAGGTGCGGCTAGCATATGCGACAACATGCTCGCCACAGCCTACCTTGCGTTGGGCGAGAGCGGCACTATGTATAAGGTCGATACAGCTAGTGTCCGCGTGTAATTTAGCAGGCGCGTAGAGATCGAAGTGACGCAGTGCAGGGAAACAAGTAAGGAATCGGCGGAGCGTCGTAAATGACTCGTCGCATTCTTGATTCCAAGCGGAGAGGTCAGCATTGCCGGAGAGGAGCCGAGTAAACGGAGAAATAATGGAAGCGAAATTACGGATGGAAACTTCGGAAGCAGGAGCATATAGACTCTTATACCCCTGTCACACGGGGCAACTTAAGTGCTCTTTGAGCTAGTGCACTTACGCTCACAGAGTGCACTTACGCTCACGCTCTGCTACACGAGAAACACAACTGTGTTTTTGAAATGATGGCATTCCCCTAGCGGACGTGGCCACAAACTGCCCAAGGTCAAGAATAGCAGGTTTTTGTTGAAATATGATTTGTTTTAATACACAGCCGTATTTCTAATAACGAACACAATGTTTTAAAAATACTGCGGGTGCCGCGTTGTGCATTATAGCGTATTTGTTTTCAAGCCACTGCTACCGAGACTGCACACTCCGTCGCCGCGAAGTGAGTTCTTCGAACGCACTCGCTTGCAAGTGCGCTTTACAGCGAGTGTCACTAAACGTTCCCGTGTGACAGCGTGCGAATGACACTAGCGGAGAAGTGCACTCTCTCAAAGTGCACTTAAGTTGCCCCGTGTGACAGGGGTATTAGCTGTAATGGAGTGCGGGGTATTCTCTTTGCTAGAGCGAACGTTTGTCCTATATTTCACTTTATTTTGAAGAGTGTTGGGCACTGTCTGCAGCATAATGTGCCCATGCTCTCTCGCATAGAGTTCTGTCCCTCTGGCTGAAGGACAGTAAGGCAAAGTGAAGTAATGCTTCTGGAGGGGAGAACAACGCTTTCCGCGGGAGTTCCAGCACTCTTCTTCCTAGGACTACGGAAAAAAAAAACGTGAAAGAAAAATGGCATGACCATGCTTTTGATAGCACAATGCAACAGCTAACGCGCCAAGAGAGCGTACCAGAAGGAGAGATTGCATATATATAACATGCATTATTTTTGCCCGTGAAGTGCTCTAATCAGTTCTCCTTGGACAGAATTGGCTTTAAGGCACCTATGAAGCCTTTACGTAATAGCTTCGAGGTCTTGTCGTTTCTTCTCTTCGAAAACTGAGTCGAAATTCCACCTCGTCTTGAGCGTCATTCATAATCGGTACAATGGTTCCCTAACGGTATGCATAGCAGCGGTTGTACCTTGAGATACCTTTGACTAACAACGCCAGCATAGCATTTTCTTAGCACAGATTTTGCAATTTATTGAGGCTTAGAAAAAAAAGCCCTATAGATTACTCAAAGTGAAATATGTTTAAAGCATATGTAATTCAACTGCTTCCTTCGGTAGGCCAAGGAATGTGATAACAATGCCGGTTAATTGCCTTATTGATTCCTTCCCTTCGAAGCGCCCAAGCCATTTTTAATGTAGAATTATACCGAGAAGGTTTCTCTCAACGGATATGTTACATCCGCGATTACTGATGAGCAGGTTGTCAGAAAAGTGAGGGAAGACGGTATGTTACCCCCACTGCAAGCACGGACGTGCGCCTAATGCGCCTAATGCGCCTACAGCTTGTCGTCGTCTGCAGTACTCGAATAATCGCTAACATATCCGGTACTGCACTAGTACGCGAAATATCAGCGTAATTATTTTGAATGAAAACATGATGACCTCCATTACTAAACTCACTGCACAGTTCAAGGTTACATTGTAGTTAAAAATTTATGGTTAATTCCTGATTGTTCGTAAGGTGCTTAAACAGTTACTTTGTGTGCTTCACTGTGCTCCGGTGAGTCTGATGCGAGGATTCGAATACTCAATCAGGCAGATGGTAGAGGACAGCAGGAAAATGCACCCGGCTGTATCTTATATTCAACTCCGGTGCGGTTATACAGTGCGGCGACGCGGCCGCCCTTTCATTATTTCAACTGACATCACGACCCGTACAACGTACTGTAGATGTCCCTGTTTGGTGAACGACAGCCTAGGTTCCAGTCACCTGGTAGAAAAAGGTGGTGTCAGATCGGACCCCGGTAAAATAAAAGCATTCAGCACCTTTAACGAACCCCAGTCTTTGAATGTACCGCAGAGATTTCTGAGGTTATGGTCTCGTTTTCAACGTTTTGTGCTTGCTCTAATTTTGATTGTGCAGATGCAAACACACAGCATAAGGAGCCAAGAAGACAATTGCCTTCTCCCTGTGATTTTATCTTTATATCTGTGTTACCAAAATGAGTGCACGATACGGCAAATAACTATAGCCCACACTACCCCATTGGCGTTTCACACCGCTCGAATATGAGACACGGCAATGACTGTCTGTCTAACGGCTACGTTAGTTGATATCTCGTTCAAGTACTATCATCCCCTGCACCGCTGCAATCTCCGCAGCTGTCCATGTGCTGGCGGGAATGAATTTACTGCTTGTAGCACTCTAGGCGAGGTGAGTTTGAGACCGCTGGCCTGGAGGCACAGCGCATGAGCAAAAAAAAAAAAAAATGCTTCTATACTCGGCAAACCGTTGCTGAAAATCAAACAATGCCGGTGACGGCTGTGCATGGCATAGATTGCCACAATGCGTGGAATATGCGGCAATCCTAGCTCCTCATTTCCTGACTGATTTGCTACGCTATGACGGAATATCATTGTGGCAGCCGGCGATAAACACGAACTCGTTAGTGTCGGATGATGAGCAGAAGAGTAGAACGAAAAATTGAAGGCGCTTTTATACCTGAAAGATATAAAATGTGTGACTTCCCCAGGGCCTTCTTTCAATGGTGCAAGTCACAGGCTACAAAGTATGTAGTACAGCAATAAATCTGGTTTATTGCACTTTTTTACCTACGGGTGAAGTCGCTTTCCATGGGGAGTTACAATATAGAAGACTGAAAGGAGGCCCACGAAAGGGCGGAAGGTCATGGCGTTCTGTCCTTCACGTGGGTGCAACCAGCGGTTACAACGGCCTCCCGCTAGGGAGTCCTTACAGTAGCTCCTCAGGATTCAGTAAAGTTCATTGTCTGTCTGTCTGTCTGAAAGGGGAAGAAAAAGCAAACTTCTGAAACAAACAGAGCATGCAACTAATACTTTTTTTTAAAAGTGCTTAACTTACCTAGCAGTCTTCTTCCGCTTCTGTTACGTTAATTGTAGGATTATTGCAAGTTTGGTTGAATGTAAACACGCAGAAATGTCGAATATTTGCGACGAGATCTTTTGCAACCCATATGGTGCAGTCGTATTTTCCTGGAGGAATCGTCACAAAAATAACACGCTGAATAAGTGTCCACGCGTCTTTATTCTGACTGAGTCTTCCAATTCTGAGCAAATTTTGAATGAACTTCCTTAAAGCTTATTTTACTCTAAAGATCAGGGTACACTCAAAAATTCGAAGTCGCGGTGTATGATGAGTGGATTGTAAGCAGGCAATCAGGCTAGCATTTATGGTACTGCATGACCAAGTCATCATAAAGCAGTTGACAGATTCATGAAGGCGGTTAATAATGTACACCCATTATATTTATATACCAACAGGGTAGGCACGGGGCGCAAGTGCACCGTAGACGTGCGTTGCGTGCATATTTTTGCATGCACGGGATAAAGAATATGTGCAGTTGGTGTACTATTAATAACGGTGGCGAGCTCGAAACAATATGGACAAATTCTCTCATACTGTAGCAAAAGCGCTTGACAATACAGGAAAGATATTTAGCTAGGCCTTAGGAAAAAAAGCATGCGGATCCACTTACGAGAAAGCTGGGGAGCTGCGCAGCATGCAGTAATGCACCGCTAATGGGCGATTCGCATTCCGTCCGCAAATAGTGAAACCTTGCAAGCGAAACGGAACGAATTGTCAGCGGATAGTCCCGCTGCAGCGAAACACTGATAATCTGCTTGTCAGTGGTGGCTATCTTGCCGTTTCTTTAGCGGAGCGCGTTAACTGGCCACACAAGGCACATTTTGTAAGCGGCCGTGGTCGCACTTTGCACAACCAACGCGCCGGTAGGACGGCGCCGCGCCGCTGTTTCATCTGGGATCAACGCGCTCAAACTACCAAAGCGCCAACTGCCGGTGCGCATTAGCACGAAATTCTGCTTCGTTCGATCATTCCAAGATTCCAAAATGGCGGTGCCACCGCTGTGAACCAAGAGTGTAGTGGAAAGGAGTCGACGTTGGTTTAAGAACAATTCTGCTCTCTATATACCTTCAATACGCTGTGTTTTCTTGCAAAAATGAATAGTTGAGAGCTCCGTGCTTCTTTGATGCTATCAATTCGTGTGCGTGTATTGCGCGTATAGCACGAAATCTGGGTAATGATTTATGGTGCTGCTCCCTACAATCACCGGAACGAAGTTTTTAGCCGACAAGTAACAAACCGTACCTGAAAAACGAGCGCCGACTGTGTCTTCCCGCTGCGTCTTCCTTGCATGGATCACCGGAAACGCGCTTGCAAAAAATGATATTCCAGTGGGGGTTCGCAGCCCATCACCTTCTTTTCGAAGCTTGCCCAGCCCGAGGACCGCCCTTTCTGTCGAGAGCTACTCGCCATCTACTTGGCTGTCAAAAACTTTAGACGTTTCCTAGAGGGACCTGCCTTTTACATCTTTACGGATTATAAACCACTGACGTCCGCTTGAACGTCCACCAGTACTTCCTAAGCACCTCGTGAAATCAGACATGTCGCCTTTATCTCTCAATACACAAGCGACATTCGCCACGCCAGTGGAAAACCCAACGCCGTTACCGATACACTTTCTCACGCCGCTATTCACGCAACACAGCACAGCCGAAGGACCATCGATTTCCCAGCCATGGCTGCCTTTCAGAAGAATGACGACGAGCTCCAGCTACTACTCAAGCGCGGTACATCTCTCGTCTTGGCTGATGTGTTGGTACCTGACTGTGGCGTGACTCTCGCTTGCGATACCTCGACAGGACGTCTTCGTCACAACGTGCCTCTCTTATTCCGTCGAGCTGTCTTTGATGCCCTGCATTTTTTGGCTCACCCTGACATTCGCGGCACACAGCGACTCATCACTTCTTGTTATGTGTGGCCGAGCATTTAAGTAGACGTTCTTCATCGGTCTCGTGCGTGCCCCATGCGCCAACAGTCTAACCCCCGTATTCACAAACGCACCTTCACTCAACGCTCCTCCTCGACTTCACCGAGTCGAGGCGCAGCGCCTTCCTCTCCTCAAGGAGCCGCTGGGTTTCAAGAACGCCACTCGAGCGCTCCTCCGCCAAGAGGCTGCTCGAGAAACATTCCTTCACTTGAGTTACGAAAGACGCGTCTGGTAGCGAGGGTGTACAGCCCAATACTACAAAAGTACGAGAATTTTCGGTTGAAATGCTAGCCAACGATTTAAAAATTATCACCTATTATTAAATACATGTTGCATTGGAAGTTATAAGTGAAATTTGAAACATTATCAGCTAGTTTCGACAGCAGGCGATGCTACGTTCATCCAAGCCACGCCAGAGCCGAATCGGCTGGGATAGCATGTCCGGACAGGTCCGGATGTGCGACTGTTGTTCGCGTATTGTGTGCGCGCGCCAGATTTTATCTTGATGCTCCGTGGTGCGCTGTGTAAGCTGCTTGTTGCATCGTTGCGTGCCGACTCCAAAGGAGCGCTGCAAACATTGTACAGCTATCTGAAGAAAACTAATAATCACCCCGTTTCTGCCGACATTGCCTATTTACACCACCTGGCTTTTACCGCAGGACACTGCATTACATTTCAATGGATACCTGCTCACTGCGGCATACTGCCCAACGAAAAAGCCGACGAAACAGCACGTAACGGTCTTCGATATCAAAACTATAAGCGAATCTATTCCACCAAATCTGATGCTTCCCATATGGCTAAACGATTCGCTTACAAATAAAGGAACCGGCTATGGAAGTTACCGACACATCATCACCCTTTCTTATACTCAGTCGACCCAGATACCAAATCAAAACTACAATCCAACATTCCTCGACATCTGGAAACTTTGTATCATCGACTACGGCTGAACATCGCATATTCAAACGACTTACGGTAGCGCTTCCATCAGGAGACAAGCCCACACTGCAGCAACTGTGGCTCTACTGAAACCGTAGAACATGTTTTGTTTGAATGCCGAGCGAACAGTGATGAGCGTGATGAACATCGATGAACATTGCATGCAGTCACTTACACAGCTCCCTTTATCACTTCAGTGTGTTTTAGGCCCTCTAGCTTGCCCCACACAACAGAGACGTGCGATGGACTTTTTGTTTACATATTTAAAAAGTATAGGTCAACTCGATAGACTTTATCTCCGTCGTCACCGTCACTCACCCATCATGCAACACATCTGATCACATCGCTGCGGGTTGGTGAAAACGTTAACTATCTTTGGACGCAATTAGTCATTGTAGTCAAAACACAAAGCCCAACTTCTTTTTATTTTCTTTTTCACTGTCTCTTGCACTTCTTTCGCTCCCCAAACTCCCTCGCCACGCAGAGTAGCATGTCAGCGATATTTCAACGCCGGCAAAATTCTCTGCCTTTCTATAAAGAGCTCTCTCTCTCTCTCTCTCTCTCTCTCGTGGCGTCCTGCTTGCCCTGACAGACGGCGACATGAGCAGGAACGACAGCGTCACGCGCGACGGCGGTAAGACGACCGCACGGAGGTTCGTTTACACGCGCGAAGAGTGCGAATTACTGTGTAATTTGGCGACGCGCCACAGATCGGTAATTGAAAACAGAAACACCGACAGCGTGTCCAAGCGCACTAAGGACAGTGCCTGGGAGAAACTTTTATACGGATGTGGTGCTTTTATACGGATGTGGGTGCAGTCTATGCACCCTGTCACTCCAGGGAACTTGGAAATTCGGTGGAATTGACCATCGTCTCACGGAACCCGTCACGGTGTCGGGGAACTTCACGACGGCTGGGAACAAATGCTTCGCGATCACCCGCGACACACGTTCGATGATGCGGCTCACTGTCGGCTGAGACACATTCACCAGGTCGCCCGCCACTACTTGAAACGTGCCTGCTCCATAAAAGCGGAACGCAGTCAGAAGCTGCGTCATTGGTGGAATAGGGTGGCCACGGTTGCTGCAGCTCTCCTCAAGGGGCAAGCAGTCAAGCAGCTTCTTCACGCTGCACTTCGTGAAGCGGTAGCGCGCCAGAAATTCCCTGTCGGTGTAGTGATCCATTGGATTTATCCGGTCCCTCAGCCGTCGTCGTGGTATGCCTACGCAGTTTTCTGCGTCGTCAAACAGCTCGCCGACGCGGAGCACATAGTCGACAAACG
Source organism: Hyalomma asiaticum (assembly GCA_013339685.2). Classification (NCBI taxonomy): domain Eukaryota; kingdom Metazoa; phylum Arthropoda; class Arachnida; order Ixodida; family Ixodidae; genus Hyalomma; species Hyalomma asiaticum. Next base: position 419,301 of record CM023490.1, on the reverse strand, counting down.
AAGCGTAATCCGCCATGATACTTCACTCAAGGAAAGGTTCAAGGTAGCTCTGGCCCTACCTTGACTATCTCGAGTAAAACGCTCGAGATTTCCTCCAGTCGAGGAACGCTTCGAGTGGAGGGCGATCTGTGAATTGGAAAACCGCCCTCAAGGAGCGTTTCGAGTGAAGGGTCGAGTCGAGGAGCGTTTATGAATACGGGGGTAAAGTGCATCGCCACACTGTGATCCCTCTTGGTACGTTCCCTTCCCCGGGTCCCGCTTCAGCCACCTACACGTTGATATTGTGTAGGTGGCTGAAGCGAGCGGGTGAGCGAGAATGTGGAGAGAAAGAGCGAGCGAGAATGTTGAATTCTATTTATTGCTAGTGATGACAGAACAGCGTCTTGCTGGCCCGTACCTTGTTTCCTCCGTGTTACCCTTTCTGCGGATAGAGTTGCTGGGCTGGAAATGAAGAGGGGAATAGATTAGATGAAGCACACAGCTGGCTGCGCGGGGCTTCCCTGGCGAGTGCGAGGCATCGAGGCACGGAGCGTCATTGCACGCCTCGAGCGCACACTGCGTTGGGCTGCTACAGCCGATGTAGCCGGGCGACGATACCTCCTCCGCGCGAGCGTACGTTTCCTGTAAAGCCAGAACATCGTAGTCGCGCAGGGGAAGGTATGCTGCCAGCTCTGCGTGTCGGCGGCGCAGGGAATTGCAATTCCACTGCTGTATGCGCGGCCTCGGTGCTCGTCGGCTACTCGCCATGATCAGGTGACAGGGCTGAGTGGGTCGCCAGTGCCGCAGCACAAAGTAGTCGAACTGGCGACTCGGGAAGGAGGAAGCCCATTGCGGCATTCACTGCAGCCGCCAGAACAGCAATGACTGCCTCCCTCCACAGTCAACGCGTGCTGTTCGGAGAGGAGAGGAGGAAAGCCGAGAGGAGAGGAGATGAAACAGGGAGATAATGGGGAGGAGGATGCGCATGCGCCGCACGGCGGATGGATGGATGGAGGGAGGTAGTGACATAGCCCCTGAGCATAAGCTCCTTCTCATCTAAAACAGGCCTAGAAGACGAACGTCAAGTCGCGTTTTATCAGCTTCTCCTGTGGGTTGTTCAATATCGTCTGCCTGCGTGGATTATCGATCGTGCATTCGTCGCATGATAGAGAGCTCTAGCGCGATGACGCGCAAGCTGCAACAAGCGCGAAAATTCCACAGATCTCATGCACTTTTGAGAGATGGCCAGAAAAATTTAAACCTATGTGCGTATTGCAATGAAAGCACATAATCCAGGCACTAATAACGTATTTTACAAATTCTTTATTGAAAATTTAGCTTTCCAAGAAGGAGTTTAATGATTATTTAGCGATTCCTGTTGAATGATTGCCTGGGATATTTCAAAACACAGTCTGAGATTACGAATATTACACTACGCTATCCTAAATCGCTTGCATTCGGGTAAGGCGAACTTGGATATTCCTAACGCTTCGCTAAAGTGAAACCCAGCACTACGTTATTCTTAACCTGTGTGCGGCGTCTTACCAGAGAAGCCAATAGGAACCCTTTACCACAGAATCCAATCAGACTTCAACTCTATGCAGAAACTTCAGACTGTTTATCTCCGCCGCAAAAAAGACGAATACGTAAAGGAGGAAAAATTAACAGCGTTTTTCTTCTTGTCCGCCTTACCGTTCGCAGTAGGAAGAGAAGAAAGTTATGGAAAAAATTCCTTCAATATTGCTACTTTCCCAGCAGTGGTCCGCGTAACGTAAAATCGCGGAAGCAGCATTTAAGCAGTGACCTTGCTGCTGAACTCCTTCACGAAATGATAAAACGTTTCTGTATCTGCAGCTGCACTTCGTAAAATTTCAGAGGTGTAGTGGAACAAATAGAGGAGGTATATATATATATATATATATATATATATATATATATATATATATATGCGAAGGCGTGAGAGATGCAGATGCACGAAAAAGCCCTGAACATGTGCAGCACCCAGGAGTATTATTCGGGTAACATTTGCAGCTTTAGTAGTGTTCACAGGCTGGGAAAAGGATTTTCCTTCATAATGATATTAAAACAAACCAAATCTTTGTATGGCCAACTTCACTAAAAGCCTCTACAAAAGAAAGTTAACACCTTTTTTGTTTTGCAATTATTTCTTTCATGTTGTTTTGTGTTTGGTATGTTCATATACGAATGTTTTGTGCAATGACCCCTTTACTCAATGCCCCCAGTGGGGCCTCTAAGGTACTTTGAAATAAAAAAAATAAATAAATGATTATGCGATGTTGTGTGACTTCTTACCAACGTTCCGCCTTATCACTTGGTACTTCGCCCTCGAGTTGCTTGACTCGTTCCGTTGTTTGTACATGATACCGTACGGGATGCGTTCTTATTCGAGCTGCACGAGATACCGTTTGAAGTTGTGTTTGCAAAGCAGCTTTCGGAATAATAGCCAGTATGAGCAACCATTACTGATTGTATTGTGCATTATTCTATCCTGGCACACCATCCTCTTCAGACCGCATAACCTCAAGAGGATTGAGAAAAACACGGCATTGACCTTGTCACTGCTCCTCCCAGACTTACCCGGCTGTGCGCTCTGGCAAGAAGCGCAGGCAAGTGAAAGGCTTGTGAAAAGAGTCACACCCAGCCCTACTTGCCCTGTACCGCGGAGGGGGTGTACATGATTCCACTTAGTTGCGGCAAAGTTTATATGGGGAAGGCAGGGCGGTGTCTTAACTAGAGGTTAAAAGAGGATGCGTAGTACTCTTTACAGGTCCTTAACAGCGCCGCGCACCTATCAGAGTACTCTACGAAACGTCGATGTACCGTGCATTTGTACAACGCCAAAGCCACTGGGAGAGCTAATGGTAGACTAGGCAGAGAAATCCTCGAGGCATATCAGACAAATGAGTAAGGTGATCGCTATGTTAGCAACCTGTCAGTACACGTGAATGACAGAGTGTTAATGCTCCTGGTATAAGGTTGAAATGACAAGTGCGCGCTTTGCTCCCTCTAGGCGGTTCTATTATTTACCCGTGTTCTTCCCGCACGTGGTAGTGATGAAGTCAAAAACTCGCACCTTATGCTTTTCTATCGCGACGCCTGCTTGGCTCTAGGACATCTTTTCATCTTTTTGTGCTTTTTGGTTTTCATGTTTGGGTTTGGTTTCGCGGAATTTTTTAGAGCTGAGAGCATGCGCGGGTCAAGGTTCCTCGTGGATGGCACTGCTTCGAAGGAGTAAGCTCAGTTGTACCTGAGCGTCTTTCCTGTCCACATAGAGTCCTCCTCAATTTTTTAGCGCTCTCCTCCGCAAGTATGACATAAGGACTGCCCTAATACTTCCCTGTTCTATGAGTAATTAGCTTTATGACTATTTCTACATATTTTATACGCATCAACGTATTATACCCTATAGGAAACCTCATGATGACGGTGAAAATGCGTCTGAACCGTCTGTGTAAACGCCTTCAAAACAAGGAAGTTGTGGGTTTTTCACGTACGCTTTTCAACTGACAACAAGAGTTTCCACGAATTGAAGATTTGACTGATTTGTGGGGTTTAACGTCCCAAAACCTGCTCTGATTATGGGAGACGCCGTAGTGGAGGTCTCCGGAAATTTTGACCACCTGGGGTTCTTGAAGTGCACTGACATCGCACAGCACACGGGCCTCAACACTTCGCCTCCATCAAAATCCAGCCGCCGCGGCCGGGATTCGATCCCGCGACCCTTGGATCTGCAGCCAAGTGCCATACACACTAGACCACCGTGGCGGGGCATGAACTGAAGAGGAGATACAATGAATAAGTACTTCTCAATTACTATCAACCTAGCAATTGAGAAGTACGCGGAATATATAACAAACCTCTTTATATGGCGTTTATCGACTACGAGAAAGCATTTGACTGCATAGAAATACAAGCAGTTCAACAAGCTCTACGTCGACAAGGGGTACCTGGCGTATACGTGAAAACCATAAACAACATATACAAAGATTGCACAGCCACACTACTCCTACATGACAGAAGCAGCGAAATCCCGATTAGGAGAGGTGTGAGACAGGGGAGATACAATATCCCCGATGCTATTCACTGCATGTTTAGAGGAAGTCTTTAAACGTCTAGACTGGGAAGAAAGGGGCATTCGAATAGATGGAGAATATCTCAGCAATTTAAGATTTGCAGACGACATTGTACTCTTTAGCAATGATGGAGACGAACTACAAAACATGATTGATGACATAAACAGGGAAAGTATAAATTGGATTAAAAATGAATAGGCAAAAGACCAAAGTTATGCTCAATAGCTTAGCTAAGGAACAGGAATTTAAATCAACAATGAACCCTTACAATGTGTAACGAATATGTATATCTGGGACAGTTTAATATCAGGAACTCCTACCCAGGAAAACGAAATTCTCCATAAAATAAGGCTAGGCTGGAGCGTATTTCGGAAGGCATTACGAAATCATAACCGGAAACTTACCGATCTCACTAAAGCGAAAAGTATTCAATCACTGCATTCTCCCAGTACTAACGTATGATGCAGAAACGTGGAGGATAACGAAAAAACTAGAGATGAAACTAAGGAGCACGCAACGTGCAATGGAAAGAAAAATGATAGGGGTAACGCTAAGAGATAAAAAAACGAGCGGAACGGATCAGAGAACGGAGAGGAGTAGCCGATATTATCTTATCAATTAAAAGAAAGAAGTGGACCTGGGCAGGACATGTCATGAGGAGGAAGGATAATAGGTGGACAGTAAGAGCGACGGAATGGATACCACGAGAGGGAAAACGCAACAGAGGTAGGCAAAAGGTTAGATGGAGCGATGAAATTAAAAAGTTTGCGGGCATAAAGTGGAACCAACTCGCTCAGGATAGGGTGGATTGGAAATCGTTGGGAGAGGCCTTCGTCCTGCAGTGGACCTAAACAGGCTGATGATTATTATTATTATTATTATGGTGATGATGATGATCCGCTCCTGTTGAAGAGTCGATGACGGTTAGACTGTAATAAGGTGTCCCGCGCCTGTTTGACTGGTTGAACGGCCTTCTACTAATGTATGTACAGCAGAACATTTAAACATCGCAACGGCACACCCCGAAAATAGGAAGAAGACATCAGCGAAAGTCTCGCTCGTTTATTTTGTCAGCGGACTCCACGCAGGCAAATGTTTGATTGTTAGGTTGGGGCCCAGAGAATAAAAAGTGAAACAATAAAATCTGTGATATTCATAAAAAAGCCCTTCCCGTACCACTACGTATAGCGGGATCTAAAGAAGAAACAAAAAATAAAAAGGGGTGAACAGTAAAAAAGAAAGAAAGAAAGGGCAGTGATACCACCCAGCTAAGGCCGTGGATAAGGTCAGTGAATCATCGTAATTACCAAGGAGTAACTGTCAATAAATAACGTTCTTGCTTGTTTCTCTTTTTCTAGGTTGATCTTCTCATCTCGTATTGCTCCACAGAGCTTTGGCGACAGCATTCTGCCCTATGATACAGTACACTTCTTTAAGTCAACAATATTTTATGCTGTCGTAGGTGGTCGCAGACAATGGCGCGCATGAATAGGGTCGTTATACAGAAACCACGAGGCGCACCTAGGGCTACCTCTTTCCAACGCGTTTCTGGGTAATGCTCGTATCACTTCGTTCACTTCCGTATGCACTTGAAAAAGTACGCTTGCTGCATGTGTGCGCTTATTTTAGTGGTTTCTGGTTTCTTATAGCACCAGTTATTTGAAGAAAGCAAAATGTTTCGTTGTTCTTGTCGTTATAAAGAACGAACTGATTTTATCACAGCCTCACTGTAATAAAAAGAGGAGAATCGTGAAAGCGGGATGAGTACTGCTGGAAAAGACGCATATCGGTAGCAAGACTGTGTCTCTAAATGTCTACGTGTGTTGTAATCATATTTGTTTAAGCCAGCTACGTTCATTAGTTTCGGACAAACGCTCTAAAGCTTCTCAATTTCCCCAGCTATTACATGAGTGTAGGCTGTGCCTAAATGGAAAGAAAGCTTTTAAATTTGGTCTAATGACTGCTCAGGGAGAACGGAAATGGAGCATAGAATTTTCATGGTTGCGGTAATGTGCTTAGTGTGTACTGAACAATTTTTAAAGTTTGTCAATTCAAATTAATTGCTATGATTTCACGTGAAAGTTGCTAAGCACCTCTATTCTGCATAAATAATTAAGAAGAGACAACATTACACTCCTCTAACCAGATGTTTGCGTCTTTAGAAAGCTGCCCTAGAAGAGTGACATTAAGCAAACCTTCCCCCTCCACACGTCCTTTTAAGGCTTTGAAGGTTTCTGCGATCCATCATTTTTAAAACATGCACAGAACACAGATTGCTCAGGCTACTGGCCGTGTCGTTGATCGCACTTTGTCGATAATCAGCGATGAACATCTCATACGAAGGAGTAGAAAGCCTTCCAAGGAGAGCTCAATTATAAATAAAAGAACACGTGGTGATTGTTTGCCAGTCTCCATCAATCATACCGTATTTGCTTTTTGGTCTCTCGTGCACTTCCCTTTTACAAAATTACCTTCCTTAGTCAGTATGCGTATGAAAAAAATGAAAACTACATAGCCCCATTGTTAACTTGACAGGAGCATAATAATGCGACATATAAAGGTGAAGATCAGTGTTCAATTGTTTGCACATCTTTTTGTGTCAGCTGCTGTACATTGAAATGGAAACATACGCGGTTCTTCACTCCAGTTTTTCCATTATCTGGTCTTCCGCACATCAGGAGCTATTGAACAAGAGAAGTTAAGGTTACGCGTAGAAGAAAGGCACACTTTTCATAAAGGTATTCCACTGCACGCAGATTTCGATTTTTTTAACCTATGGCTTTTTTCTTCTGTACGTGGCTCTGGCTAGCTGATTTTTTATAGTTTGGAACAAAGGATGTGTACTTTGGCCACACGAATCACGTACCCTTAGAACATTCCTCGTCTTTCTCTAAATAAAGGAATACGGACTCTGTAAGCAGTGGTGCGAAATTCAAGGAACATTGTAGTATATTGTAACGAAGATGCCAAGAGGTCCAACGAGAAAAGTCCAGAACCTTCTTTAATGGCGGCGAACCGTTCCGAAAAACCACGAGCGCCAGAGCGTCTTCGTCGTCATCTCCCTGGCGATCGGTACCCATAGTGGGTAGGCAGCTTACTGTGCGTCATTACTCCCCCCGTGAAAAGCGACCGTCCCGGTCGCTGGTTGAGCTGGGAGAGAAAGAAAAAGGAAGAGGGCGGAGAAAGTTCTTCACGCGTTCAGTTGCTGCGGGCGTAGTACGGCTTCATCCGTACTACGTGAACAGTCTCTGGTCGTGGGCGCCGTCGCTCGAGCTCAAGGTAGTACCCTCAGCGACGACCTCGTAGTTTACGTCGCTAAGCCGTCGGACGATCCTGTACGGTCCGAAGTATCGGCGCAATAATTTCTCCGATAGGCCCTGACGACGGACAGGCGTCCACGCCCACACGGCGTCGCCGGGCTCGTATTGGATGTGCCTTCTTCCACTATTATAACGGCGGGCGTCGACACTCTGCTGATCACGGATGCGGTTGCGAGCAAGCTGTCGGGCTTTTTCAGCTTTCTGTACGATGTCTTCGGCGGTGTCGCTTCTCGTTGTTCCGTTGCGAACAGGGAGCATGGCATCTAAAGGCGTTGTAACATGGCGTCCATAAACGAGCTCAAAAGGGGTGAATCGCGTGGTTTCCTGCACCGCCGTATTGTAGGCAAATGTCACATATGGGAGAACTTGGTCCCAGGTCTTGTGCTGGATGTCAACGTACATTGAGAGCATGTCGGCCAAAGTTCTATTGAGGCGTTCCGTTAACCCATTAGTTTGTGGATGGTAGGCCGTAGTTTTCCGATGGTTCGTGTGGGTTAGCGTGACGATCTCCCGGATTAATTCAGCAGTAAACGCTGTCCCTCGATCGGTTATTAAGACGGAAGGGGCCCCATGACGTAGGACGATGTCATGCACAAAAAACGTGGCGACTTCTGTAGCGGTTGCACGGGGAACAGGTTTGGTTTCCGCATACCGTGTCAGGTAGTCGGTTGCGACGACTATCCATTTGTTTCCCGTGAACGATGTGGGGAAAGGACCAAGGAGATCCATTCCAACCTGCCGGAATGGTGCGTGGGGAGGTTCCAGGGGTTTCAGAAGGCCAGCAGGTTTTAAAGGTGGCACCGTGCGTCGCTGACAATCCCGGCAGCTTCTGACGTAGTGTTGAACGGACGTGAACAGCTGCGGCCAATAGTACTTTTGGCGTATGCGCGCTAACGTCCTCGTGAATCCTAGGTGACCGGCACACGGGTCGTCATGGCACGCCTGCATTACTTCGTCGCGCAGAGAAATGGCGGCCGGCCATTTCGACTGTATCGACTGCGCCGAGAAACGGGAAATCCTGCTCGATGTCATCTGGCTTCGAAGGTAGAGGCGCACGTGAGAGGCAGTCAGCATCGCCGTGCTTCTGTCCGGACCGGTATACCACTGTGATGTCGTATTCCTGAAGGCGGAGACTCCAGCGAGCAAGGCGGAGGTCAACTACCCCACGACGGAAAAGGAGTGCTTGGCGGTGGTATGGGCTTGGCGATAGTCCATACCACCGCCAAGCATTCCTTTTCCTCGTGGAGTAGTTGACCTCCGCCTTCGTAAGACTGCGGCTCGCGTAAGCTACTACCTGTTCGGTGTCGTCTTGCCACTGGGCGAGGACAGCACCGAGGCCCACGTTGCTAGCGTCGGTGTGGATTTCCGTGTCTGCCTTGTCGTCGAAATGCGCCAGTATAGGGGCTCTTTGTAGGCGGTTTCGCAACTCTGTGAAAGCTTCCTGTTGCGCTTCGGTCCACTCGAAAGGTGTATCTTGGCGTGTTAGTCGCGTTAATGGTTCAGCGATCCTTCAGAAGCCTTCGACGAAACGACGGTAGTATGTGCAGAGACCCAAGAACCGCTAAACTGCCTTCTTGTCTGTGGGACGTGGAAACTCCGCGACGGCAGCTAGTTTTCGGGGTCCGGTTGAACACCATGCGAACTGACTACGTGTCCGAGAAACTTTAACTCCGAAAGCCAATGTAGCATTTTCAGGCTTGATAGTTAAATTTGCTTTCCTGATAGCAATGAGGACCTGCTTGAGCCGTTCTAGATGTTCATCAAACGTACTTGAAAACACGACGACATCATCTAAATAGACCAAGCACGTCTGACACTTAAGTCCGGCGAGAACTGTATCCATCATCCGCTGAAACGTTGCCGGTGCCGAACACAGGCCGAATGGGAGCACTTTAAATTCGTATAATCCATCGGGAGTCACGAACGCCGTTTTTTCTCGGTCGCGCTCATCTACTTCTATCTGCCAGTACCCTGACTTGAGGTCCAATGACGTCAAAAATTGGGCGTGCCGTAAACGGTCCAAGGCGTCATCGATCCTCGGCAGGGGGTAGACGTCGCGTTTGGTGACACTGTTAAGCCGCCGGTAGTCTACACAAAAACGTAGTATGTTGTCCTTCTTTTTAACTAAAACGACGGGTGACGCCCATGAACTCATGGAGGGCAGAATGACGTCGTCCTGTAGCATTTCTTCTAATTGGCGTTTTATCACATCTCTCTCTGCACGAAACGCGGTACGTATGCTGGCGAACAGGGCGCGCTGACTCGTCTGTGAAGATCCGATGCTTCGTAACGGAAGTGCGCCGAACCTTTGACTCAGTAGCGAAGCAGTCAGGGAAGTCACTGATAAGGTCTAGCAGTTGCTGTTTCTGTGGTTCCTGCAAGCCTGTGTTTATCTGAATACGACTGCTCAGGTTAAGATCTTGGGACGCACTGTGTGAAACAGTTCGTAGCGTGGCCAGATCAGTGAATCAGCAATTTCCTGGAGGAAGGCGACAGCTGTGCCTTGCGGTACGTGCTGATATTCGTTACCAAAGTTTGTCAGCAGCACCAGTGAACGTCGGTTCTGGAGCTGAACGAGACCTCGTGCAATACAAAGGTTTCGCTCCAATAGTAAGGGGATGTTTGCATCAGCGATGCCCTGGCAGCCGTCGAATGCGTCGCACATTACCAAGGTCAGCAGGCTGCTTCTTGGCGGTACTGTTACGTTGTCTGCGACGATTCGCAAGGCGTTTTCTGCGTTATTGTCGGCGCCAAGGTCATTTGCTATAGCTTTCGCTGTAGAGAAGGTGACGCTTGATTTTTCCAAATTTATGATGGCTCCGTTCGACTGCAAAAAGTCCATCCTCAGAATCAAGTCCCTCGAACAACTGGGCAGCACAATGAAGGACCCGACGTATGTAAATCCTCGAATGGTTACCCAAGCCGTGCATCTGCCTACAGGAATCAGTAAATGAACTGCAGCGGTGAGGATCTGCGAACCTGTCCATTCTGTACAAACTTTCTTCAACTTTGATGCAAGCTCCCCGCCCATGACCGAGCTGTCCGCACCAGTATCGATTAACGCTGTAACTTCGTCGTCTATCGTAACCAGTATATCCGACGTCACGACTTGCCTTTGAACACCCGAGCGTGCCTGGACGGTAGTCTCCTGTCGTCGTTGTCGTCGTGATGGAGGATGTCCGATGCAGTCGGCGTCAGCGGCCTCACCTCCGGAGGTCGCTGGACTCAGTTTTCCGTGTTCGCAGGGCTGCGTGAACGACGTCGGCGAGCGTCACGACGAGACACGGGCTTGGCGATCGGTATCTAGCAGGCGACGACGAGCGGGGTTCGTGCCTTCGATGCTCCGATGAATAATCTCGGCCCGCGATGAAGTTCTCTATCTCTGCTGGTCGCTGACCAGGCCTCGGGCAGGGTGCATTGGGCGGAAACCCACGAAGGCCTACGCATCGGTAGGGACACATGCTGTAGACGTGGCCAGCCTCTCCGCAGTGGAAGCACAGGGGCCTGTAATCAGGGGCCCGCCAGACGTCGCACTTCCTGGGCCTTGACTCATCGACGAACTGCGGACTGCGACGCCTGAATACTGCTTCGGTGTATCCGGGGTGCGGGACGTTTGAGGCGACGTACAGCGACGGTCGTTGTATGGCTTCCGCGTAACTCATCCGAGCTTGTTCCGGCGGTTGCGGTGCCTCGTAGCTGGGGCGTACGTCGCAGCGTTGGGGTACCTCGTAGCGTTGAGGTACTTCGTAGCGTTGAGGTACCTCGTAGCGTTGAGGTATCTCGGAGCGATTAGGTACCTCGTAGCCTGGAAGTTGAACTGCTTGCCGAATTTCGTCGCGTACAATCTCCGCCACAGATGTTCGCGGAGTCGGCGCATCGGTTGACCGCATTTTCTGCAGCTCTTCTCTGATCACAACACGGATCAATTCACGCAAGTCCTCGATGTTATTGTACGCAGGAGTCCCATGCGAAAGTTCCAGCACGCTGCGGTTGTACTGCCTGGTACGCTCTCGACGGGCCCTTTCCATTGCTGTCGCTTCAGTCAGGAAGTCCGTAAGTGTTGCCGCTGGATTCGCCCAAGACCTGCGAATATTTCTTGCTTAACTCCTCGCATGAGATGCCTGGCCTTCTTTGTTCCGTCATTGATGCATCCGCACGTCTGAAGAGGCGGGCCACATTTTCAGTATAGGTCGTGACACTCCTATTCGGCGCTTGAAATTTAGACTGTATCGCCAGCTCCGCTCTCTCCTTGGTGTCGGCGTTAGAGTACGCGGCGATCAGTTGGCGTCGAAATTCGTCCCATGTAGTCAGTGTCGCTTCGTGATTGTGAAACCACGTTCTCGCAGAGTCCTTGAAGCGCGAAGTAAACTCGCCGCAACTTGCCGTCTTCGTTCCATCTGTTGCACTCGGCGACCCGGTCGAAATGATCCAGCTGTCAAGTCTTCAGTAGCATCACCATGGAAGGCAGTCGGAGTCTGTAGCTGGCTGACAATGGCCGGGAGGACACCCGCAGCGGAGGTCTGCGAGTTCAGGTTCATCATCCGGAAATGATCAGGCAACAGACCGTGCTCGGGTTGGAACCCTTGTAGACGACGGCTAGTGCGTACGTGTACAGGGGTGACCTACAAGGGCTACACACTGGAGTCAAGCCAGGAGTACGTTGCGTCTTCGGCGATGCTATAATTTACCCCGCACCTTCACCAGAAAATGTAACGAAGATGCCAAGAGGTCCAACGAGAAAAGGCCAGAACCTTCTTAATGGCGGCGAACCGTTCCGAGTTAGCCGCAGGTCCTTCGAGTTAGCCGCAGACAACAAGGACTCCCGCCCGAATACGTGCCGCTTCCCGACACGGACAACAAAAGGGCTGCAACGAAACCGGCATCCACAATGACGGAAGCAAGATCTTCGGCAACCGTGGTTGTGCACCAGCCCAAAGAGCCACCTGCCTTCCGCGGATCGTCATACGAGGACCCGGAAAGCTGGCTGGACATCTACGACCGCGTCGCAGCCCTTAACAAGTGTATATTTTATTTGGAGGACCCGCAAGGACTTGGTTCGAGAACCGCGAGTCAACGGTCCGAACCTGGGACGACTTCCACGCGGCTTTCCTGCCCACCTCTGCAAGCGTCGTGCGGAGGAAAGAGCCGTATCACTGCTTGAGACTCGTGTGCAGCTCCCCAACGAAAACGTCACGATCTTTACGGGGAGATGACGCGACTGTTCCGCCACGCCGACGCCGACATGTCCGAGGAGAAGAAGGTTCGCCTCCTCATGCGACGAGTTAAGCAGGAGCTTTTCGCCGGGTTAATAAGAAACGCCCCGAAGACGGTCCAAGAGTTCCTATCCGAGGCGACGACCATTGAGAAGACTCTTGAAATGCGCACCCGCAATACGATCGGCGCATGTCGCCAGACGTCGCAGAAGTCCGAGGACTCGGCACCCGACGACCTACGCGAGACTATAAGGTCTATTGTTCGTGAAGAACTGCGCCGGATGTTTCCGTCGTCTCAGCCCCAAGTCGCCAAGACATCGTTCGCGAGGAAGTACAGCGCTCACTGAACTTTCCCGAACGACCGCAGCCCCAACTGGAGGCGATGACCTACGCCGCTGCTGCACGCCGACCTGCCGCCGCTCCTTGCCCACGCCAGGACCCAATGCCTTCGCAGTTTCGTCGCCAGCCACCGCCACCACCTCCGACGCCATCCCGCTCCAGCGCGCGCCGAGGAAAACCGACGTTTGGCGCACCCCGTACCCCGCCCACTATGCTACCACTGCGGCGAATACGGGCACACCTACCGCTACTGCCAGTACCGTGAGCTGGGAGTGCGTGGCTTCGACGTGAGCGTATCGCGTCCGCGCCCAGGTGAGCGACCTCGCGACATCGCCGACTACATCGCCGGATCGCAGTGGCAACGACGACGACCATCCCGTTCACCTTCGCCTGGCTGCTACGTCTCCCCGGATCGCCGCCAGTACACCGGCCCAACCGGGGCCGATCTCCAAGCCCCTATCCGGGAAACTAAAGGCAGCAACCGATGGAGGTGCGGTTGCTGCACGACGCAATGCCGCAGATCTCCGCCGCCGCCGCCGACGACGACGACGACCACGACGCACGAACCCTCCCGACGTAGTCTCAGCATGCCGCCTGGCCAGCGTCTTCACGAGAAAGCCTCGCCGCCGACGCGACATAGCAGCGCCGGAGCAAGCCGACGCAGCCGTGACGCGACGGCCCGACCTAACCGGAACGCAAGACGATGAACCACCGACCTCGACGTGGTTATCGACGGCCACAGCGTCACCGCCCTAGTCGATACCGGCGCCGACTACTCTGTCATCATTGGTCTCTTCGCCGCCAAGCTCAAGAAGGTAAAGACTGCCGGGGAAGGACCAGATATCCGAACAGCAGGGGGCCACCTTATAACACCGACTGGAACCTGCACGGCATGAGTCACGATTGACAGCCAGACGTATTCGGTGAGTTTTGTGGTCCTGAAGCAATGTTCGCGAGACGTCATTTTAGGCATGGATTTCCTAGACCAGCACGGCGCAGTCATCGACCTAATCCAGGTCAACCACGCTGTCCACGGATAATGCGACGCCGTCAGACTGCGCCGTCGCTTATCATGCCTTGAATGTGACAGAAGAGCAGGTAACCGTCCCGCCACTGTCGAGCGTCATCATTTCCGTCAGCACCAAAGCGCCTACCACTTTCAACGTGTCATCGAAGGCGACCAGCACTTGCTCCTAGACCGTCAGAGGTGCGTCGCAAGAGGCATAGCCAAGCTTCATAACGGCGAAGCCAAGTAATGGTGACGAACTTCAGCAACGAATATAGGTCTGAATAGGGTACGACGGTAGCGCACTAATGATTGTGGAAGTAAGCAATGCCTTCGCCCTCACGATTCTCACGGACCGCAACGACGACCGCAGTGTCCGCGCCCGCCTTCGACGTCAATCAAGGCCTTTCCAGGCAGCAACAAAATAGTCAAGGCTTACTCCAGCAATACAAGGATGCTTCTCGTCGTCTCGGGGTTCGTCAAACCCCTCTCGCGAAAACATCGCATCATAACCGACGAGTATGCCCGTCCTTCGTCAGAGCCCCTACCGAGTTTCGCACGGGACGCGAGGCCATCAAGCAACAAGTCGACGAAATGCTGCGTGATACATCATTCAGCGTTTACGAGCCCGTGGGCATCAACCTGTGGTGTAGTGAGGAAGAAGGATGGAACCCTACGTTTTTGCGTCGATTATCGTCGCCTGAACAAGATCACGAAGAAAGAGTGTATCCTCTCCCACGGATAGACGATGCTTTGGATCGACTCTACAACGCAAAGTATTTTCGTCGATGGATCTCAAAACCGGCTACTGGCAAATCGAAGTAGACGAGAGAGACCGAGAGAAGACTGCCTTCATAACACCAGACTGCCTGTTCGAGTTTAAGGTCATGCCTTTGGTCTTTGCTCGGCGCCTGCGACGTTCCAACGGGTTATGGACACAGTACTCGCAGGTTTGAAGTGGCAGACTTGCTCGTCTACTGGACGACGTAGTCGTATTTGCTTCCAGCTTCGACGAACACCTCCGGCGCCTTGAAGCTGTTCTTCGGGTAATCAAAGCCTCCGGACTTACCTGAAGCCAGAAAAGTGCCGCTTCGCCTACGAGGAGTATTGTTCCTTGGCCACGTTATCAGCAAGTCGGAGTACCCTGATCCACAGAAAACAGCTGCGATCGCCGACTTTCCTCCGCCCACCGACAAGAAAGCAGTACGCCGATTTCTTGGCCTCTGCGCTTTTACAGGCGCTTCGTCAAGAACATTTCGCGGATCGCCCAGCCCTGACGTACCTCACGAAGGCGACGTCGACTTCACATGGGAAACACGCCGCAAGTCGAGGCATTTCAAGAACTAAAGCGACGCCTGCAAATGCCGCAATACTCGCACACTTCGACGAAAAAGC
>CM023490.1:366859-403855 GCA_013339685.2 Hyalomma asiaticum | reverse complement strand
TCGGCCCAAGCTTGAATATGCAGCCGCACTTTGGGACCACAGTCAACGAAATTAATTAATTTACTAGAAAAAGTGCAAGACAGTTCCACACGATTCATTTTATCCAACTATAATAGCACCGCCAGCATCAGCTCAATGAAGACAAATCTAGGGTTACTTTTGTTATCCTCACGGCGTACACAAGCGGAACTCATTCTCTTTCATAGGATATGTCATCGCCTCCTTCTACGACATGAATCCCTTCCTGCACCACCCTACTTATCATGTCGCATTGATCACCAACACAAAGCTGGCATTCCATCTTGCAAATGCTCCTCTTTCTTTCACTCATTTATACCACATACAAGTGACGAGTGGACCACCTGCCTGAAAGTGCTGCATCAACGATACTAACCGCCTTTACATTACGCAATATTTTATTCTAAGTTTCTTTTATTGTGGTTGTTAGTGTTTACTGAAGTAACCGTCATGACCACCTAACTAATCCATCGCCTTTTATGCACTGAATTATGTATTTTTAGCTTATGATAAGCACTTTCATGTATACTCTTTTTGCCCCGCTAGTATTTGTGTAAGTACTTGTAATGTAGTTCTTTCTTTGTTAGTATTGTGTAATTTCTTGTCTTCTCGACTTGTCTGCATTGTTATATGACTTTTCCCACTCTCCTCTGTAATGAAATTGGCCCTGAGGATGTGCGCACATGAGCGCACACTGCAAACGATAGATTTACTCGAAAGACAATTATACATATGGAGAACACGGACGCACACGCGGTCAAGCCATGAAAGGGTAGTCTCTATCAGCTATCCACGATAGTCAAGCCAATTGTATTCCTCAATTAACTGCATGTTAACGCGTCTATGTCAATGCTTGTCTTTCGCATCTTGCGACACTGTCCGGCCCATTACAGTGCTGCCGACTTTATTTCGTCCTAGACACTTTTCTTACAATGTTAGGATTAAAAACGCTTTTTTTTTCTGGGCTAAATTTTAATAGCTTCAGTATAAAAACCATAGCGGAAAAGCACACAAGAGGGACAAGTACACGGGATTAGTTCAAGTCTCGTGCACTCGTCTCTCCTTGTGTCGCTTGCACTACAATTTTCCTCTTGAACTGATGCTTCAGCGCGCAGTACGGCCCGCTCTGTTTAATATAAATGATCGCTAAAATATCGATTGCGAACGAAGAACTAGGCGGATAATTACTTTCACATAGAATGGAAGGTGTTAGCTCTCATTTAAAAGAGTGAGATGGCTCCGCGGCTGCCTCCTTGGAAAGAGTCGACTCTGCCTGCGGAGTACTAGCACTTACTATGTCTCTTGAGCGCAAACTGGCCGACACCTACCATTAATGCTGCTCGGATACAACGATCGCCTGCTTAACTCGGCACGTACAGGCATCATGGTTAAGAGGTGGAAAAGTTCCACCGTGCACAATACCGTTGTGAATGCCGCCTTATCGGATGCTGAACACGCATTAGCTGCACTATGCACCAGTGATATCCAGTCCAAATTTTAGCGTTTCCAGCGCCTACCATTGCGCACTGTCTTCATTTCAGCCGCCCGCCTTCTGCCAAAGCTTCTCCATATCCCTCACGGAAAGGCCAGCTAGTGCCTGTGTGTTCTCATGCTCCCGAATCCTATACGCAAAAGCCTAGTTTCATCGTGCCCCAAACGTGGAAACGGCTCTGTGTTTTGTAAGAGGGCTTGCCTAATGATGCTTCCGTGAAATTATCGCTTTTCCAAGTACACAAGATTACGGTAATTTTCATGTTATTAGGAAATCTCTCATTGTAATAATGAAACGCGTTTCAATAAATACTCATCCAGCTTACGTCGTTCCGTTGTAGCTGAAATATATGTACGGTTGTTTGGGGGGCCGCCGTTACGCTCGAATGTGGCACACCACAATGTTCCTCTGGGCCTCTTCAAGGTGAACATTTTGGAAATCCAGCACGTATTTAGCTCCACTTTCAATGCCTGTAAAAAAATAGAATACGTTATACCCATTTACCAGGCTTGCTGCACTGCTCTACAACTGACAGTGTGGTTGTATTCTTTGGCTACCGCACAAGTTTTTCTACCCATTTCGCGGATTTTGGTTTCTTAATTCCGCTACCTCCTACATCTTTATGCAGTTTGCCTCTGTATTGCCTAAGTGTTGTAATTAAAACAGTGCTAGCGTTTTTTCAAGCGCGCTTTGAAACGCTACGAGCAACAACTTTGGAAGTCAATTGGCTGAGAGCGAAGGATACGAAGGCACAGATGAAGGTTTCGACGGATACAGCCGAATCCTTGTCGCCATTGTTCTACGTAGTTCTGTATTTCGTGCACTTAGTAATCCTATTCCACATTTCTATACCCATACAAGGTCTGGCTTCGCCGACGTTCCTTCGCCACCTTCCCGGTTGTACTATTGAACACACTGCGCTTATTCTCCCTCCCTAATTACCTTAATTCAGCCGATTTTGCTAACATATTGCAACTAGAACTTGCAGCTCGCGATGGTAATATTATAGGTGCAATTACACTCAGTTCCCTTCTATAGGCTCGTAAGCGGCTGTGACCAACCCTGGTGCACGTTGATTTTAATTTGTCACAGTCAGAACGCCAACCAGCCGATGGTACCTTCCATATGTGAGCGGCTTAACGCAGGCGACGGACCTCATCGAATTTTTGACTTATGTGTGCCTAATTCATGTAGTTAGATCTTTAACAAACAGTATTCATGATGACTGGGACAGCCAGTATTTCACTCATTAAGCAAATTGCGCAGAGAACGTATGCCAGCTCTTCACAACTACCGGAGGACAGCGCTTTTCGTTTGCCTGTATTACAACGTGCTCTATGTTGTTAGAATGAGTGTGAACTGCGCTGACGTGAAGATTTTTTTTTTTTCACCGATGCCGAGAGCACGTTTGCTGCCCCGTGGTTGCGAATGTAGTGAAAGGCCACAGGTCAGGCTGCGACAGCGTGTGCCCCCATGCAAGACAGCAGGCGAGTGCAGTCTTCCATGGCTCTTACATGACCCATGCAAGCTGGCCTGCGCAGTCTTGCACCGCGCTCTTACACTAAGTTACCAGCTCTCGCTGTGCTGCTGCCCCGCCACGGTGGTCTAGTGGCTATGGTACTCGGCGCTGATACGAGGGTCGCGGGATCGAATCCCTGCGGCGGCTGCATTTCGATGGAGGCGAATGTTGAGGCCCGTGTAAACTGTGCGATGTAAACTGTGCACGCTAAAGAACCCAGGTGGTCAAAGTTTCCGGAGCCCTCCACTAAGGCGTCTCCCATAATCAGAGCTGGTTTTGGGACGTTAAACCCCACACAACAACAACTCGCTGTGCTGCCGCCGTAAGTATTCACACGTTTCCGGCTATAGCTTTATCCTTCACGATGCCACAGCATGTACGTTCTTCGATGATCCTTGTTCCAAAACCCAGGAGCGTCTTGTGCAATTGGCTCCGACTGTGAGCTGGTGAGGCGACACGAAGGTTGCAATGCTACGGTCATTGTGTGCGAGGCAATTATTATTTTAAGGTCCGATTAGCCGCGATATCAAAACGGCGGCAAAAAATCTTCACATTTTCATAATTCGAACATTTATACAACTTTCCAGCTACCTCTGTACATAGTCGCCACTCTGAGTGAGACATTTGTTTTTGGTTTTCTTTATTGGGCGTCAGTGTGCCATACGGCATAAATTTAATAAAAGAAATGACAGTTGCTGAGGCATTGTACCATTTCAGTATGTCCTTGTCTTAGAAGTCCTAGCATACCTGGGGCATTCTTAGTTTGTTCGGGGCCCTAGCGGTCTCGAAATCAAAGCCAAAGTGTAAGAATTTAATAACACTGTCCGAAACTCTTTTGCGCAGCACCTCTACGATGCCAGCCTATCCCGCGAGATCGCAGTTCTCAATACTGAGCGCGCGGTGAGCACTACCCCGAACAGTGCACTATTCCGCTAAGTGTACGTGAGTTGCGTGATTCGGTTGGCACTCTGTGTAGAGCGCTGCGGCGAAAATTCAAATACGAACGAGTAATATTTTCACATCGCGATATCGTGAAAAGAAATTTTGTACGAACACTGTCTCTTAACAACACTTAAATGAGAACTAATTCGAAAGAGCTGCCATATACGTTCATTCGCAAACGTAACTCTAAATTCTCAACACGCTTGCATAGACAAACTTTTCACGGGCACACTCCACGGCCGCGTACAAACTACGGGTCACAGCTACTACATTATTGCCTACCAAAGGTGCTAAACAATTCAAACTCTAGATGACGCATAAGCGTAATGCCTAATACTTCAATTTTAAATAAGGTGTCCGAATGTTCTTTTTTTCTGATCTGAATGGTTACATATTAATCGTTTCTATATTTTTATAGTGACGAAACTGTTTCTGTACGACATGCTGCCCTTGTGCTATGGGGACGGCGGAGCTAGTCAAAGAGCAGATATTGCTGATTTTGGCCCTGCTATCCTCACCAAAACTGCTGCATTTTTCTGCTGTCACAAATATACCAAATTATAATGGTTATTACGTACAGTTCGCGGTGCAAATAATCAATTCCAATTCCAATACTGTGCATTATTCTGCGCACGACATGGTTGTATTACTGCAACAGTACAGAAAGAACGACCTTGTTCCTTCCTTGTCATATTTTTTTAAATTCTTGCTTCCATTAAGAAAAGAAATGAGCAATGGAAGCTTAGAGCACGTCCGTGTACATTTTATCACTCCGGCACGGCTTTTTTTGTCCGTGCTGGTTTTTCATATTGTGACCCAAGCGTATGCAGATGGTTATCAGAAACTCTTTATATCGCGAAAGAATTTGAGAAGTCTCACATCGCGAATCTCGGACCTGCAGCAATTCGTGTTTGAAAAGCGCTCTCATGTGATGCTGTCCTTCAACTTACATAAACAACCACAACAATTATTAGCGCATGAAGCAGTCATTTCAGCACATATCTGCATGTAGCGTGAACGTTGTGGCTTACATTTGCAAGGATTGGACCTATTGATCTCTCTCCGTGCCGAAACGGCACGAAACGATATGTGGACATTGGTGATTGTACCATACTGCATAATATTTTGCAACACACCACTGTTTTCGCTCTTCACTTTCTACGATCATTCACATCAGCCGACGAACACTCGCTCATGCTCGCTTACGCGCTGCGACGCGAACCTGCTTGAACCGGGCGACGCCATCGTTGTTTTGAGGGTGAGGAAAACGTGGAGCTGACAGCAGAAACTGGAAACCAAACAGCAAAAAACGAAATTCGATTACGAGGCAACCTTTCTAAATTAGAATGAAGTAATCTTAAACGTAAAAAGAAAAAAAATTAGGTGACATGTCGTAATTGCGCTATGTATTGTGCAAAAGTTAGCGTTCGTGGACTACATGCGAGAGCGCAGCAAAAATGTGCGCGCTTCGGCTCCGTAGCTTTCGCTGTGCTGCCACAGAAAGTTGTCGCCGGTATAATATTTGCGCAGAAAGAACCTTGCCCTTCCGCTATCTGCTCGCGCGGTTGTCTCGTGGTGAGAAGAAGAGGGATGTTTGAAGCTTTCACCGTGATGTCCGCGCTGATGTTACGGGAGCGTACGAAAGTCACTCGAGCTCTAGAGACGCCGCAAAACGAACAAGCAGAAGATGAGAGCGAACTATCAAGTTTCACAGCTCGACACTCAAGCACGCTAGTTTCCTTCGCTGCTTCGGCCGCCTTTGCAACAGGAGCGCTGTTCAAACTGAGAGTATACATTGTAACAGCTTATTCGCGCTCGTTCGGTGTATATCTGTGCGTTCGTTTCGTGCGTGCTTCACTTGATAGTTAGCGCTCATCTTCTGTTTGCTCATTTAGCGCCCTCCCCTAGCTTTTGTTTGCGTAGCTTTGGGACACACAACGTATAAAGCCCTTCGTACCAGCACGCGCTGCCCACGGGAGGCGCTCACTTAGCAAGTGCATGTTTGCTACAATAATATTGCTCCTGAGCTGCGAGCCTCACTTCGTATAGCATTACATTTTCTTGCTATCGCATTCATTGCTTCGCCTTGCGGCGAAACTGTGACTTTTTTCTATGTCTCCGTTGTCTTATTCGTAACCGCTGTCATCTCCTCCCTATTCTACTTCTCTTTCCCCCTCCTCCTCGACGATGAAACCACAGTAGACCGATGGCAGCGTCACACGTTGTAAAACACCACTTTTTCTACATCGGAACCGTGGCTTAGAGCACAGAGATAACCCTATATGGACGTGCCGTCAATCTCTGCTATGAAGCACGACGTCGCAGTTCATGCCAGCAAGCAGCACCGCTTACCATAACCACGAAATACTTAGCAAAGACTCAAAGCTTAGCAATACTTAGCAAATCTAGCTCCAGCTAGGTGCCGACAGCTCCGCTGTGTCTAGCCTTGCGCTCTTAGTGCATGTTATGACCATTCTTATCTGCCCCGCCACGGTGATCTAGTGGTTATGGCACTCGGCTGCTGATCCGAAGGTCGCGGGATCGAATCCCTGCCGCGGCGGCTGCATTTTGATGGAGGCGAAATGTTGAGGCCCGTTTCTGCGCGATGTCAGTGCACGTTAAAGAACCCCAGTGCTCGAAATTTCCGGGACCTCCGCTACGGCGTCTCTCATAATCAAAACTGGTTTTGGGACGTTAACCCCCCCAATCATCATCATTCTTATCAATATGGAACGGTTTTCGCCGTCGGCGTCATCCCAGCACATATATAATTCTAAATCCAAGTCTATAAGAAAAACAATCTTTAATATTTTTACTACGCGCCCGAGCGAGCATTCAATCCCACGACCACTCGGTTACCAAGCGAGCGCCTCACACAACTAGTCACAGAGTAACATTGTCGACGATGCAAGCGGCGCGCATTTTAGGTATAGCTATTTGGAGCTGCCACGGAGGCTCTTTTGGGGTTCCATCACGAAATGGCGCAAAGTTCTCAACGCGAGCGGAGTACTTATGCCCTGCCCTTGAAACTAGCAACATGCCAGAATCTCGACCTGGCTTCCGCAAAGGGGCCCGTGTTTGCATGTAATGCGTTGTTCACGTGAGTCGCCATGGCATACGTGGATCTTAGGGTAGAACGCCTGGGCTGCCTTCCGCCGAAGAGGCCCGTGCTTACATGTAGTTCCACCGCAGAGGCCGCGATGCTTTCGCCGGCTAGCCGATTACATCGCGTTGGTCGGTGGCGGTGTTTCTACTGTATGTTTCTGCCGCGTTGAGGTGCCTTGGTCACCTTTATTGTTCCAGGCCCTTCACATATCGTCGCAACGTCGGCAGTTTCCTCGCCACATAGCGCTCATGCGAATGCTCCTGCGAGTGCCAGGAGGAACGCGCTCGATTGATTCCGCTCTGCTGGACCAAGTTTCTAGACGGCGCACAGTGTGCAAAGTTCACACTTCTTAGGGCGGTCACGCGGTATGAAACGGGAGCCAGGAGAAAACAAAATATAACTTAGCTCGCAGCGCTGCTGGGCCGTTGTCTCTGTCGCCAGACCGTCACATCTTACTTTACGCACCTGCATGCCTACATAATAGCCAACGTTCAGTAGAATTCCGGTCCTTTTTTTTTTTGCTGCATCTGATAAACTGCAAGTTTCAGCTGCGTAGAAGAAACCATGTCTCTCTTGTGTGTACTTCACGTAAAGATCAGGCAAACAGCATGGTAGTGTCATGTTACTCAACGTAACCATCGCCTTCTACGCTTCGGCTTGGCGTTGTTTCAGTGCCACTAATTTTGGCAATAAGGAGCATGTAGATAGAAAACTGGCTAAACTTGTTTGCAAGGCGCAATATATAATCAGTGACGTAAATTTGAGCTCCATTTTCCCCGCCACGGTCGTCTGGGGCTATGGCACCTGGCTATTAATCCGAAGGCCACGTGATCGATTCGCAACCGCGGTGGATACATTTTAATGGTGGCGAAATGTTAAGGCCCTTGTAGTGTGCATGTCGTTGAATCTCACCAATCACGAGCTATAAAGAAGCGGGCAGCAATCGCCGGAAAGATCCCAGGAACCATCAGTACCCCGAAAGTGACCTCACGAAAGCTCGGGCACTTAAGTTTTGGGTCCCTGTAGTGCGCTACCTAAACTCCAGAAGTGGTGTAAGGATCGAATCAGAGCCAATTCTGATCATAACGAATCAATATATTCTCACTTAATTGGCACATACCAAAACATGTGCAAGCATTGTTCTCCAAATACAAATAAAGATTCCTGTAATACAACACGGAACCAATTCCGCATTACGTGTTCTGCACAGGTCCACTTTCTTCTCCTAATTGTCACAAACAAATCGGTTATCCTGGTCTGCTGTCTGATCCATTCTGCTCCCTTTCTGTCTCCTTAATGTTGCGCTATCACTCTTTGGTTTTCATAGCAAGTGGGCCTCCATTTCAGTTCAAGTTTCTTTGTAACCCTTCACATCTCTGCAGACAGTGTTAGTACCACAAGAATGCAGGCGTTTAGTTTTCGCTTTAGAAACGGAGCCAAGTTCAGGTCATGAGTCCTGAATATCTGATATGTATGCTCCAGCCTAACATTATTCTTCACAGAATTTCCCTTTCCTGAGTATCTTCTGCCGTAGCCATTGTTCCACATTTCCACATACACGTACTCATGCACACATCTCCGGTAACAGTTCGTATATTGACTTACCAGATTTACGCAATAACGTCGAAAATATACGGAATTTTGTATCAGCCGTACGTATAAAAATGCGAGCGAATCGTAAAGCATGAAATTCTACGAAAGTCTCCAAACAGTGCTCAATACACTGATTTATGCTAAAAGGTATTTTTAGTGTGATGTGAAGACTACGTACGAATATAAGAAACTAAACGTTTTTATCATAATTGCTCGGTTATACCTACGGTATAGTTATGCAGAACTTTTGCCGGGCGAGTTGGTTGACATTCTGAGCACACATGGTAGCGCAAAAAACCGAAACGAAAGACTAGGAAAAGTGGAGAAGAAACGACAGGTTGAGCGCCCAACCTGTCGTTTCTTCTCCACTTCTTCCTAAGTCTTTCGTTTCGGTTTTTTGCGCTACCATGTGTGCTACGGTAGACTTTGACGCAGAAACACTAGAACGCAACTTAATACATTTAGGGCGTCTTCAGTTAGAGAAATTGCAGAAAGGCGCCTTGAAGCCTTGCCTCTTGTGGAAGAGGGCAACTTACGTCACTCGTACCAGCGGATACAATGCCATTACTTTACGGTTGACGTTCATCTGGTTTCTTCGAGGTCTGCGCGGAACCGCATTTTTTCCATTCTATTTCACTCTACAGCATAGTGCTGAGACACACCTGCTATGTTGCCGCTTTCCCGCTGTGTGACTGGTGGAAGAGTGGTTTCAGGCTTTGTACATTAGGGAGCAACCAACTTAGCACAACACATCAGACGCAGGGAGCGAGCGCTCTTTTGTTGCTTTCAGGCGACTTGAAGCTTGCCCTTATGTTTTGCTGTGACGCGCGTTCTTTGTCCTGTCACCATTAATCACAGTAAAGTATCATCGGCATGACCCACATTGGCCGCCACTTCTGCACTCCTCGGCCAGCTCGGTTTCGATGTTGCTAGGATTGAAGCCTAAAAATCCCTCAATTCACGTGGAATTCGCATGCATGACGGTGGGCAGTCTGTACCTTAACGACAGTCGTGCATATTCCTAAGTGCGCTCCAGCTATTTTTGCCACTTATCTTCAGCTGCACCATTATTTTCCTTCGCTGCGTAGGTTTAGCATGCAAAGACGACAGCTGGCCCAACCTTATCACCAATATCCATATTTCGCCTTCCGTAGGGCTGGCTCTTAAAAACTGCCATGTACATATACGCAAAAAAATGCTGACGGCTAAGAGAAGCAATAGCAAACGACGGAGGACTCGTCCTGCAAGAGTATCTTGTAAATTATCCTGCACGATCATAATTTGTCGAAAAGCATATTTTGTGGCGTCTCTCTATTATACTTCCTTGAGTCATGGAGCACAATTGGCGTCTTAAAGGCAGCGGTCAAACGTTGTTGTTTTGTGGGGTTTAACGTCCCAAAACCAGCTCTGATTATGAGAGACCCGTATGGAGGCTCCGAAATTTTGACCACCTGGTGTTCTTTAACGTGCACTGACATCGCACAGCACACGGGCCTCAACATTTCGCCTCCATCGAAATGCAGCCGCCGCAGCCGGGATTCGATCCCGCGACCCTCGGATCAGCAGCCGAGTACCATAGCCACTAGACCACCGTGGCGGGGCCAGCGGTCAAACGAGCACTCGCTGGAAGTGACCGCCATGCTAACCCCGCCTGTGCTTCCACAGGAATACCTACGGATCATCTGCGATTGCTAATGAAACCTCGCTTGTTTCAGACACTCCTATCGTAAACACTAAAAAAGTCGTTTTCCCTGAATAGCATCGCCACGGAATTTGAACACACGCTAATGAAGATGTCTTCTACCTCCTCGAAATCGTAAACGACTTTCTTCTCACTTGCAGCGTCTTCGCCCAGGACAGTGGCATGTTTGCTTAGAAGCAAAACGAAGAACGCGGTGAAAACTCATCGTCTCCATGCTGTTTTTTCACTACTGCGGAGAGCAGGAACGAATCAGTCCATAAATGCACGCAGCGAGATGAAGTGTTGGCGTCAGCAGCCAGAATCAGTGTTTGCGATATACATGTGAATTGTGCTTTTGAAGCCCTTATTGTTCATTGACCTGTTTTCTCTCTGTATAATCGCTCATATACTTTCGGCTAGTGACGTTCACATGTAACAAACCACTAAAAGTGATTAATCATGCTCTATATTGTGAGTAAATACAAATCTTGTAGGTTCACTGAGCGCATATTATTTGCTACGAGAGTGTGATCAAGACGCAGTTCCATGCACATGAACCTTACGGCGCAGCGCTTTGAAAAACGAACATTAAGATAACGGTGTTACCGTTTTTTTTCTTTTACATGATGTGGAATTCCAGAAACGGTACTTTTTTCTTCCTTTACATCATGCACAGTACCATAAGCACCTTACCACGTGGATGCCGCGGGGTGGAAGAAAAATGTGGAGACGGATCACTAAACACTTATCTAGTTATCGAATGACCCGCTGTTGCACTGCAGAGCAGAGACGAGTATGGTCGTCAGTTGTAAATCATGTAAATAATATGAAATATATGTAAATATGAAAAAAATGCGATATTTTACGCTGTCATGAATTACAGTCCGTTACGGATATTCGGATTTTCTCCGCAACAGCGGAGTTTCACGAACAAGCTGTGTTGGCTATACTGGGCCCACCATGCACTTGAGCGGGAACATCTACAATGCATTGCATGTCTTCAGCGGCACGCAAAACGAAGTGGTCTAAGATAACTTTGTAATTAATCAAGTCAAAAGCGTGAATTACAGGACAGCAGCTTGACTACCCCTAAGAGGCAAGATCACGGGGGCACGTGACGCCCCAATCCCCCCTGTACCTTAGCAGGCAGATTACCGCGTGAATTTTGCATTAGGCTTCAAGCACATAGATAAAATGCGCCTTACCAACATATTTTCATGGTTGGTTACAAACATGAACGCAAATTTTCATGAAAATACCCTTGTTTCGTGAACCGAAGACCATGGACCTTGGTTTCATGAAACATGATCCCTACCTGTACTTCGCCACGTGTATAGAACGTCGAGTAAACCATCGTTTTATTGTTTGTGCATATAATGAACCTCTAAGCGGCAGTAGCAGCATTTCTCCTGCAGTAAAACACGGGAGCAACTTGGGGACAAAGACTACGTCCGCTGCACAGGATAAAACAAAAATTACAGAACGTGCATTTCCTAACAGTGCCTGCCCTACAAGTGACCAAAGATGCCTACTCCTTGAATATTGTGTTACCTGGTCAAGAAAAGCAAAAACAAAGTCCTGCGGACCCACACAGCGCCTGGAAATCGGTGTTATGCCAGGCAATCAGTGAGGAAATTGCTTATGAGGAATTTGTTGGCACTCAACCGAGTGTTACGATAGTGTCAAGGTCTTCGTGCAAAGAGCATGATTGGATGTTAAGCCTAACGTGGCTAACCAGGAACGTCGACAGCAGCGTGCCGACGGAATGGATGTTCATGGTACGATGTAGCGGTGACACGCATGCTATTGTGTAGAAGGGGGCTAAAGTATAACATGCATCGTTTTCAACGAAACAAAATGGATGCAATGGTGCGCTGTTTTACTAATATGGAAGTTGTTCTTTCTAGTTTTCTGAGAAAATTTTGGAAAGAAAGCTGCCAGGTGATAGCAGAACCATGTATTGCTTATTACATTGCTATGATGGTGGTAACGTCAGAAGTACCAACCGCGTTACAAAAGAACCGTCGTCACATCTGCTGTGCCATAAGCTTATTGATAATATGTGCGGCGTAGTAGCAGGCCACCGTAGCCCCCCTAGTGGTGATGTGCTTATAGGCACCCCAGGGCAGTTGGTTTGATAACCCCTACCGCTTCGTAGGTTGCCGCAGTAATCTAGAGGTAGCCTGCTTGGTTGGCACCTCAAAGGTTCATTTCGCCACCGCCTACAGCTTCGTACTTGGCATTTGTGTCTGTCTGCTTGTTGTGCCTGCTGCATTTCAGTCCCAAGCTGCGACAGCCAGTATGACATTCTAATGCGTAAGTGTGTGTTAAAATATGCTAGGCGCTACTTTGCTGGTCCTGGGCTGACATAGGCTATTAAAATTGAGCAGCTGTGTCCCATACCCGCATACATGGTCTGAACTCCACTTGTATGAGCTATATTTAATTGCAGAACCGTTAATCGTGGAGTACCTGGCACGATATCGTGTTAGCGTTGCATGACACGAGGCAGCACAGGCTCGGGCTTATTGAATTCCGACCCCCAGGTCCAAAGCAAGCACGCTACCACAAGGCTATGGTGACACCTTACATACTGAAAACCTACCGAACCAGCGCTTACGATGGTGACGCTTGTCTAACGTTAACTGATCTTGTAATGTGCGTTAAGTGCTATAGCAACGACCAAACAATACATACGTTCTATTATCGATCGACATCCTTATCACCTACTTTTCTCAAGCCCGTACATATACTTCAAGGAACCACCTTTACGACACGCACGTCAGCGGACCATACCGGGGATTTTTCTTCCGCAGAAATAACGTCCTTGTTGTGAACCATGTGCAACAATGTGCGACGTTTCGGCGTACCATGAGCGATCATGCATTGTCCACAATACTGTCGACATTCCAGGTTAGGGCTCGTTAAGGAACAACCTATTTGCATGGAAGAAGTGCGCGCCTGTGGTATTTGGTGCTGTGGCGAAGGCGCAATGGAAAGAGCGGCCATGAAGAAGAGCCGGCTCAGGGCGTAGTTCCCGTCTCGCCCCCATCTACCAGCGCTGCAGAGTCTGGTGGACTTCCTAGATGAGACGGGTATCGCAGCCTACCGCTGAGCCCAGGTCGCCCTCCCGCCCCTCCCCTTTCCGCCGGCTGACTTCGGCCACGCTGAACGAGCCTTGACATCTTTCATTACCTTTCTGTGCTCTTTATTTCCCATTATCCCCTCCGCAAGACGCTGCGCCGTGCTCCCAATTTGGGCTGCTGAAATAAGCGTCTTTTCCTATCATAATCACTACCACCACCACCAGCATGTGAGGTGGTGAAGAAGACGACGACAGGCGGAGAAATCCGACCGCTTGGAGAAAAGACGGAGCGTGGCGCGTGGAGCGCGCACGTGAGACACCATGTTGGGGAGATGCAAGGCGGCGTTCCACCAGCGCGGAGGTGGCAAGGGAGCTCTCCGCCAGATCCACGGTCGAGGCGTAGTCCCGAGTGCCTGGCGGGCGCCAAGAGTCAGGGTGTATGGCTCCGCTTGGCACCGAGTTCCTGAAGTCGTCTCCATCCTTCGTCGTCTCCTAACATAATCTCTTGCCATTGAATTACAGCCTACTCCGTGTTCCACCGCGCCCCTCCAGGTTTTCGGTGCCGACCTCTACGGGCGCCTTCCTGTTACTGCCACTGGAAATCCATGGATAGTGACCGCTATCGACCATTTGATGCGCTATGCTGAAGCAGCATCAGTGATCACTGGCTCATCTTCAGAAGTTTCCGGCTTCGCCCTTGAAGCTAAAATTCTGCGCCACGGCTCGCCTCAGGTCGTGATGAGCGACCGTGGAAAGGCCTTTCTGTCGCGCGTTTAAACGAAGTCCTGCGCGTTTCTGGCATCATCCACAAGACAGTGTCGTGTTACCATCCGCAGACTAACGGCTCGTCTGAATGATTTCACCACGCGTTTGCCGACATGGTCGCTGAATATATTCATCCGTGCCGCAGAGATTGGTACAAGTTCCTACCGTTCGTTACTTACGCCTACAACGCGGCCGTTCAGCGCACCACACTCTACACGCCATTCTGCTTAGTTTTACGGATGGTCGCCTAGTTCTCTCTTTGAGGTTTCTTTGTATGATTTATCTGTCTATACATATACAACGACTAGCGAAGAATTTGTCTCACGACTCACCTAATGCCGTCAGCGTGCTCGCAACCCTGAAGCCACACAAGACTGGAATATGATACACGACACATTCCATCGTGTTGTGTCTTTCCGCCCTGTTGACGAGATGCTATATTGACGCCACTCCGCACTCCTGGCTTGTGTGATAAGATCGAGTCGCCATTCATCGGACCTTACATCATTGTACAGCAGACATGGGCAGTCAATTATCGGCAGTCGCTCCAACTAGACCGCCGTTGTCGCAGCACCGAGATCGCTCACGTGTCCCACGTGAAACCCTTGATTCGGCGTTCTTGGTCTTAAACTGCCAGGATGGTCGCAGCTTAAGCGAAGAACACCACAGCTATGAGCACAGAACGTCGCAGCTGTGGCCAAGATGGCCACTGGATCAGTATGGGCTTTTATTACGCACGACATTGTCATTTATATGTTATAATCGTCTTGGTACGTTCGGTCAATCTTCATCATGAGTCGCATGTGATCATTATCATCGCTTCTCTGCCTTGGCTTCCTGAATAATCGTGTACTCGGCGCGAGAAACGTCGTAGCAACAGCTACCTGATGTTATTATCAATATTATAAGTCGCTCCTGCGTCACTTTATCCTCGCTCCCATAGCCTCCTTTATCTTCGTTTTCCTTGCCGGCGCCAGCTCTCGCTTGCCTTCTACAGTCTCCTCGCAAACTGAACTATATTATGCGCAAAAATAACAATACATATTGTCACGTGGTCCTGACAATAAAGGACGCACTAGACTTGAAGGCGTTGGCAGTCGAACTGTTGATTAGCCGTAGCTGTGTCCAGCAGAGCAAAGCATACCACACTGTAAGATGTTGGGGGCAGAAGCAGCCCTCGGTCCTACAATAACAAAAACTGACCAGCGGAGAAATACGTCGGCTCTTGTACATTCGTCACAGCGCGTTGTGTTATTATAAGCGATGTTCTAGAAGATACACAAATATGTTTATGGAAGGCTTCTACAATGGTCGACACAAGCCCCGAAGCAGCACGCAACGTATAGCGTGGCCTGCGCGTATACCTAGTAAATGATAAAGGCACAGCCCGTGGGTGAAGCAAAACAAGTATGCGTGTTAATATTCATAGCCCTATAGTCGCATTTCTTTCCGTATTACAATAGCTCCTAATGCTTGCGCACGACGTACATATATGCTCCATATATTTTCGGCGTAAATGAGGCATTTTTATACGAATCCTACAAAAACATATGGAACTATTCCCCGACATCGCAAAATCGCGCGGCTTGCTGATCCAGCAGACTTTAATGCGTAGGCATTTCTGTTCTTACAAAAAAAAAAAAGAAATCTGCCAGCGCTTTGCGTCAAACGAAACATTCTCCTTGACGAAATCCCGTATAAAATAAATATGTTATATATATTATCATAGTTAACTTCTTGTGTGCAGTGCTTAGTTTCCAAACTGCAGTTTCATGCCCCGAGGTCGATTGTCTTGACGAAGGGGCTATTGACCTACTGTTGGAAAGAGTGATTATATCTCAACAACACGAAGACGTTGATGGCCATACCGAATGTTCCAGAAAGGAAGGGAAAACGTTGCCTGAACCGAGTTTCGTACCACGACTCCGCGATCAGGAGCAGTATGTTTTCACAACTCGGCTTAAAAGGCGCCCCTGCACACGCTGACGTCAAAAATTCTTTTCGTAGTAGCATTTTTGTAACTCTTTTCGGGGAACAAGAAGGCACAAGAATTTCTGAGAATAACTCCGCACTATCGGAGTTCAATGCCGCCAACGCAGCCGCCGCTCGCTCCTCAATTTGATACACTTGTGGCCTCCGGCTCAACTGCATGCTGACGTACTCATCTGAACACCACAGCGTAATGTGACCAGGGGTGTCATGCCCGACATTGCGAGACGGCAACCACCATAGCCGCGTTCCGAACACGGCTAGGGTGGTTTGAGGTCATTGCTAGATGTCACATCGTGCAATAAAATGTGAATGAGAACGGTGCCATCTCATTATGGGCATATAACAATGGCATAAAGATAGCCGAGAAGCCCTTAATAGCGCCATTTTTTCTCAGTGGAAAAAACCTTATATGCATGCTCGTGTTACTGGTTTTGCATAAAGCGTGAATGGTAGAACAGTTGTAATGGATGATCATGACGCTAGTACTCAGCCAGTCATAATAAGAACGGTATAATTTCGTCATATGATAATCCAGTTTATCCAGTCATCTGAGAATACTGCCCCGCCGCGGTGGTCTAGTGGTTATGGCACTCGGCTGCTGATCCGAAGGTCGCGGGATCGAATCCCGGCCGCGGCGGCTGCATTTCGATGGAGGCGAAATGTTGAGGCCCGTGTGCCGTGCGATGTCAGTGCACGTTAAAGAACCCCAGGTGGTCGAAATTTCCGGAGACCTCCACTACGGCGTCTCTCATAACCAGAGCTGGTTTTGGGACGTTAAACCCCACAAATCAATCATCAAATCTGAGAATACGCGTTCACAAGATTAGCTATGGCAGAACAGGGAGGTTTTTTTGGCAAGTTTAGGTTGTGGAAACATTGGAATCATATCTAGCTGTAACCGCGTGTGACCACGCCATAATCATTAAGTGCTTGAGCATTTCTATGTCGATAGAAAGACAAATTTTTCACTGCCTCACCCTCCTGCGTGAAAAACATGCGCCATGATAAAATAATGTAAAAGGAACTGTTGTTGGCCAGCGTCTAGGTTTGAAACTGCGGCCTAGTGATCCCAAGTCAGCTGTCATCGAATGCGTTATACACTCACGCTTTCAAGGAGTCATTATATCTGAACCATATGAACGCGTCGCTCCGAGGGACCAAAATGTGGAAGGAGAGTACTTCGTAAAACAATAATCTTCCCTACAACCAAGTGCTGAATACACAGTTGTAAATTACAAAAAGAAAACGGCATTCAAGCTCGGTTTCTTTCTTTTTTTCACAAAATGTCAGCGCACAGGGATTAAGAACATTTCAACATACCTTCATCATCTTGCGGATCGTCCATTCGATGCCTTGCCATGTCGGACTCTTACAAACACAAAGCGGCAAGCTGGCCTACACAACAAACCTAGAAGGCCTGCGTTCTCGCACCTTCAGCGCCATCGCACAGTGCTCGCTGTTGCGACCGACACGTCGGAGACGAAGAAGCGCCGCCAGAATCTCATTGACGAAGTCGTCGCGACCGAAAAACCGGAAACGAGGCGACGGACGCCTCGAAAGCCGGAAACAAGCCATGCGCTGGTAATCACTAAAACGTTACCTCAATAGGGGGTGTTGACATACCTTCACCCGAAGGAGTCCTGCTGCCTTCTTGTGTGGTCCGGCTGCAAGAAGGGTCGCCTCGTGTAACTTGTTAATTAAAAGGGCGGTCCATCACCTTCTTCCCCTTCGAACATTCGGCATGGCTTTGGAGGGGAAACCTCAACTGAGTCCTCCCTAGAAGACGTCATAGGATGACGTGGACTATTTGATCAACTGGAAAAGGCAGAGGAGAGAGCATTCGGCAACCAACTGCCAACCATATTGCAAATAGACTATTTCACTTCCAACGCTCCTGCTACTCTTCCCTGCTACCCTGAGGGACTCCTGGCCTGAAGGCGACACGAGTACACGTCGCCGCAGGCAGAACAATCCACTTTCTCTGTGATGTCATTGACATGCGCTAGCTAGCCTATTCAGCGAATGAGAGTCATCATTTAGTAGAAGGGTGCGCTCTGTAGCTCTATACCCCACGTTCTTAAACTTCACACCGCTTTGCGACCCAACGAGATTCTTTTTTTAACCAGCAACCATTAATATTTATTGCGTATGGAAAACAGCCGTGTTCCAAACGTAGTCGCCGTTACATTGTGTAGAATAATCTTAGCAGCGAAACTGCTTAAGTTGGCCGTATATAGCTTGTCAGGCATCATGCAATACCACGCGACATTGCCTAATGTGATTTTAGCAGAAAGCTGTTCGTGATATTGCGTTACGTGTTGTTGGCGGAAACATGTTTCGCCAGAGGCTTCGTCATTCTGGCGAAACTGCGGCTTTTATTCCTGAAAACCATGCTGAAAACCACGACGACGAAGTGTTTCGATAGAACACTGCTGTTTCTGTCTCTGGCTTCTGTGCTTTGTTTTCCTGCATTTCTGGGAGCTGCCGCTCCCCCCTTGCGGCAATGGACGAAGAGCTGCCCGAGGTCCTTCCTGGAGTTCAACCGTCCAGCCGGATGACGTCCAGGAAGCGTGGAAGTACGTCAAGTGACACCGACAGTGATGCCACGGAGATGTGCTCCGAGAGCTACGACTCCTCGGACGACGACTTCCAAGTCGTGCTGAGCAAAGCAGCGAAAAGAAGACTACTGCAAGCATCTTCGCCGGCGAGCGCTGCTACCGTGAAGAGTGCTCCGCAGCGTTGGCCGCACACAGTGCTCTTCAAACCTCTTGATCCAACGGCCAATCTGCGGCTCCTAAACAGGCAGGTCCTCTCTCTGTTGCTTGAGAAAATCGCACCAGATGAGATTAAAGATGTAAGAATAAATTCACGGAAGAATGTCCTCGCAGTTGACGTGCTACACCGGAGCGCTATAAAAGGCCTTCGCAGTATAACCGAGATCGACAATATAAAGGTGCAGTCAGTCATCCCTCTAGGCGGTGACAGTGCTGCGGGCGTCATCTACGACGTCGACGTTGCCATCTCAAATGACGACTTGCCAATACTGATCAAACCAATTTCAGAAGGCACCTTTATTACGAAGGTCACCAGATTGGGGAGCTCACGCTGTGTGAAGGTTGTCTTTGAAGGAGATAGCCTTCCTTCCCACGTCAAAGTAGGACATGTTCGCCACCCGGTACGACCATTCGTGCCCAAGCCCCTCCAGTGCTTCAAGTGTTGCAAGATTGGCCATGTGAAGGGTGTCTGTGTGAACAACACCGTGTGCCCGCGGTGTTCAGAGTCCCACTCAGAAGACGCCTGCAGCGCTGATGTTTTCAAGTGCCCCAACTGCAGTGGTACTCACAAGGCCTCATCAAAGGATTGCCCGAAGATGCGCAAGGAAGCTGCCATTCTCAAACAAATGGTGCGAGACAACTCAACACATCGAGAGGCTGCTGCCACTCTTCGGCGACGTCGGCGTCGCCACCGAAAACGCTCACAGAAAACCGCAGAAGTAGATAGTGACGCGACATCGTTGGTCAAAAAGGTTGCCAGATCAACGCATAGCACCGCCAAGAAAGATACAGAGACAACGAGCAAAGTGGACCGAGTTGCCCGTCCGGACAGACTGTCTCAGCCACCGAGGGTACAACGCGCTACAGAAGTACCTCAAAGCTCACCAACCTCGAAGACGTCGGCAACTAATGAAGAGGCGTTGACTAATGATGCCCAGGTCATCAACATTTTACGATCCCTTATGAGTGCCATTCGTATTATTCTGAGCAACATGAAATCTTCGTCTGCGCAAAGCGCGCTACAGGTACTGGACACACTGAGCCCAGTACTTGCAGCTCTTCGTTGAAATCATGGCTCGCCAGGCGTCGTCGTTCCGTGACGATGTCCGGAACGCGTCGATATTTCAGTGGAACGCCAGAGGTCTAAAGTCGCGTATGTCGGACTTTAGACAGTTTGTTTTTACGAATCACTTCCCCATTATCGTCATCTGCGAGCCCCTGACAACTCATATCAGGCTGTCAGGGTATGAGTGTTTCGTATCCGCCACGCATGGAGAATGCAGCAAGGTCATCGTTTTCATGCGTCGTGACCTTACGTATGTTCATCATCCGGTGCCACCCGACTATGGAAACGAATATGTGTGTGTAACAGTGAAGAGACGCAAGCTCACTTTCACAGTTGTCGGAGCCTACATATCGCCCTCCAGCCGACTAGACTGCGAGCGGTTACGGCCGAATCCTGACAGCGACTCCTCAGCCATGGGTGATGACCGGAGATTTTAATGCTCACCACCATCTCTGGGGAAGCTCTAACACAAATTTGCGGGGCCGAAGATTAGTGACATTTGCTTCCGAACAAGAATTATGTTTGTTGAATGACGGCAGCCCCACCTTTCTGCGTGGAACTTCATATAGTAGCTGCTTGGATCTCACCTTTGTTTCACGCTCCTTCATGAGAAAAGTTAGGTGGTTCTCAGACATTGAAACGCGGGGAAGTGACCATCTCCCCACTTATCTTAGGATTGAAGGGCTAATGGACTTCAAGCCTGCTAGCAGCTCTCACCATATGGACTGGCCGACCTTCAAATCAATTATGGAAGACAAGTGCCGTGACGGCTTGACCTCTAGTCTTGAGGACACTATAAAGGGAGCCTTGCAGGCTGCTACACACTCCCTTTCAAAAACACCTACACGCGCTCAATATGACATCGAGCTGGAAAAGCTCCGTGCAATTCGTCGCCGCGCAGAGCGTAGGTACAGGCGTACAAAGTCTGTACATGACTTGAGGTTGGCCAGAAGGACTCAAAAGAAAATTCATCGTCGTTTAGACAAACTCGCATCGCAAAGGTGGAGATCTTTTTGCGAATCTTTGGACCCAAGAAAACCTCTGTCTCTGATATGGAGAACTGTTCGCGGCCTCCGTGGGACCCCTCAGCAGCGTCACCCTTTCAGGTCTTTGTCCCTTCACCAACAGTGCAGCGAGATAGACATCGCAGACAGTTTCTGCAGGGGGATCGCTGGAACCTTTACAAGCTCCGCTGGGACTTTGATGCCCGACCACCTACCCACATCACGCGACCCCCGCATGGACTGCCCTTTTACTATGGGTGAACTCGAAGCTGCACTTGCTTTGTGCAAGCGTTCGTCATCGCCAGGACCAGACGATATAACCTACCGTGCCTTACGTAACCTAGGGGAAGAGGCTCGGAAGGTGCTGCTCCTCTTATACAACAGCTCGTGGGAGACGGGCATGGTTCCCAAGGAATGGAAGACGAGTCGCATAATTCCATTGCTTAAGCCTGGGAAGTCGCCTTTAGACATTGCATCATATCGACCAATTGCACTTGCAAGCTGCGTTGGAAAACTAATGGAGAGAATGATTCTAGCACGGCTGGAATGGTACCTTGAACACTACCAGATATACCCAGACGCGATGTCCGGGTTCAGGCGTGGTCGCTCCTCCATAGACAACGTGATTGACCTGGTGACATATGTCGAGCACGAGAAGTCCCGCAAACGATTATCTGCTGCCATGTTTCTAGATGTTAAGGGAGCATACGACAGCGTAACACACGAAGCAATTTTGAGCACGTTAGAAGCAGTCGGACTTGGTGGCAAGACCTATTTGTGGATCAGTAGCTACCTAGAGCAGCGATCATTTTACATACTTACAGAGGATGGCCCAACCTCTCAACATTACAGTAGCCGTGGAGTTCCCCAGGGCGGAGTACTGAGCCCAACTCTCTTCAATCTAACGCTCATTGGACTCGCCGGCATCCTTCCTGGCACCGTTCGGCTCTCCATCTATGCCGACGACATTTGCATATGGGCATCGGCTGTGACACGACTTCAGCTTCGTGCGCGGCTTCAGAAGGCAGGTTCCTTGACATCATCCTACCTCCGTGAGCAAGGTCTGCAGCTAGCCTGTGAAAAGTGTGCTGTGGTGGCATTTACGAGGAAACTAATGTCGCCATACGTCATAACCCTCGACGGGCAGGTGATCCCCTATAGCAAAAGTCACCGATTTTTGGGAGTGATTGTTGACAGAAATCTGTCCTGGACACCCCATGTGAACTATGTGAGGAAACGGTTGACAGGAATCTGTCACATGTTTAGATTCCTAGCAGGAAAGACCTGGGGAGTGTCAATTACATCTATGCTACAGCTGTACCGAGTCCTTTTCATTGGATTCCTGCGGTACAGCCTACCAGTGATCGCGAACACCTGCAAAACTAACTTGAATACACTCCAAGGCATCCAAGCCCAAGCCCTGAAAATATGCCTTGGTCTGCCAAAGAGCGCGTCGTCGACAGACGTTATAGCAATCGCTCGCGATCACAATGTCAGAACGCATGTAACCATTGAAACAATGCGTGTGCACATAAGACACTGTGCCCGGACCCCTAATCACCACCTCGCAGGTCTTCCAGTGGAACGACCCCGCACAACGTTCAGTTCAAAGGTCCTCGCCCACCGTGCCTCTCTTTCGTCAGGGTATGCACCTACAACAAAGGCTTCAATTCCTCCATGGTGTGTGAACCATCCTCAAGTTTGCCTCAACATCCCTGGTATTCTGAGAAAGTCGGACTTACCACCATGTGCACTCAAACAACTAAGCATGTTACACATGTATGCGAAGTACAGGGGCTGCACAGAAGTTTATACCGATGGCTCAACCACATCAACCAGTTCCGGTGGTGCTATAGTTATCCCAAGAATGGGAGTCACCCAGCACTTCAAAACTTCCCACGTCACCACATCTACAGCTGCAGAGCTCGCGGCTCTCCGCGGAGCGCTTCATATTATACACG
Organism: Hyalomma asiaticum; assembly: GCA_013339685.2. Taxonomy (NCBI): domain Eukaryota; kingdom Metazoa; phylum Arthropoda; class Arachnida; order Ixodida; family Ixodidae; genus Hyalomma; species Hyalomma asiaticum. The sequence goes on along the minus strand of CM023490.1, from coordinate 380,857 downwards.
CTGAGAGTCCTGCAAAGTGGGCAATCTTCTGTGATTCAAGATCAGCTCTACAAAGTATACAGTCGTTTCTTCGACACGTGGAGCAAAACCACCTTACATACGAAATCGCGGTACTTGTGCAAAATTTACAAGAAAAAGGACATGAGATATATTTTCAATGGATACCAGGCCATTGCGGTATCAGTGGAAATGACTCCGCAGATAAGGCAGCTCGGACATCAGGCGATGAAGACCGCTGTGTTCCCATTCCGCTCTCAAGGACCGACGCTGCAAGACAACTTCGCACTCTTGCGCGAACCATGTCCTTAACTGAGTGGAATACCCCATACACGAGGCGCACCAGACTGCACCGGCTAAACCCATCGCTGCAACTCGGACCTCCGGCTGGTTTGCACCGACGTGAGGCTTCGCTTCTTTGCCGATTGTGGTTGGGAGTGGCCTTTACGAACGCTTACTCTGCGCTGATTGGAATGGCTGATAGTCCTGCGTGTGCTGTCTGCGGATGCGCAGAGACCATAGATCACTTGTTGTGCCACTGCCCACAATTTGAGGAACATCGACTGCCTATGACCGAGTCCTTCACAAAGCTCGACGATCGTCCACTTTGTGAACAGACAATCTTAGAATACCGTCCTCACGGTCCAACGGCTCAGAAAGCAATGAAAGCGCTTTTGGCCTTTCTAAAAGCATCTGGCCTAGCCGAGCGCCTATGATATTGTATAGGACTGCCCTGTAGGCATTCCCCCTCTCTCCTTCTCTTTACTTTTATTCCCCTTTTCCCATCCCCCAGTGTAGGGTAGCAAACCGGACTCATGACTGGTTAACATCCCTGCCTTCCCTTCCTTATTTCTCTCTCTCTCTCTAGTAGACAATTACCCCCCTCGTATAATATTTCGCTGAAAAAAAAAAATAGTCGCGACCCCTCTTGATCTGTACTCATCCGAACGCACCCAGGTTCCAACAGGGAACTCGGAACCTGCGCTGTTCAGATCTGTGTTCCGGCAATTCTAAGATACACAAGCACTGTTTCATCAAATCCCGGCCGCGGCGGCTGCATTTCGATGGAGGCGAAATGTTGAGGCCCGTGTGCTGTGCGATGTCAGTGCACGCTAAAGAACCCCAGGTGGTCGAAATTTCCGGAGCCCTCCACTACGGCGTCTCTCATAATCAGAACTGGTTTTGGGACGTTAAACCCCACAAATCAAATCAAAACAAGCACTGTTTCAAACAAACAGAGCTATCGGCGCAGGAGCCGCTAAAGAACGACAATAGGGGATCTGATCGCTTTCCTTGAGCCATTTGAAGAAGCTGCACACGCCGCATACGAAGCCGACATAAGTCCAACGTTGCAGCTTGCCACACTGCTCGTGGCGGAAATTGCACGACGCCTTGATAAGCCATTTCTGGCGATAAGAACAGCGCGAACTTTCTTGCACAACAGACGGATACACAGACGAAGTATCTGCATGTCTGTTGTGCAAGAAGGTTCGCGCTGTTTTTACCATCAGAAATTTAATACTAGCTATAGCCCGTACCCAGACCTTGACAAACTACACAGTTAATTCTGCAGCAAAAACAACAGGAATCTCGAAGATTGAAGCACGCGCACGGTATTTTTTAGGCACCAATGTAAACTTTCAAGGTCATGTACCATAAAGACGCAACGTCGTCGAACAGTCGCAACAGTGTTCTGCGTTACGGGTCTCGTAACTCACCAGCGAGCAGGAATGAGACGCGGCCTTATCACAAGCACCCAGCTCAAGATCCAGCCTAAGGCCGTCCAGAAGGCCCGTGAAAGAGCGGAGAGGCTTGGCCTCCAGATTCCGACATGGGAGAAGCCAGCGGCGAATCGGGGGCCCCAACGGAGCTCCTCCGGTTAGGACCTCGCCACGCCACGGCGGTGTAGTGGTTATGGCACTCGACTGCTGATCCGATTGCTGATCAGCTGCTGTCGCGGGATCAAATCCCGACCGCGGCGGCTGCACTACGATGGAGGCGAAATGTTGGTGCCCATGTGCTGTACGATGTCAGCGCACGTTAAAGAACCCCAGGTGGTCGAAATTTCCCGAGCCCTTCACTGCGGCGTCTCTCATGATTGTAGCTGGTTTTGGGACGTAAAACCCCAGAAATCAAGTCCCTAGGATCTCAACAAAGTTCACTATCTGTATGTTTGTGGTCGCACGTCAGGCATCTTGCGAACGCTTTCTCCAGGAAAGCGCGAGGGTGTACACACACGAGGCAGTTGATGGAGTCAAGTTCCAGCACTGTGCAGCGCGTCTGGATAGTATCCTTCGCCAATTCAGCGTATGAAACAGTTCGAAGGGTTATGCGACCGTGACGACAGCACAGCACGTGATCAGGATTAAATTTAACGAGTACTTGCGTGTTGAATCGCTCTGAGTCGGAGCTTTAGGAGTTTTTTGGAAAGGGATAGAGAGCAATTATCCGAGACTTGCAAATCTTCTAAGGAAAGACCTTGGCAATTTTAGCTACAATTAAGTGACCGCAGCGAGAACCACTTCAGTGCTGCAGCATATACATAACTCAGGAACGACGCACTCAACAGAACAAAAAATCCATGGACAGCCTTTTGTTTCTGGACGACAATATGTTAACGACTTCGTGAGTTTTGACTTTCGTTCGCAGTTAGCTAGCAGCAAGGACGGCATGCTTTTTGACGTAATTTACGTTTCCATTTCCTGTTGCCGTGCGCATTACCGCTGCATTCTGGGCTTATCTGGTCGGGCAGGGCTGGCCCGCCTTCGCTAAGCAACGGGACCGGTCGTGCGGCCCGTGTATGTCTGAAGACGTGCTTTCGAAGCGTAATGCCGCCGGAAAAGTTGACGTCTACTGCTTTTGCACGTGCATAGTTACCTAACCACCGCTTTGAGCATAGACTTCGTAGATGAGAAGTTAGTTTTAAGAACTGCAGAAAGTATACGTTTGGCACCGTGAGACAACAAACTGGTTAACTAGCGCTGTTCTTTCCCGTTTACTCGTTTCGTCCTTGTCTTCTGCGCCTTGTTCAGTATGAAGACGTGCACCAATCGTCCCACCTGTCTATGGTATCTTTAGAGCATTGTCATTTTTGCATTTTAAAAGTATTAATGATGCAATATATGTTATATTTGTATTACATTAGCCTTATTTCCTCAATGGCATACACACGTTATTTCCGCAAGTTTATGGAGTCCACAATAAATGCGCACACGCAATTTCCTTGGACTGTTACAATTCACGGCCGTTTCCTGCTCCTGCCCTAGCAGTGTCTCGCGCGGTTTAAAGTTAAGTTCTTAATTTCTCATGTGTCATAGACTATTCCATATTTTTGCTGTAGCATGTGTTATTCTCGTTGCTGAAGTAGATTATGGCGCCGGAGAGCCAACAAAAGAGCATTTCCCTTTTTCACATTTGTATCCATACACGTGTTTTCACACAATTTACTTTTCTGTTGCTCCCAATGCTACCTGAACGTCAGGCGTACATCAATCTCTCAATTCCAGCTCTCTTTAGGTTCATTCTCTTCAACGCGCTGGTTTACCGTAGCTATATAGAACCGTGTCAAATGACGAACTTATATAAGGACCGCCTAGCTAAATTAGTAACAAAAACTTCAAACATTAAGCGCTACGTTTTTAGCTATTTGTCGCGGTTAGTAAACCAAATTGCAATTTCTTTATATTATTTCCGTCATAACTAGGCATTATCATGTTCACTTATTAAATCTCATGCGCTCAAAAGGAACTGATAATGATGATGATGATGATCATTTAACAATTTTTGTCTCCCCCAGAAAAAATAGTTCCGAAGCCACTGCATGTTGGGACTACCATTTTCACGCATGCACCGGTCAATTTCGCGAATTCGCAACATCAATTGCGAAACGTTACCCCTACAAAGAAAACATTGTGTGTAATCTATGTATAATGAAGAGTAAATTAGCTCATTCCTAACCTGATAGGAAAAAAAATGTATGTTAAAAAATTGTATGCACGCGACATTTGCGATAAGTTAGTTTATTATTATTATCTGTAAATCAAATGTATCCAGCTTTTTTAAACTTGGTGGTCCGTGAGACCACGATCCGGAGAACAGCCTTGCCAAGTGCGATTGCTCTAGCGCAAATAAATACCTGTATTTTAGCTTCAACTTTTCTATATGAAGGAAAGTGACGTTTCGTTTTTGAGAAATTCCTTGAGTCCCTTATTAATTTTGATGATTAGACTTCCGCAAACAGGCGCGCACAGACCCTGGAACAAGGATATGTAAGAAAGCTTTTAACTGTTCTCTTTGCAAAGAAAATACTTGCAGTAAACTGATTTACTCTAGAATTTCCTGCACTGCACCCTCGAAGGACGTTTACTTGCCAAAATCTTTGTTTTGCTTAATTGTGTGCATATTCACTTGGCTGACCCTTAAGGACATCTGAACACGTCTACTTACACCGCACAGAAACAAAATTAGAATAAAAAATGATATGAATACCAAGTCGTACACATGAGATGTTGTTACGTTTAAAACATGTTTTCATTCATATGCAAGCACTGAGTGTGCTACATAAATGCGCATTTTTACATACCTATTCATGGTAACGTCAAAACCGCCTTCCTTTTGCAATCATGGCCCGTTTGCGTGACATTCTCCGCTTTTTCTTAGCGTCTCACTGCATATTGGAAAGACCCGAATTGTACCGAGAATACTGTCTTTGCAAATAAAACAATGCAACGTGTTTTTGCATATCCTTGTTCCAGGGTCTGTTCACTTTTTTGCGGGTGTTTCCGGCAAATTAAAGGTCGGGTTATTTGAATATTGTTATTAAAATAAAGGTGACTTTCTTTTAAGTTAAACATTAGAAGCTTCCACGAAACGTAACTTCCATGAAAAGCTGTTTAGCTACTTCCTCCACTCTCATCCCGACGTAAGTGTTCTCGCCTTGTTTCATTCCACAACTTATACTTCCACCATTCCTAGCTGCGCGATTACCTCATATCATCCCCTACTTACATTTCATCTCGCATTGATCATCAACATAAGGTTGGAATAATGCAGTGCCATACGAGAAGCTATCATGACTCCTATTCCGAAGACCTCCCAAGAGTAGAACCACCGTCCCGGCACAGTTGTCGCTATAAAGGACAAATCAAAGTTTCGGGCCGCCCTATCTGACATCATCACTCCCGGACCTAATTAAGCATCGTTTGTATTAACCAGCGACGTTTGCTGTTCTTGCTTTTTGTATTTTTCGTACATTTTTGTTACCCACTCCCCTCTGTAATACTTCCGTCTTGAGGGTACAATAAAATGAAATGAAATGGAATAATAAAAATATGTATTTGCGCTACGTCAACCACACTTGGCGAAACTATTTATCATATGGTGGACTCACGGATCGCCAAGCTTCCAAAAGCTTGGTGCATTTGATTTACGGAAAAAAGAATCACAAATACCGTAACTTCTAAGAAATGTCGCAATCTTTAAAATTTTTAAAAAATATACTTTTCGTTTTCTGTCAGGTTAGAAATCAGCTAGTTCGCTCTTCGTTACACATAGATTACGCACAATGTTTTCTTTGTTGGGGCAAGATATCGCAATTTATGCTGCTGCTAATTCGCGAAATTGACCGGTGTGTGAAAATGGTGGCTCCTACTTAATAACCTCGATATTTTTTTTCATCCTAAATTAGGCGGTGAAAAAGCAAACGAAGTTCACTTTCGCACTGTCGAATCTTATGTAAACGTTAATATAAACATACTAGAAGTCAAGTATAAAATGTCACTTTTTGTACCCGTGTTGATCTCTCGTTGAATCACCCCCCTAATATATATACATATATATATATATATATCATTAGGGGGGATACCCAGCACCTCCACCAAATGTCGTACGACGATTTATTATCGTGCAGAGCGTGCAGTTAGTTCGAGAAGGCAATCGAGAGCCGACACGACTCAACACGAACGAAGACCGCGCGCACATCGACAAATGCCAAAGCGCTTCTTCCTCCTCTTCACTACTATATGTATATGTAACCTAATGAGCAAACAGACAACGAAACCTAGGAAAGCATAGGGGAAATCAATTGTGGTGTCGTAATTGTGGAGTAAAGAGAATTAAAGTGGACGAAAAGACAAACCTGTCTTCGGTTCCCACGAAGACAAATAAAGAACGAGGCTTTCGTTACACACACACACACACACACACACACACACACACACACACACACATCATATACATAATTCATTTCGATCTGAGTAGAGCTGTACGTCAATTACTCAAAAATAAATTCAACAAAACAACCCCGGCATTCTGGCGCATCACGCCACGCTGCTTGACGTACCCTGACCGATAAACCAGAGCTTTCTCTTCACTCAAAACAAGAATCAACCGGCGTATTGCCTTATAAAAACATCGTTGCGCGATAAACATTACGGCTCCACGTGACTAAATTGTTAAATTGGAGAACGTTCGTTTGCCCTCCGCGCGTTTTTGAAATACGTAAAACCTAGCTGAGCACCTAAGCAATCATGTCTCATCAGCAAACGACAAAATGGTCGCATTCATTTGGCACTTGCGTGAAGGCGTACCAGATTGTAGCGCCATCTTGTATCGCAGAATACACCTTGACTTTGCAATTATTTGCTTCTTTTGAACCTCTAAAAAAAAGCAACTGAGACGTTGATAGTATATATAAGAAAATTATTACGCAGCATGTCACCAATAATTTACATTTATTTGCAAGCTTAAGGTCGACAAAACCATGACTTGACGCGTAAAGGTGTAAGAATGTTTCATCATGCAGGTGGCGCGAAAATCGTTTAAGTGCGGAGCGGAGCGCGCGGGCAAAACCAGTTCGCGTTGCCCGCTTTCGTAACTACCCCGATTTAAAGGAATTCAATTTCTTGTTTTCGTTTCGGCAACACCGAACCGACCGAACGTTGGCGACGTGCGCGGAGCGCACGGCATGTTTTTGGCGCTTGTTTGCTTGGTTGACCTCGCTTCCCTTCCTCGTTATATCCGGTGTGTATGTACGATTTGGTGACTGCCGCTTCGCTCTCTCGCATTCTAGAACGCTTTCGTTAAGCGCTGTCGCAACAGCGGGGGAGACACCGACGAGGCAGAGAAGACGTTGTTTATTCGACGCCTGCAGCAGCAGCACCCGCCCGTCTCTTTCACCGCCCACCCCCGTCGAAACAGGTGTCGTACCAACGCCTCGCACGGTACATGTTGCGGTTTCAACGGCGTTTCACTCCCTCTGGGCCGACAACCGCCGCACTCCCGCATGGCAACATGGTGCACGACTTTGCTCAAGGATAGCAGCGCGCTCGCTTGATATACGACCCGCAAAGCGATCGACGAGGGATGGACGAAGAAGACGCCACAACCACGGCCGCTGGTGCTGCAGTGCCGTCGTCCGCGGAACACAGCCCTGCCCGTTCACGCAGGGGTGGCGGCAGTGCAGGTTCGCGCCGCAACCGGCTGGCGCGCAGTCTGTCGTCGTGCAATTGTGCCTCGTACTGTTATTTCTCGCTCGCCCTGGTGCTCTTCTCGCTGGGCACGGTGCTCACCATACTGGTGCTCGACGACAGCGAGCAGATGTTTCCGAACCTGACTCACATGTGGCTCATCGGGCCGATATTCATTAGTTCGGGACTGATGTTCGCCGTGAAGACAATCATGTACCTTCGCAGGGAGACCATGATCGCCTATTTGACGAGGCAGCACTCCTTCCTACGTGTAAGTAAATGTCTATCGCTAGCCGTAGTTGAGGTGTAACTAGATTCCATACGTGTCCCCCACGCGAGCAACTTTCGATCGTAATCGAGCCGCGAGCAAAATCGAATGGCTCGACCCCGATTGGCTGATTTCCCCGTGCTGCGCGAAATGAGCCAATCGGGATCGAGAATTCGGTCGGTCGTGGGCTCGATCGCGATCGCCCGCTTGACAAAGGTCTTTAATTGTCCGTCGCCCTTTTTTCTTTTTGCACATTTATTGACGCGTCGTCGATGGCGCACGTTTGCCGAGCAGCGTTAGCGAACGACTTTTTGGTGCTGCGGTTTTTCCAAATAAGCGGGTCACGCTCCACTTTGCCAGCGCTCTACCGCCAGCGCTTCGTGCTTGCAGAACGAGCTTGCAGTACTACGTGCTTGCAGGAGCATTGCACCCTGATGATGACGTCACACGTGCGAACGTTTTCGAGGAACGCCGGTTCGTGTAATCGCTGTCCTTGCGACTCTGAGCTGGCACGAAGGGCGTAGCTATCCAGCGGATTATCTGTTGACGATAGGCCGGAATACGTGACGAAAATCAGCCGACTGCGAAGGGCGCGCTGTAGAGGATGTTTGGGCTTCCCGTTTCCCCTTCTTTCTCTTTCTCTTTTTAGATGTTTGGCGAGGTTCTGCCGTTGACATTTGGTGACACATTCCTTGCCCAAAGTGTTTGAGGGCTTTGTCTTTCACGCCTAGCTTGTCTACAGGCTTTTAAGACCAGGGGCGCATACAGGATTTTTCCAAGAGGTGAATAACCTTATGGGAAGCCTATCTAAAGCTAAACATAAAGCACCAATGAACACCTAAAGAAATATGCTGACATGATTCCAGGTGCAAGGCGGTGCTTGGCACTGTTAAAGAGTCACTTAAAAGGATGTTTCTGGCATGGGTGATTCACTAAAAAAATCATTGAGGCATGGAGTCAAAGCATTCAGATCCCCTTTCCATCTGGATCTGTTTGAAATGAATAATGCTGATCACCTTTTGCATGTCTTGCAGCACACATGCATTTTAACTCCTGTAGCAGCCTTGTTTTAGTGGATGTCACGTACATATTTGCATATCTCTTGCATTTTATTTCTCATGGTCAAATACGCGAAGAGACTCATGCACCTAAGACATATGTCTAGGTGAAGGCAATAATATGAAAAGTTTCTGGCTTTGCCACCTTGCATTTATAATGCAATGAATTTGGTGCCATGCAGAAGCTTGATATCTTTTGAAGAATTGGTGGAAACATACGTGTGTCTCACTTTTGCAAAGCAGTATAACTTCAAAAACAGCCCGAGATGGCAGAGGCGCAAGCAGGTTTCATGTCTGCAAAGTGATGAGGTGCGGTGTCGTGAAGTTTTTGTTTTTCTAGGGAATGTCTGAAAGGGGCATTCGTACTGAGGTTTCACAAACGTTAGACATGCAGTGTCCTTCCTACAGCACATTAATGTCCTGGGCTTCCTGCTTCATGATGGGGCATTTCGTCATTGTAGGCTAAGAGTGCACTGGTTGCACTACAACTTCAGAAGATATGGCAAGAAGCTATGCTGTCCATGAGCTGACTATTGCAGATGGAATATCTCGCAGAAAGATAGCCTAGTGACTGGACATTCTCCCAGGGAATTGTAGGTTTCACTTATGATCAAAATCCTACGCATGCACAAGTTTTCAGCAAAGTGGTAGCCAGAATGTTTTAACAGAAAACAAAAAGAGGCACTAGATGAGGCATCTACAGATCTGTCTTGGTCTGTTTTGATCTCTGTAAATACAGTGTAAATATTTCTCGGCAACCGTAACAATATGAAGGACTTATCTGGAAAGGTTGATGACCGAAGATGAAACCTGCGGGCCCTGCTCTTATGCCCAGAAACCAAGGAACCACCAAAGGAATAGCCTCACAGTGGGTTCCCGCGGCCAAGAAAGCTACATGCTTAGAAATCGGCCAAAAGAAAAGCCATGGCCTCCATTTCTGCAATAAATAGGGTGTTGTTTTGACAGACTACCTGTCTCAGGCCTGTAGTGTAACTGGAGAGTCTGGCTAGATCTTTCTGGAGGATTTGAAGGAGGCGGTAAAGGCAGAACACCAGGGAAAGTCGACTAACGGGATCCTTTTGTCGCAGAACAGCACACGTTCGCACATGTCCAAGCTTGCGGCTGCCAAACTTGGTACACAGGATTTCCAATTGGTCCACCATACTGCCTGTCCACATGATGTGGTGCCTTCTGACTACCATCTGTTCGTGACATAACTTGAAAGAAAAATCTGAAGGGTGTCATTTTGCCAGCATTGTTTCATGTCAAACCTGCTTCTGAGAGCCAGTTTGATTGCCTGTCACCAGTTGTCTTTCTAGATCTACTGGAAAATTGGAATTAAAATCTCTATATTAAATTTTATATATAATAGTGTCACATACGAAGTGATGGAAGTAAAACACATGACCAAGAAAGCTGTGCAACTCTTTTGGTGCATTAAGAGCACGGAAAGTGGAGCATGGTGGTAATCTTGTCGGGATTGGGCTGAATGCCATCTTTACTTGCTAAGTGGCGCAGTAGTTTAATTGTTTTGCTTGCAAAGTGGCAGTTCTTGACGTTTGGCTGAAGGGCACATCAGGACTTTGTCAATTCATCGAGACGTTTCAAGTGCTGTTTGAAGGTTGAAAACAATATGACTGTCGTCAAAGTAGCACAAACAAGTCTTTTACTTACCACCCTGCACTATGAAGTGCAGGGCTTTATCAGTTTGAGGTGGAAATATATTGCATAAACGCGTAGTTTTGAAACTGTGACTCGCTTCCTTTTGTGCAAAGCCAGGAAATTTTGAGCACCTCCTCGTACAGATTACGTTTGTTCTGCTGCGTCACTGAAATCTTTGCTTCAAGCGTGCGGCGAGCCGTGGCTGCAGCATCTGGTGCGCAGAGTTGACTCAGCTGTGAGTGAGTCATACGAAAGAACTGATGGAGCCTTGGGACACCACTGCGATGCATGACACATGTGTTGCATTAGAGGCAGTCAGTTTTATTTTTGACTTGCTCTTTCCTGAAACTTCGGTGACAGCAGTTGCGCACTTGCTCGTAGCGTGGAAACGCTGCACACAAACAGGCATCCACAAACTTTTGGGTCGCAGGCTATGGCCTGGTATTGCAATAAAGATGTGAAGTAGTACAATCGTGACCAACCCCTGCTAACACCATTGTTATATATACAAGTGGCAATATGGTCTGTTTAAGAGGAATTTCCCTAAGCTCGCTTAGACGTTTCCTTGTGCTGCACGATGTTGCAAAAGCAAAAACATTTAGTTCCATTACTTTTGCTCCGAAAGAACATCCAGGATTGATTCCAGGATTGACTGAACGTCCTGATTGATTCGTTTGGCGTTTCTTTGGATTCTAAAAGCTCTCTGCCAGCACGGTACCTCAAAAGAATCCAGCATGTTTCTCTCATGCCTCTACAGGGTCAGTGACCGGCAGGGTCCACATTCGACATTAGTTTTAAGGTTGACATATTTCTTCTTCAAAATGTTTGAGCGTGCTTTCTTTTTCGTAGTTCACTGGATTTTCTATTCTCCGAGTCACTTTTGCAGTGCTGCTGAATTCTAAAGAAAATCTTAACACTCTTGCAACATGTAATTTACTGCTGTATGTATTAATCATCTGTCCTTCATCAGTTGTCAGATATTTAGCGTTCGGGCCACCATGGTGGTGCAGTGATTACGGCGCTGGGCTGCTGATCCAAAATACCTACACGCTTCAGTCCCGCCTGTGGCGGCCGCATCTTCACTAGAGGTGGTGTCCTCTGTTACGACGTGCCTGACAATCATATTGTGCCTTTGGCATGCATGTGAAACCCCAGAAATTAATAATTATTAGACATTTAGCCCTTCCTATTTTCTTAGAAAAAGACCTCTTTTTTTACCTTCAGAAGGAAGGTTTCGTGCTGTTAAAGTACTGTCTACTCCGTATTGTGAGTTGCGGATGTTTTGCATTATGTTCAGTGATAGGAAAGGGGTGATAGCTGTGAAGGGTCGTGTTAGTCTACTCTCAGAATCTGCTATAGATGTAAGTGATCTTCCTTGAAGGTCGGTCTTCGAAAGCATCATTAGGTACTGTAATTAATGTGCTTTGAAAGCTGTGCCATCGGTGTATTTCATGGTCAACATTCAGCAAGCATGGTTGCAGCCCACTGTGATTCCCCACTGCTGCCGTGGTGTTACTGCTAATTAATTTAAATAAGTGCTGACTTTTTACATGCCAAAGCCACAGTGTGATCGTGAGGCAGATGCTGTGGGGGTTCCCAGATTAATTTTGAATGCTTGGTATTTTGTTAACTCCTTACTTAATCTAAATACACTGGTGTCCTTGCTTTATGCCTGTCATCAAAATAAGGCCACATTGGCTGGGGAACAAAGTGCGTTATCTTGAGCTGAGCAGCGCAACTCAGTTGCTGAGCGACAATGAAGATTATGACAGTTATGATAGGTAATGTGGCTTTTGACATTGGTAGCTGTCTCTTGTGCTTGTAAGCAAGCGAGTTCACTCAGGCAGATCAGTCAGTGGTAGTGTCAGCTTAACTTTTGCAAGGAATGATAGAGGTATCACATACAACCCTCACACATATGTGTTAACACTGTTAACGAACAAGCTTTGCATGTAGTTGACATGTATATTTATTAGGTGTAATTCATTTGCAGGAAATAGTGGTACTTGCACGAGAGCTGGTAGTCATCTTTCCATCTCTGTGAAGGCCTGTTGTGAATATTGAAGCCTCTGGCTCTGTAAAAGTATGTCCATACGCATATATTGCAGTCTTCTGGTTGTAAAGGATGATGATATGAAATGGTGAGAGGGAATCTTCTGCAAAGATTTGTTGGGTGCACTACGATGTCTCTGGCAAACTAACACAAACACCGGCTGTGGTGAAAAAAGTAATTAGAAAAAAAAAAGCTGCAGAAATCTGTCTGCGAGTCTTCTACTCTCTTACGTTACTTACTGAGCCTTGTTATCCCTCTATCTCCATATGATCTATGTTTTAGCATTATTATTATGATTTACTTAGCTTTAAAACCGTAATCTCTTGAATCTGACCATAAGGACTGCTTTAAGGCAGATTTACACGCATGTTGAATTGCAAACGAGAAAGAACAGTTTCAGCTGCCTGTTCATTTGTCTCAAGCAATTCAAGGAGCGTCCAAGCGAACTTTGAGTTGCACGTCATTCTTTAAAAAAGGTGGTATTTCTGTGACTATTGTCATATTACCTTTTCTTTCTCATTGTAAAGGAGGTAGGTGTTCACTGCATTTCAGATAGTGGTGCAAGAAATAGTGATGCACAAAATTACACACAAGGCAGAGCAATGTGCAGTGATCCCGTAATTGATACTTTATTCATAAACAGCGCACAGCAGGCAGTCGTGCAGAGTACAAGGAAAAAGTTAAACACAAAAGGGCACAGCACATCAAGTACAGTGAAACACCTGTAAAAATGAGCACGATGTTGCCTTGTTTTACAGGTCACTTCGTTATATGCAGTGGGTATATTCATGGCCCCAATAAAGCAGATAAGCATAGTGATAGCAAAGTTTTTCTTTTTTGTTATATTTACAATATGTTCGAATGGCCCTAAATGAAAAAGCGTATGCAGTTTTCTTCTGTACGTTTGTGCGAGCTCGGAAGCGCAGCCACCACTGACCTAATACCTTTGGAGTTCACAGCGTGTTGTGAACTCCAGCGCTAGGCCAATGAGTGAGGAGAGATACGACTTGAGTGCATCAAGTCCCGCCCGCTGCAGCTTTACGGGCATTCATGACCCTTGGCTTCTCTGCAAACTCTTAATCTCTGCTCACCTGATTATCAGCCAACAACCCTGCGTGTAGAGTGAAAATATCTGTTACAAGCAACGCTGTTGACCAACATTTAGGGATATTTTGTCCTTTATACCCTAACGTAGCGTCTCTGTTACACAAGAAGTCCAACTAACAGGGGAGATAGGGCAGCCATCCGTACAGGTGAATGATGTCTCTTGTACCCAATTGCGATTTGTACCACAGCCAGTGCCTCCTGTGAAGGGGTTTGACTGTAGCAGGTGAAGGTGTTTTGCTATCTTGGAAGGAAACAAATTTGTCCCTCCGCTGCTAGTGCCTAGTTTTGCTTTCCTGTCTCCTTTTTGCTGGTTTCTTTCATCCACAAAACAAACTGTGCTACATAGTTGTTAGCACATTCTTTAAAATTTTACATTTGTCGGGCCTC
>CM023490.1:340733-366759 GCA_013339685.2 Hyalomma asiaticum | reverse complement strand
CGCCTTATATTAAGTGCACCGGCCGAGTGCTCTCGCCAAAAGATACTACATTTTCATTCCGTCCCCACACATATGCGCTTATTAGGTCAGTGGTCGCTGCGCTTCCGAGCTCGCACAAACGTACAGAAGAAAACTGCATACCCTTTTTCGTTTAGGGCCATTCGAACACATTGTAAATATAACAAAAAAGAAAAACTTTGCTATCACTATGCTTATCTGCTTTATTGGGGCCATGAATATACCCACTGCATATAACAAAGTGACCTGTAAAACAAGGCAACATCGTGCTCATTTTTACAGGTGTTTCACTGTACTTGATGTGCTGTGCCCTCTTGCGTTTAACTTTTTCCTTGTACTCTGCACGACTGCCTGCTGTGCACTGCTTATGAATAAAGTATCAATTACGGGATCACTGCACATTGCTCTGCCTTGTGTGTAATTTTGTGCACCACTATTTCTTGCACCACTATCTGAAATGCAGTGAACACCTACCTCCTTTACAATGAGAAAGAAAAGGTAATATGACAATAGTCACAGAAATAATACCTTTTTTAAAGAATGACGTGCAACTCAAAGTTCGGTTGGATGCTCCTTGAATTGCTTGAGACAAATGAACAGGCAGCTGAAACCGTTCTTTCTCGTTTGCAATTCAACATGCGTGTAAATCTGCCTTAAAGCAGTCCTTATGGTCAGATTCAAGAGATTACGGTTTTAAAGCTAAGTAAATCATAATAATAATGCTAAAACATAGATCATATGGAGACAGGGGGATAACAAGGCTCAGTAAGTAACATAAGAGAGTAGAAGACTCGCAGACAGACTTCCTGCAGCTTTTTTTTTTTCTAATTACTTTTTTCACCACAGCCGCTGTTTGTGTTAGTTTGCCAGAGACATCGTAGTGCAGTCAAGAATTCTTCGCAGAATATTCCCCCTCATTATTTCATATCACCAACCTTTACAACCAGAAGACCACAACATATGCGTATGGACATACTTTTACAGAGCCAGAGACTTCAACAATATTCGCAACAGGCCTTCACAGAGATGGAAAAATGACTATCAGCTCTCATGCGAATATCACTCTTTCCTGCATGTGAATTACACGTAATAAATATACATGTCAACTACATGCAAAGCTTTTTCCTTAACAACAACACTGTTCACATGTATGTGTGAGGGTCGTATGTATACCTTTATCATTCCTTGCAAAAGTTAAACAACTGACACTACCACTGGCTGATCTGTCTGAGTGAACTCGCTTGCTTACAAGCATAGGAAGAAGCTACAAATGTTAAAAGCCACATTACCTATCATAATCTCCATTGTCGCTCAGCAACTGAGTTGCGCTGCTCAGCTCAAGATAACGCACTTTGTTCCCCAGCCAATGTGGCCTTATTTTGATGACAGGCATAAAGCAAGGACACCAGTGTATTTAGATTAAGTAAGGAGTGAACAAATACCAAGCATTCAAAATTAATCTGGGAACCCCACAGCATCTGCCTCACGATCACACTGTGGCTTTGGCAAGTAAAATGTCACCACTTATTTAAGTTAATTAGCAGTAACACCACAGCAGCAGTGGGGAATCGCAGTGGGCTGCAACCATGCTTGCTGAATGTTGACCATGAAATACACCTGATGGCACAGCTTTCAAAGCACATTAATTACAGTACCTAATGATGCTTTCAAAGACCGACCTTCAAGGAACATCATTTATGTCTACAGCAGATGTTGAGAGTAGACTAACACGACCCTTCACAGCTATCACCCCTTTCCTATCACTGAACATAATGCAAAACATCCGCAACTCACAATACGGAGTAGACAGTACTTTAACAACACGAAAGTGTCCTTCTGAAAGTAAAAAACGAGGTGTTTTTTTAAGAAAATAGGATGGGCTAAATGTCTAATAATTATTAATTTCTGGGGTTTCACATGCATGCCAAAGGCACAATATGATTGTCAGGCACGCCGTAACAGAGGGCACCACCTCTAGTGAAGATGCGGCTGCCACAGGCGGGACTGAAGCGTGTGGGTATTTTGGATCAGCAGCCCAGCACCGTAATCACTACACCACCATGGTGGCCCGAACGCTAAATATCTGACAACTGATGAAGGACAGATGATTAATACATACAGCAGTAAATTACATGTTGCAAGAGTGTTAAGTTTTTCTTTAGAATTCAGCAGCACTGCAAAAGTGACTCGGAGAATAGAAAATTCAGTGAACTACGAAAAAGAAAGCACGCTCAAACATTTTGAAGAAGAAATATGTCAGCCTTAAAACTAATGTCTAATGTGGACCCTGCCGGTCACTGACCCTGTAGAGGCATGAGAGAAACATGCTGGATTCTTTTGAGGTACCGTGCTGGCAGAGAGCTTTTAGAATCCAAAGAAACGCCAAACGAATCAATCAGGACGTTCAGTCAATCCTGGAATCAATCCTGGATGTTCTTTCGGAGCAAAAGTAGTGGAACTAAATGTTTTTGTTTTCGCAACATCGTGCAGCACATGCATTCGTTGGGTATAACATCAACACTAGCCAAAGCAGAAAAAAAAACAGCTAGTTCACACATGCACAGGATGGCTAAGCAATATGCTTAGTCACAAGGAAACGTCTAAGCGAGCTTAGGGAAATTCCTCTTAAACAGACCATGTCGCCACTTGTATATATAACAATGGTGTTAGCAGGAGTTGGTCACGATTGTACTACTTCACATCTTTATTGCAATACCAGGACATAGCTTGCGACCCAAAAGTTTGTGGATGCTTGTTTGTGTGCGCCGTTTCCACGCTACGAGCAAGTGCGCAACTGCTGTCACTGAAGTTGCAGGAAAGAGCAAGTCAAAAATAAAACTGACTGCCTCTAATGCAACACATGTGTCACGCATCGCAGTGGTGTCCCAAGGCTCCATCAGTTCTTTCGTATGACTCACTCACAGCTGAGTCAACTCTGCGCACCAGATGCTGCAGCTACGGCTCGCCGCACGCTTGAAGCAAAGATTTCAGTGACGCAGCTGAACAAATGTAATCTGTACGAGGAGGTGCTGAAAATTTCCTGGCTTGGCACAAAAGGAAGCGGGTCACAGTTTCAAAACTACGCGTTTATGCAATATATTTCCACCTCAAACTGATAAAGCCCTGCACTTCATAGTGCAGGGTGGTAAGTAAAAGACTTGTTTGTGCTACTTTGACGACAGAGTCATATTGTTTTCAACCTTCAAACAGCACTTGAAACGTCTCGATGAATTGACAAAGTCCTGATGTGCCCTTCAGCCAAACGTCAAGAATTGCCACTTTGCAAGCAAAACAATTAAACTACTGCACCACCTAGTAAGTAAAGATGGCATTCAGCCCAATCCTGACAAGATTACCACCATGCTCCACTTTTCGTGCTCTTAACCCATCAAAACAGCTGCACAGCTTTCTTGGCCATGTGTTTTACTTCCACCGCTTCGTATGTGACACTATTACATATAAAATTTTAATTCCAATTTTCCAGTAGATTTAGAAAGACGGCTGGTGACAGGCAATCAAACCGGCTCTCAGCAGCAGGTTTGACATGAAACAATGCTGGCAAAATGACACCCCTCAGATTTTTCTTCAAGTTATGTCACGAACAGATGGTAGTCAGAAGGCACCACATCATGTGGACAGGCAGTATGGTGGACCAATTGGAAATCCTGTGTACCAAGTTTGGCAGCCGCAAGCTTGGACATGTGCGAACGTGTGCTGTTCTGCGACAAAAGGATCCCGTTAGTCGACTTTCCCTGGTGTTCTGCCTTTACCGCCTCCTTCAAATCCTCCAGAAAGATCTAGCCAGACTCTCCAGTTATACTCGAGGCCTGAGACACGTAGTCTGTCAAAACAACACCATATTTGTTGCAGAAATGGAGGCCATGACTTTTCTTTTGGCCGATTTCTAAGCATGTAGCTTTCTTGGTCGCGGGAACCCACTGTGACGCTATTCCTTTGGCGGTTCCTTGGTTTCTGGGCATAAGAGCAGGGCCCGCAGGTTTCATCTTCAGTCATCAACCTTTCCAGATAAGTCCTTCATATTATCAAAACAGACCAAGACAGATCTGTAGATGCCTCATCTTGTGCCTCTTTTTGCTTTCTGTTAAAACATTCTGGCTACCACTTTGCTGAAAACTTGTGCATGCGTAGGATTTTGATGATAAGTGAAACCTACAATTCCCTGGGAGAATGTCCAGTCACTAGGCTATCTTTCTGCGAGATATTCCATCTGCAACAGTCAGCTCATGGACAGCATAGCTTCTTGCCATATCTTCTGAAGTTGTAGTGCAACCAGTGCACTCTTAGCCTACAATGACGAAATGCCCCATCATAAAGCAGGAAGCCCAGGACTTTAATGTGCTGTAGGAAGGACAGTGCACGTCTAACGTTTGTGAAACCTCAGTGCGAATGCCCCTTTCAGACATTCCCTAGAAAAACAAAAACTTCACGACACCTCACCTCATCACTTTGCAGACATGAAACCTGCTTGCGCCTCTGCCATCTCGGGCTGTTTTTGAAGTTAACTGCTTTGCAAAAGTCAGACACACGTATGTTTCCACCAATTCTTCACAAGATATCGAGCTTCTGCATGGTACCAAATTTATTGCATTATAAATGCAAGGTGGCAAAGCCAGGAACTTTTCATATTATTGCCTTCACCTAGACATTTGTCTTAGGTGCATGAGTCTCTTCACGTATTTGACCATGAGAAATAAAATGCAATAGATATGCAAATATGTACGTGATACCCCACTAAAACAAGGCTGCTACAGGAGTTAAAATGCATGTGTGCTGCAAGACATGCAAAAGGTGATCAGCATTATTCATTTCAAACAGCGGCAGATCCAGATGGAAAGGGGATCTGAATGCTTTGACTCCACGCCTCAACGATTTTTTAATGAATCACCCATGCCAGAAACATCCTTTTAAGTGACTCTTTAACAGTGCCAAGCCCCGCCTTGCACCTGGAATCATGTCAGCATATTTCTTTAGGTGTTCATTGGTGCTTTATGTTTAGCTTTAGATAGGCTTTCCATAAGGTTATTCACCTCTTGGAAAAATCCTGCATGCGCCCCTGGTCTTAAAAGCCTGCAGGCAAGCTAGGCGTGAAAGACAAAGCCCTCAAACACTTTGGGCAAGGAATGTGTCACCAAATGTCAACGGCAGAACCTCGCCAAACATCTAAAAAGAGAAAGAGAAAGAGCGAAGGGGAAACGGGAAGCCCAAACATCCTCTACAGCGCGCCCTTCGCAGTCGGCTGATTTTCGTCACGTATTCCGGCCTATCGTCAACAGATAATCCGCTGGATAGCTACGCCCTTCGTGCCAGCTCAGAGTCGCAAGGACAGCGATTACACGAACCAGCGTTCCTCGAAAACGTTCGCACGTGTGACGTCATCATCAGGGTGCAATGCTCCTGCAAGCACGTAGTACTGCAAGCTCGTTCTGCAAGCACGAAGCGCTGGCGGTAGAGCGCTGGCAAAGTGGAGCGTGACCCGCTTATTTGGAAAAACCGCAGCACCAAAAAGTCGTTCGCTAACGCTGCTCGGCAAACGTGCGCCATCGACGACGCGTCAATAAATGTGCAAAAAGAAAAAAGGGCGACGGACAATTAAACACCTTTGTCAAGCGGGCGATCGCGATCGAGCCCACGACCGACCGAATTCTCGATCCCGATTGGCTCATTTCGCGCAGCACGGGGAAATCAGCCAATCGGGGTCGAGCCATTCGATTCTGCTCGCGGCTCGATTACGATCGAAAGTTGCTCGCGTGGGGGACACGTATGGAATCTAGTTACACCTCAACTACGGCTAGCGATATACATTTACTTACACGTAGGAAGGAGTGCTGCCTCGTCAAATAGGCGATCATGGTCTCCCTGCGAAGGTACATGATCGTCTTCACGGCGAACATCAGTCCCGAACTAATGAATATCGGCCCGATGAGCCACATGTGAGTCAGGTTCGGAAACATCTGCTCGCTGTCGTCGAGCACCAGTATGGTGAGCACCGTGCCCAACGAGAAGAGCACCAGGGCGAGCGAGAAATAACAGTACGAGGCACAATTGCACGACGACAGACTGCGCGCCAGCCGGTTGCGGCGCGAACCTGCACTGCCGCCACCCCTGCGTGAACGGGCAGGGCTGTGTTCCGCGGACGACGGCACTGCAGCACCAGCGGCCGTGGTTGTGGCGTCTTCTTCGTCCATCCCTCGTCGATCGCTTTGCGGGTCGTATATCAAGCGAGCGCGCTGCTATCCTTGAGCAAAGTCGTGCACCATGTTGCCATGCGGGAGTGCGGCGGTTGTCGGCCCAGAGGGAGTGAAACGCCGTTGAAACCGCAACATGTACCGTGCGAGGCGTTGGTACGACACCTGTTTCGACGGGGGTGGGCGGTGAAAGAGACGGGCGGGTGCTGCTGCTGCTGCAGGCGTCGAATAAACAACGTCTTCTCTGCCTCGTCGGTGTCTCCCCCGCTGTTGCGACAGCGCTTAACGAAAGCGTTCTAGAATGCGAGAGAGCGAAGCGGCAGTCACCAAATCGTACATACACACCGGATATAACGAGGAAGGGAAGCGAGGTCAACCAAGCAAACAAGCGCCAAAAACATGCCGTGCGCTCCGCGCACGTCGCCAACGTTCGGTCGGTTCGGTGTTGCCGAAACGAAAACAAGAAATTGAATTCCTTTAAATCGGGGTAGTTACGAAAGCGGGCAACGCGAACTGGTTTTCCCCGCGCGCTCCGCACTTAAACGATTTTCGCGCCACCTGCACGATGAAACATTCTTACACCTTTACGCGTCAAGTCATGGTTTTGTCGACCTTAAGCTTGCAAATAAATGTAAATTATTGGTGACATGCTGCGTAATAATTTTCTTATATATACTATCAACGTCTCAGTTGCTTTTTAGAGGTTCAAAAGAAGCAAATAATTGCAAAGTCAAGGTGTATTCTGCGATACAAGATGGCGTTACAATCTGGCACGCCTTCACGCAAGTGCCACTATTTTGTCGTTTGCTGATGAGACATGATTGCTTAGGTGCTCCAGCTAGGTTTTACGTATTTCAAAAACGCGCGGAGGGCAAACGAACGTTCTCCAATTTAACAATTTAGTCACGTGGAGCCGTAATGTTTATCGCGCAACGATGTTTTTATAAGGCAATACGCCGGTTGATTCTTGTTTTGAGTGAAGAGAAAGCTCTGGTTTATCGGTCAGGGTACGTCAAGCAGCGTGGCGTGATGCGCCAGAATGCCGGGGTTGTTTTGTTGAATTTATTTTTGAGTAATTGACGTACAACTGTAATCAGATCGAAATGAATTATGTATATGATGTGTGTGTGTGTGTGTGTGTGTGTGTGTGTAACGAAAGCCTCGTTCTTTATTTGTCTTCGTGGGAACCGAAGACAGGTTTGTCTTTTCGTCCACTTTAATTCTCTTCTACTTACTCCACAATTACGACACCACAATTGATTTCCCCTATGCTTTCCTAGGTTTCGTTGTCTGTTTGCTCATTAGGTTATATATACATATAGTAGTGAAGAGGAGGAAGAAGAAGCGCTTTGGCATTTGTCGCTGTGCGCACGATCTTCGTTCGTGTTGAGTCGTGTCGGCTCTCGACTGCCTTCTCGAACTAACTGCATCCTCTGCACGATAATACATCGTCGTACGACATTTGGTGGAGGTGCTGGGTATCCCCCCTAATATATATATATATATATATATATATATATATATATATATATATATATATTAGGGGGGTGATTCAACGAGAGATCAACATGGGTACAAAAAGTGACATTTTATACTTGACTTTTAGTATGTTTATATTTTAACGTTTACATAAGATTCGACAGTGCGAAAGTGAACTTCGTTTACTTTCCCACCGCCTAATTTAGGATGAAAAAAAAAATATCGAGGTTATTATGTAGGAGCCATTTTCACACACCGGTCAATTTCGCGAATTAGCAGCAGCATAAATTGCGATATCTTGCCCCAACAAAGAAAACGTGCGTAATCTATATGTAACGAAGAGTGAGCTAGCTGATTTCTAACCTGACAGAAAATGAAAAAGCATATTCTTAAAAAAAATTTTAAAGATGCGACATTTTTTAGAAGTTACGGTATTTGTGATTTTTTTTCCGTAAATCAAATGCACCAAGCTTTTGGAAGCTTGGCGATCCGTGAGTCCACCATATGATAAATAGTTTCGCCAAGTGTGGTTGCTGTAGCGCAAATACATATTTTTATTATTCTATTTCATTTCATTTTATTGTACCCTCAAGACGGAAGTATTACAGAGGGGAGTGGGTAACAAAAATGTACGAAAAATACAGAAAGCAAGAACAGCAAACGTCGCTGGTTAATACAAACGATGCTTAATTAGGTCCGGCAGTGATGATGTCAGATATGGCGGCCCGATATGGCGACTTGACCTCTATAGCGACAACTGTGCCACGAAGGTGGTTCCATTCTTGAGAGATCTTCGGAATAAATGAGTCATGATAGCTTCTCGTACGGCGCTGCATTATTCCAACCTTATGTTGATGATCAATGCGAGATGAAATGTAAGTAGGGGACGATATGAGGTAATCGCGCAGCTAGGAATGGTGGAAGTATAAGTTGTGGAATAAAACAAGGCAAGAACGCTTACGTCGGGGTGAGAGTGGAGGAAGTAGAAACAGCTTTTCATGGAAGTTACGTTTCATGGAAGCTTCTAATTTTTAACTTAAAAGAAAGTCACCCTTATTTTAATAACAATATTCAATAAACCCGACCTTTAATTTGCCTGAAACACCCGCAACAAAGTGAACACAGACCCTGGAATAAGGATATGCAAAAACACGTTGCATTGTTTTATTTGCAAAGACAGTATTCGCGGTACAACTCGGGTCTTTTCCAATATGCAGTGAGACGCTGTGAAATGCTACAGCAAAAATATGGAATAGTCTGTGACACAAAAGAAATTAAGAACTTCACTTTAAACCGCGCGGGACACTGCTAGGGCAGGAGCAGGAAACGGCCATAAATTGTAACATGTGCGCATTTACTGTGAACCAACTTGCAGAAATAACACGTGTATGCCATTGAGGACATAAGGTTAATGTAATACAAATGTAACATATTGTTACACGCATGTTAGCCGATCGGACGATGCGCGCGGACGCTATGGACCAAGCGAAGAGAAGGAAGAAGACTCTCGGCTCGAGTGGTGGGCTTGGCCGGTCAGCGTTGTGGCTGCTTTTGTAATATACGTGTAAATAGTGTTCAGCGTCCCTGCTTCATCAACCCCGTAACAATATATTGCATCATAAATACCTTTCAAATGCAAAAATAACAATGCTTTAAGGATACCATAGACAGGTGGGACGATTGGTACACATCTTCATACTGAACATGGCGCAGAATACAAGGACGAAACCAGTAAACGGGAAAGAACAGTGCTAGTTAACCAAATTGTTGTGTCGCGGTGCCAAACGTATAGTTTCTGCAGTTCTTAAAACTAACTTCTCAACTACGAAGTCTATGCTCAAAGCAGCGGTTAGGTCACTATGCACGTGCAAAAGCAGTAGGTGCGTCAACTTTTCCTGCGGCATTACGCTTCGAAAGCCCGTCTTGAGACGTGCACGGGCCGCACGGGCCAGACCGGCGCACCCGGGCCGGTCTGGCCCGTGCACCGGCCATCCCGGCCCAACACCTTTCTGAACACGGGCCGCCTAGGCCCGCAGGCGCGGCCCAGCCCTGCCCGACCAGATCAGGAATGCAGTGGTAATGTGCATGGCAACAGAAAATGGAAACGTAAATTACGTCAAAAAGCATGCCGTCCTTGCTGCTGTGACCGCACGCGCACAGGAGTGTGGTCGCGAATCAATGGTGGTGTTTGTCAGAAATTAGAGGATTCGAGACATGGGACGTGACTGCAGGCTTTTGTTCGACACTAAATATCCTTTCGGCATGTTTCTTCCTGCGCGTTGAGGTTGTTGAGAGGTCCGCCGGGACGTCAGAGAACCTTGTCTGCAATTCGTAATTTGA
Organism: Hyalomma asiaticum; assembly: GCA_013339685.2. Classification (NCBI taxonomy): domain Eukaryota; kingdom Metazoa; phylum Arthropoda; class Arachnida; order Ixodida; family Ixodidae; genus Hyalomma; species Hyalomma asiaticum. The sequence goes on along the minus strand of CM023490.1, from coordinate 356,716 downwards.
CAATATCGGCCATGATGGCCCGATCATAGGAACGTGTCGTTTATATGGCGTTGTTCTATATTTGAGTGCAGTAGTAGTAGTAGTAGTGGTGTTGTGGCTACAGGCTATATTTGAGTGCAAGTTCGCGCTCAAATATAGAATATATGGAATACCTCGATGACAAGCGACTGGAAGTCACCAGCGACCGCTCCAGATGAAGATGAGACCATTGGCTGCAAGCAGCTGAACACACTAGCCTATAAATGGAAATAGGGGCTCACTATTACGTGAGAGACGTACAGACATTCTGGCTTACGATTGGTATTATCAATGTATTACACGTAATCTCTCAATGGACAGACGAAGAAATCTTAGTTACGAGACAACACCCAAATGGTCCGTATTTGTTCCGAATAAATGTATAAGCCATTAGAAGTAGCGGCGCCGTAGTACTGCTTGCATACAACGATGCTTCATGGACACCACAATTCACACTACAGTGCACTGTGATACACGAAAGCAAACGTTTATCTCAGGGCTATGAACCGGTTACTTTTATATGTGTATTTAACCTTTTGCTTAACATTGATTTCAATGTGCTGGAAAGGGAGAATGCGCATAGTCTTCTGTAGCCGTCTTGCTCCCTACTAGTTTTGCAAGACAGCATAGTCAGAAGCCACGGTCACTGAAGTACACAGCCTTGCACTTCACGAGCAAGGCAGGAGTATTTTAGGGGCGAAGCTCCTTAGGGTGTTGGTCGTTCCGTCCTCTGTAGTAGTATATATGTAGTAGTATGTATGCAGCCACCTCGCGCCGCCGGGAGGCTCGCGCTCGTCCTCGGCGCGTGCCTCCCGGCGCGCGAGCTCTCTCACTCTTCCATCTGCTGTCTTGTGTGAGAGAGAGAGAGACAGAGAGAGAGAGAGCGAAAGGAGCGCGTTGACTATGGAAACGCTCATTCTTCGATGAACGCTCGACCAGCTCGCAAAGAAGGAGAACGCGCCCTCACCCGCGAGAGACAACGATGGCGCAGGCAGCGTCTTCTAGCGAGTTTCTTGATTGAGAAATACCGACTGCTCGCGCTGTAGAACCGTTCACCTGCCACCCATATATATATATATATATATATATATATATATATATATATATATATATATATATATATATATATATATATAGGCACTGGATCTTCACTTGCAATGAATTGCCGGTGGGAGATTTCACTTGTGCGTAGTTGAACCATAAGGATTCGTAGCGTGTGCGTTAACTAAACTAATTCGGAAGTCGGCACGATCTACGATGAACCTCCGGAGCTTCGCCCACTCATCATCATTCACTCCGTGGATATGCTGTGAATTTTTTTTTGAGGACGATGGATTTGTTGTTATGCAGGAACGTGGTCGCATGGTGCTTGTGGACTCTCCTTCCGATGTCTATGGGTGGTTCCATGGAAGATATAAATTAGAATTGCGTCTGTGGCGACTTCGTGTATTGCCGGTGGTTGGACAACTGTCCTGTAATTAAAAAAGATAGGGCTCTCGCTTGGTTCCCATTGGATCGAGCTGCCAAGTTCAGTTTCCAAGTTGTCAAGCTGGGAAAGTTCCAGGAAACTGGAAAACAAGTAAAAAGCGTCGTCTCCTGCTGTGTGCCGATCAGATGTCAACACCTTTGGTGCCATTTGTTCTCATGATGAGAGAAACTGCAATTCTTTAGATCGTCCGGAGTTCTGCATACAGCATGTGCGGTTCTTGCACCGCATTCTACAAGTGCGCTGATTGTGATACACTCCACCGCTTGGGCGCCTCCTAACTGAATCTGCACAGCATGTGTGGCTCAGCGCAAGAACACAGCACGAAAGGCTGTGTGAATCAGCGTAGTCTTTTAAACTTGCGGACTGCTGGGCCTGACGGCAATGTCTTACTGCAACGAATAGGCTGAATACTTTTCTGCATATAGTTACAAATAACGACCATGATTGGAATCGCCAAAAATATTTGAGTAATATCTGCTATAATAATCAGAGTTTACAAGGAAAGTGCGTTCCCGCCCTTTATCGAAAGCTATCACCGATGTGATGGGCCCATTGTTTTCCAGAAAGGTGACTGTCCTCACCCCCACTACTTTTGCGGGTTTACGCCCGTAATTAATTCTTCGTAGTGCAAATAACTTTCGAGAATATGCTCCCACAAGTTCTTGGAAAGTTTCACACAATGTAGAAGACACGGAGACGAATAAGTTATATTGAATTTATATTTATTACCCTCGTATCAAACAGAAGAGAAGCTCAGGGGTAGGGAGGGGGGGGGGGGGGGCTTGAAGGGGCTTGAATCGATGAACAGATCACAACAAAAGGTTGAGAACAAAAAATGATACTCGTGGCAACGTTTCGAGAAATGAACTTGTCTTCGTCAGGATTTGTCTTCAGCCTGACGAAGACAAGTCGGTTTGTTCAAACGCTGGCTCCAGGGACATTCCTTGTTCTCCATGGTTTTAGCGATCTGTTCGTCTTCATGTTACGTGCAATTCATAACCGCAATGATTATGTGTGTAGGAGATACCAGTCGTCAATGCAAGGAAGGACTCGTAAAAGATATGAGTGTTTGTGCCATCGTACAAACAATCTGTACATTACGCGATGGACACACCAGAAAAAGAGTTCTCTCTACCTTAGCGTGAATACATTATTAAGGAAAATAGCAGCTTCCTAGCTTTTTCTTACGGAGTTATAGTGTAGAATATATGTAATGGGATGCGGATATAATAGAAGAAATTGCTCACAGAGAAGTCATAGGGGCAAAGGTTTAATGTGTTTAGTACTGCTTACAAATCGCACCAGCGGGTGCTGTGTTTCTTTTAATCGGCGTTTTGCCAGATTTCGCAGTTCGGCAGTCAATTAATGCAAATAACTTTGTGAGGTGCACTTGAATCGGGGAATGAAATTGTTTCAAACAAGAAGCTGCTCTGCAACCCGCTAGTTCATTATTAGCAATGAACTGTCCCAACATTACGTTACCGTGTATTCCATGCCGACTATTACAGACTTGTAGGAAGCCTCCTTGCGGGCGTATTTTGGTTGCGTCAAAATGGTTCCCCTGTACCCCATTTTCGGGAATTTTTGTTCCACTCACAGTTGAAGACGAAGAATATGCAGGCCGGTTGTTTTCGTGACAAGACTGCACGAAAAAAACGTTTAACGACATTCTACCTAATGAACATATTATGTGAATTTTAAACGCTTTTGTTTTGCTTTGAATGTAACGAAAACTTGAAGGGCTGCAAGATTTCAGCCACAAACTGCCCATTTTACGCTTTGTGCTACGGGTGGGAAGAAATATAAGGCTCATATAAGGCTGCAGAAATGTGTACTAGACCGATATGTAAAGCACGAGCGTACGTTTACGTAGGACGGAGCTCTGACGGTGAGTACCAGCAGCAAAGAATGAAAATAGATCATGTGCTATCTGTCTTAGTAATCAATAAATATTTCGAGATGGTCTAAGGTTCTCGTTTTGCTTGACATTTCCGATTGTAGGCGCTAAGATGCTGGCTGACCACATCAGAGATACGAAAGAGGCAGGCACACTGTAAATGAAGATGTAATATAGTTATACATTTAATATAAAACAGGTATTTCGAGGTTCTCCAACCTAGGCTTCTGCTTTTACTTACACGATGCTAGGCGTACGTACAACTCAGCGCTCGCAAAGCTTGGTAATGTTTGCAAGTAGCAAAATAGACCCTTTCTAAAATCATATAGCAGACGTAAGCGCTATATGTATGTTCATTGATTTGTGGGGTTTAACGTCCCAAAACCAGCCCTGATTATGAGGGACGCGTAGTGGAGGTCTCCGGAAATTTCGACCACCTGAGGTTCTTTAATGTGCACTGACATCGCACAGCACACGGGCCTCAACATTTCGCCTCCATCGAAATGCAGCCACCGTGGCCGGGATTCGATCCCGCGACCTTCGGATCTGCAGCCGAGTACCATAACCACGAGACCACCATAATGAAGCGCTATATGTATGTATGTATGTATGTATGTATGTATGTATGTATGTATGTATGTATGTATGTATGTATGTATGTATGTATGTATGTATGTATGTATGTATGTATGTATGTATGTATGTATGTATGTATGTATGTATCCATATGTTGGGGTATGTGTAGCCATAGTTGCGTTACAAAGTCCACCGAATTCCTTATGTGGCTTAGCCGAAAAGAAACGAACTCAATCTCAAAACTGCTTAACCAGTTATTCGCACTGATTAAGTGCGTAATAAGAAAGAGTTTTAAAGAAGCGTTTGGCCGAATGTTTCACTATTTTTGCTAGCAAGGACGAAAGAAAAAAGAAAGAAAAAAAGAAAGAGATGACCCCATCAGTCATCTAGGCATTGCAGAATCAGAGCGTAAGAATACTAAAAGATATCTACAACAGCTTCACAGCCACCGCAGTTCTCCATAAAGAGAGCAGCAAAATACCAATAAGCGATGGTGAAAGGCACGGTGATACAATCTACCATATATAATTGAAAGGACGTTTACAGAATGCATTGAGAACACTGGATCGGGAACATGTGCATGTAAGGGTTAATGGAGAAGACCTCAGTAACCTCAGATATGCTAATAAAACTGCCTTCATAAAAAACTCGGTGGACGAATTGTAATGCAAAGCATGATTACTGGGGTAGACAGAGAGAACGGTGAGTGTGAAAATGAATATGCAGCAAATGGCAGGCGAATATATCTACTTAGGCCAGTTTGTGAAGTCTGATCCGAGCCATGAGGTTGAAATAATTGGAAGAACAGGAATGGGGCGGAGCGCATACGGCAAGCATTTTCAGATAATAAATCAAAGTTTACTATTGCCCCCCAAGAGGAAACCGTAAAACTCATGGGGGTTTTCACCTACGGAGAAAGAACTTGGAGGCTGACTAAAAGGATCGAGCTCAAATTGAGGACGACACAGCGAGCAATGGAACAGAAAATAACATGTGTAACGTTAGGGGACAAGAGAGGAGACAGTTTCAGAGTGCCTTTAGAGATAAATATGCATTTCTAGGGTGTGAGGAAGTAGTGGTTCTTCAGGATGATGATATCCTTAAGGAGTAATAAGAAGAAAATGCGGATTCTTTTTTTTTTAGCGGAAATGCCACTAGATGTTTGAATGATGATATATTTTCTCTCATTACTATATTCATCTCGATTTTGTGACGTTTTTCTTTCTTGTGGTTCAGACTTGAATGACGTTAACCCATCTGCACGTATGAAGGAAAGAGGGTATACTGACTGCAGTCTCCTCTTGTTATCGCAAGCGCTTTCGCGACCGAAACTGCTATTTCGTATAGTACAGGCGTCAACAAGATTTGACGTATCCTAGTGCTAATTTGCCCCGGCTAAAGGTTTGCAACACTCGCGGCAGCGGTATGTTCCTGCAGGAGCAGACGTAGCTGCCTTCGTGGATGGCCGCGGCGCATATTTCGCGGAAACAAGAGTGCAGCACGAGTTTCACTAAGCGCGATGCCCTCTACTGGCTCAGACCTTTCGTGTTCTGTAACTCTGAACTGGAAGTTGCCGTTAGCGCAAGCACGGAAAGAGAGCCGTCGTAAGTACGTTCATACATTAGGCTTTATATTATGCCGCCAGGCGAAGTCTCTTACAAGTCTTTGAAGTGCTTGCGTTGGCCTATGTCTGACGAGGAACTTTATTGAGGTCCTGAGTAGCGCCGCCCTTAGAGCAGCACTGCGGGCAGCACAAGAAAAGATGAAAAAAAAAACAGTGACCGTATAAAACCATGCTTGTTATATTACAGAACACATGAGCGACTCCTCTCTTTACAAAATAAAAAAAAAAGGAGCTTCCGTGTGCAACATTTTTCCCTCCTGCGAAAAATGTTTCACATACAACATTTGTCTACATATGCACAATAGGCATTGCCTAATGCGCTAAAAGAATTAAGACAACAAAGTAAAGGCGGTGAGCTATATATGCGCATTAGTGGTAATTTTCATGTACGCTTACATGGCCGTGATCGCATATTTGACAATCACCCACGCCACGCGAATAGGCGCTGCGGTTGTATGTTCTAGAGCCACCATACCGGTCGCAAGAGTGCTGTGGTCCATAGATTTTGCGTTTCATTCTAGGCTACGCTGTCTTCGTAAATGTTTGCAGTTCGCGAATCCACTTACGAGCATTTTGCGCATATGTCACTCTTGTTGGCATTCTAATGGATTAGCGGAACGCGCATTAGAGCAGCAGCCGATGTAAGTACTACGGGCTCCTACGACGCATTTTTCGCTTCGCGAATCGACTTAACGCTGATAAAGTTCTCCTGCGCGAAAATTTCCTCGTGAGTGAGTTTTATGAATTCGGCTTCAGGAGCTTAAAACTAGAAACCGCCCTTTATAATGCGTGCAAGATGACGCATACCCAAAACAATTACCGACAGATGGGCGTACTGACTGAAATGATTTGTTTTGTGGGGTTTAACGTCCCAAAACCACATCTGATTATGAGAGACGCCGTAATGGAAGACTTCGGAAATTTCGACCACCTGGGATTCTTTAACGTGCACTAACATCGCACAGCCCACGGGCCTCAACATTTCGCCTCCGTCGAAATGCAGCCGCCGCCGCTGCCGGGATTCGATCTCGCGACCTTCGGATCAGCAGCCGAGTACCATAGCCACTAGACCACCGTGGCGGGGCGTACTGACTGAAAGCGAATTTTTTAATGTGTAAGCCTAGGCTGGAGCGCACACTGAAGTCATTCCCGAAGGATGATTGGAAACTTAACGCTCTCCTTAAAACGAAAAGGCACGACCACACCATTCTCCCACTACTAACGTACGATGCAGAAACATAAGGGACCACACAAAAAAAAAAAAGAGAAAGGAAAGGAAACTCCAGCTGATATCAAGGACCACACAATTGGCTGTACAAGAAAACGTGGCAGATTTAACGTTAACAGAAGGAAAGCGAGCTGAATAGATCAGGGAACAATCAGGCATAGCTGATATGGAAATGGACTGCCGACATTTCATTTAGCACTTGTAAAACGACGTTCCAGATGCTCCCGCATCGAGCTGATCTGACACTTCGCATCGCATCTGGCAAGTTCGCTGTACATTTTAGGAGCAAGCACCCTGAGCAGCTTCGTAACGACCGTAGCAATTTTGTCGCATTCACGATGCGGTTCTTTCACACGCTTAATGTCTACGCCTGCCTTGAGGACCTTTGGAAGTGTCCCAATTCTTAAAAGACTCGTGTCTGGGGCGAGGAAAGAAGAATTGAATGGTAAATGCCACTACAGCTAACGTTTCGATAAGTGGCCTTCTCCTGGCCACTCTACGGTCAATCTATACGTTGTGTCGCTCTTCTTGTCGTTTCGTTCACTTAGCGCCTATCGAAATCCGAATGGTAATGGCTGATCTACAGATTTAAAAAAATATGTAGTTCTCATGCACGCAACGATTAATGATTACATCAGCGCTCGAGGCTCGTATCCGCACTGCCTACGTACCCTGAGTGGTCTTCTGCCTTCGTGCTGTATTCTGATATCTTGTATTCATGTCCGCCGTATTATCGAATTAGCGTTTATTTTTGCGGTCCGTTTATTTTGCTAGCGCTCTCACTGAGACGTCTCTGTCGTGAGAAAGTGGATAAAATACTCGGAGAAAGTGGCAACCGGCAGAAGGTGGACAGGATATCTAAGCGTAATGTTGCGGTGGACATTCTACGGGACACTAGCACTCATGTGGAGGTTGTTCTGTGTTGTGCAATGTGAGTATTGGTAAGTTTCTGTATGCGTTTATAGCGAAGCTTTTTATACTTCTGCACTCCACCTGCGCTCTTTTAAGTATTGCTTTTTTAAAGAGTGAATTGCATCTTCCGTTTCAATTGTGATAAGGAAGTTCAACCGAACCGCAGTTATGGATGACGGGGTCGGCACCGACTGACAGACACGATGGCGTCTAGGCTTAACTAACTAGAGCAGCAAATTATGTTCAGATCACGCGCCACTAGTGCAGCATTCGCGATCCGGCTTCTTCACTACATCTTTCCCCCTCCCTGGAGACGGAGCCACTCCGGTGGGCTAAGGCGCCGTGAAAACTAGCGGTTCATGGTATTGCTTGAGGCGATCTATGTGCACAGTCTCGCGGCCGCGACGGCGCATGTCCGTGGTGGGTGTGACTGGTTCGACGAGGTAGTTGACGGGAGAAGTTTGCCGCAGGACCCTGTAAGGGCCGTGATACTTCGACGCAAACTTCGGGGTGAGACCTGGCGTAGAAGTGGAGGGCACCCACAGCCAAACGAGAGCGCCAGGCGGGAACTGCCGGTCTGGCAGGCCATCGTCGCGGCGAAACTTCTGCAATGCTTGTTGTTCCCTAATGCAATAAAAATGCATTAGGGAAGTATATTACTATAAAACATTCATGTGCGAAGACTTAGCGTAGCGCACGGAAAAATGGACCCATAAAACGCCTAGTGCACGCTGGGCTTTATCATTGTGCCCTAATAATTTTAAAATGACACCCCAACCAAAATCATCAACGGCACTGCATCCGAACGTGAACCTGTATACCAGGGAAGATACTGAACCCTAACAGAACGTCAGTCGACAGACGTATTGCAAAGGAAGTGTTCACCGTGTACGGGGCAACAGTTGGAGCCTGCATGGAGTGATGAATTCAAATTGAAGGTAATTTAAATGACACCTGCGTGTTGCTACTGTCGCTCAGATGACCGGGACTCTGCACAGATAACAAAGCGAGGTCAATCAAGGAAAATGTAGCTAACGTCCTTCAATAGGCACTTCTTGTCTGTGTACAGCTTACAAATTGCCAGCCCCTGGCGGCATCTCCGACGGGTGCCGTGTGGTCCCGAGCATGCACGCGGGACACAAGCTCCTTGGGACTGGACTAGGAAGGAAAATTTCACCAGTAAGAATAAATACAGTGCCTTAAGTTACACCACTGCCTTCGTACGTCTGGCTGCTCTCCTGGTCGTCTCGTTCGCTCGGTGTACACCAAAATTGAAATGGCGGGCCATGAATATATGACGAACACGAATGATTGATATTGACATAAATAGCACGACATACGTGCCACGCACCTCCTGACTAACGCCGACACGTACACGTGTGGATTATACCCGTACTGCTCCGCCAAGGGCGTGCAGGTGTGGGACCTGTTTAAAGAAAATGGTGGTTTAAAGGTGGTTTAAACGGTGGTTTAAAGAAACGGTGGTTTAAAGAAAATGACGTTCAGATCGGAGTAGCTGGCCAATGCAATAGGAACACAACACGCAGAAAGAGGCAGACAAACGCATTGTAATGACCGAAGGGAAGCTACCCGTGCCACCGAGACGCAAATAAACCACTCGGCCACTCGGCGAATGCTGCTCTTTCTGCGGGGTACATACCACAAATATATTCGTTACGTCAGCATTTGTGGCGGTATTGCTTGCGTGGCGTCAGCTGTAGTGCGCGTTCAGCGCTCTTCTAGCAATGTAAGAATTGTAAGAAACGATACACGTGTACCACTGTCACTCCGCCTGCTTCTGTGCAGGTTTGCTCGACACCGTAGAAGCACTCCCACAAAATACGCTTATGATATCCATATTAGCGGAGCTTAGCGTGCATTTCTCTTTGTTCAAACAGACGCCTGTACCAAGAGAACGAGACAAACAGGGGAGAACCGAGCATGGGCGGCTAGATAGGTAGAAAGATACAGGGATAGATAGATAGATAGATAGATAGATAGATAGATAGATAGATAGATAGATAGATAGATAGATAGATAGATAGATAGATAGATACGTGAAAGTCAGTTACAGTCGCCAAGAACTGCTTCGGAATCAAAAACCCGACTCGAATTGCAACTGATACAACTGTTATCAGCGAGCATCAGAAGTAAGTCACCCTGAAGAGAGCGAAATCAATCACCGTCCACAGCGACCTAGCATTGCTTTGTATGAATACGCAGTGAAGACGGACCCTCCCGTCTATGCAGTGGCCGGTTTACACGTAGCTGAACAGACCTTTCTCATTCGTGCGCACTGGCCTAGGTACACTCGTGATATGGGGCGCCATCGTCGCCTTGTCGTAACCTCTTCAGGCATTCTTTTTCTGCTAATCGGTTGTCGTGGGCACATGGTTAATTTGTTTGCAACCAGGCACTTCCTTATGGCTCGGTATAGTTTGGTCCAGTTTCTGAGCAGAGATAGGAGATGCAGCAAACGCTGCATGCGGATTTTACCGCAAAGATTCTGATTTAAGTCCCGGAAGACTCTCGCGCTGAAGAATAACGAGGGTGCCCTATGAAATCTCTGCTCGCTACGTGACTCGCTACGCGGAGTCACGTAGCGAGCAAATATGAAGACACGTGCACTGATATTTGCTAGTTTGTGCATGTAGGGAACGTACAACGCACAGCTCGTGCTAATTAGGATTGAAAGTGATTGATTACCTTGTGGTGACGGCGTTCTGACGCCGACCGAAATGTGCCGAGTGAGAAGTTTATTGCAGTTTGGCCTGCTGACGGAGTGTGCACACGTTCCCTGATATGGGGAACGTGCACGCGCCCAACGTACTGCATTTATTTATTTATTTATTTATTTATTTATTTATTTATTTATTTATTTATTTATTTATTTATTCGTTTTAGCTTTTCTTGTGCTCTTTGTTACTCTTCGGAAGTCCTAACCACAGTGGCAGAAAATTCAGGTATTCATAGAGCTCATATATATGTTCCCATATCGCAAGCATGGGCGTTCGGTCGAGTGGTTAAAACACTTGCCTTCGGAATGGGGGGGGCTCGGGGTTTAAACAGGAGGACCAGTAAAAAGTTTTATTTTTTCACTTGAATGCCTTAATTCCTTCCGCCACTTCACAGAATGCACCAGGGGCTTTGAATTCTGATCTACTAAAGCATTCCGACACTTGAAGATGTCCGCCATCATGGGATTCCTCTTTACTGGTAGCAATTGGTTTTGGTAGCAATGGTAGCATTGTGTGCATTTTCTGGTAGAATTGTGTGCAGCGCTACGTGCCTTTCTGTCCATTGTTGTTTTTGCTTTTCCTACGATGACCAAATTTTTATGGCGATGGGCAAACCTGGCAGCGTTCACTTTCTTTTACCCTCTTATTGTACGTATGCACAAATTCCAGACTACTGGATGAGTTGGCCAAAGGAAAACGAAACAGAAAAGTGCAAGGTTGTGAGACAGTCTTCAATCGTATTCAAGAAATGTTATCTCTGCTTTTCAGTTGCTTTTTTAAACATCGGTTCACCTTGCTTTATTAAAGAGTGCCTAATGACCAACTCCTGCGAATGTCATACCATAACACAAATATGTGACACTGTAAAGCGGACCGATATTTCTTATGATGTGAATGTATACTCGCGTAGTTTCCTTTAAATCTCACATAATTTGTATTCTTGTACAGGCTCAAGTTGTGAAGACAACGAGAAAAGTGTTTACTGCGCTAGAAGTGGCCTCGTACGACAGTACATGTGCCCAGGTGTCAAATATTGGCAGTGCACCACTGGTTCGTGGAGGTGCGGATGTGTGAAACCGCTCCACAGGAGCTCCGATGGAGCCTGTGTAGAAAAAGATAAATGTGGTGAGGACAGCATTCGCATACGTCTAGTGTATCAGTGTTCTCGCAAAGCACAAATGTGCAGAATGCGAAATGTCTTGTTTGGAGGAACCGATATACCTTGATATTTCCAGATTGATGATCAAGCATAGCAGCAAGCACTGTGTAATTAATATTTTTTTGTACCACGAAATGCACAAGCGAAAAGATTGCAATATGAGCCGCGACGATTTGGTTCGCTATTTATAGCTTATCCGTGCAACACACAGTGCAGGGACTAGCACGATTCGCTTAGAAAGGGGGTCAGGCTGTAAACATAGACTACAATTCCTATTATCACCACTGCGTTGCAGCACTGCCGAAGCTGGGAGGTTTACGCAAGCCACATGCTTGCGATCTGAAAGTATGTCGTCCTCTCTATGCTACATTGATACGCGGTACGCTAATTTTGCTTCGCGTGTACATAATTTACCTAAACTATTTTATGAGCAATCCACGGTAATTGTAGCTAAGCGGGAACGTGGTGGCGCCCGTACAGGCGTTATCGCCTACTTGCCCCTTTGAAGTCGAAATTCGCCATGTTTAATGTAATCAACGCATGTTTAAAGTCTGGTTGGCGCATCAGGGGTATATGAGAAAAACTGAAGAAAAATGGTGCTCCTAGGTTTCGATCAGCAGTGATTAGTGAGCGAGATAATTCATAAGAGTATTATTCTAATTTGTTACTTAAAACATTACTTCGAACGAATAGAACAGTGTCCAATAGTGAAAGTCCAAACGTTCAAAACGAAACCGTGACAAGCGCCTCACCTTCGCACTGTAAAGGAAGAGGCTACTTAATAATGGAAAGAGCGCTAGTTGATTCTTTTGTTTCTTCGGCCACAAGTGACTTTATTTTGATAAGCCCACCAGATAGCCAGCAGGTGTATAGTATTGGTAATAGCACGAGTCATATCTGGTTAACAACATTTCTATCTTATCATGGAATTGCTGACTGACCTGCAAGGTCGATCTTTGCGATCGGAATTACGTGCCGATCAATGGACCGCGTAAGAGCCAAGATTGGAGCGTCTTCGAACGGCTAGTGGCCTTGACGAATGATGCACTGCTCGAAATCAACGCACCTGTATACATCATCGCTGAGTAAGTTCAAGACCTACTCACTGGACCTTCCTTTAGAACAGCCAACGCGAAACAATACAAGATAATTTAAGCCTTTTACAATGACCTCGTCAGAAAAAACAGACAAAATAGCTATCGACGACAGCGCACTCCTGTCGGCGCCCATTCGTTTTAGGTTTGGGATGAATTGTAAATGTAACTCTATCTTTCAATAACCGCTGCAACGTTAAGGTGAAGCGATGGCAGCAGTCAACTGAGCCCCACACTTTTCAGCCGAGCAGTGCAACAGTGGCGAAAGTGCCCAGACGGGATTGTGGTCGGTGTGCTGTTCAAAACGTTGTAAACGCAACTGCCGCTAGACCGCATCATAACGGAGAAATCATGATGGAGATAGGAATGCTTGCAGCGAGCAGAGGTCGTCAAAATTTGAGACTCACTGGGACTCACTAAATGAGTACATTTCTTACTCTGGACTCACTCGGTCTCAGACCGAAATTTTGGTTCATTCTTTGATTTCTGGGGCTTTACGTCCCAAAACCACGATTTAATTATGAGAGACGCCGTAGTGGAGGGATCCGGAAATTTCTACCACCTGCAGTTGTGCAACGTGCACTGACATCGCACTGTACAGGGGCCTCAACATTTCGCCTCCACAGAATTGCAGCCGTTGCGGCCGAAATTTTACTTTGCTAAGCTCACGAGGTCGTTCCTCAGCAGGACTCACTTGGAATGAAACTCACTAATATTGCCATCGACAGAACTCACTCGGACTCAGGCTCACCAAACGTTTCATCAGCCGGGCTCACTGACACTCAGACGCACCAAGTTTTTTTCCTCAGCTGGAGTGATTCGACCTCAGGGTCACCATATTTTTCATAAAGCGCACTCAATTTGATTCACGCTCAACGTATTATTTTCACCAGGCGGCCTCACTCATACCGGCCAGATTTTCCCCAAGCCGGACTCATTCCTACTCAAGCTCACGGATACTCTAGCTTACTATGTCTCAAACCTATCAAAATTCTTCTGAAATAGGGTCACTCAGACTCATCAGAATCGCACAGATACAACAATTTAATTCTGAGTTTCTGGGGTGGAAATCAGGTTGTGCTCATTGGGCACGCCGTAATGGGAGTCTGCGGATTACCCTTACAAAAATGCCATATATGGCAATATCAGGAATTGGGCAAATGTGGCTATACATGGCACGAGCCCGTATGTTGTCGTATTTGCCCAAATTGTGATAAATATACATATGTGGCAATGAAAGACACACACGAAGAATGCCATGCAAGACTTTGATACATATTTGGCAAATACGACCACGTACGGACACGTGCCGTATATAGCCAGATATGCATATATGGCCATATATGCATATCTGGCTATATACGGCATGTGCCTGTATTTAACCGTATTTGCGCAATACGCATCAGTCTTACATGACATTCCTCGTGTTGGTATGGGATGTAGGTCTTGGATATTCGGAGGTCTATGGAAAAGAACATAGCAGAACACGTTGCAGGATTAGTTGGTCTCGCACTCTTCAAATTTCAAACGAAAGCAGCTCAAACAATTGGACACGGACGCAGAGAGACTGGACAGGACGGGCGCTGTACTCCAACTATGTTTATTGAAAACAGCATGCGTTGCACCCGGCAGGACTGAAGAAAGCCTGAGCGCATGCGCATTCGTTTGTGCAGATGAGAGAGTGCGTAATATCTCCTGCTTAACAATCGACTTCCACTGGCGCGCATAGGCACTGAAGGAAGAAATTGAATTCATGACAAAGTTTACGTAGGTCAGACGAAGCGCTGCGTGAACGCACGTGCCCGTGAACATGAAATATCATTGGAAGATGACTCGACCACCTTCCTGGGATCTGCCCGCCCTTTGCCATTCCTGCAGCTGTGAGCCATTATTTGATAGAATTAATGTTCTAACGAGAAGCAGGGATAGATGAGCTCGTGAGCTTTCTGAAACGTTCTTTATCAATCATAGAGGTGACATGTGAATCAGCACCACTCCAGTCTCCCAGCGTGCCAGCGTAATAAAATTGTTAAGTAGGCGAAATTAGGCACCCTCTCAAATGCACAAACGAATGCGCATGCGCTCAGATTTTCTTCAGTCCTATCGGCAGCAACGTGAGATGTTATCAATAAGCATTGTTGAAGTACAGCGCTCGTCCTGTCCAGTCCCTCTGCGTCCGTGTCCAATTGTTTGCGCTGCTTTTGTTTGAAATTTGAAGAACTACGAAAGAGGCCTTAGCCCTTTTGTTGGCGTAGACAGGCTGGTGATGATGATGACGACGATGTGACCGCAGTGCACAAGGTTCCTGCGGAGTATAGGAAACGGCGCAGCAACTCCATGGGGCAGGAATTTGCGAGTCAGTGGACGTCAAGCACACTTCCGACTGGACGCTGGTGCGGCGGCGCCAATCTTGTCGAAACTCAGCTCACTATCATGACTGAATTAGTGCATATCGGTATTCTACGCCCGATGGGCGGGCGTCGAAATGACGGCTACCGCTCTGCTTGGCCAACTTCTGGTTCACCACCCATCACCTTCGACAGACGCCCTCCCGCCGCGAATGACTATTTAAAGTTTGAAATACGTCTTTTAGGCACCAGATATGCCAACGTTCACTGTATAACAAAAGGCGACCGCGCCTTCCGCCACTTGATTGCGTAAGACCGACGCTATAAAGGTGGTCTAGTGGTAATAATGGCTCAAAACTCTTGAACATAAGCGCCCTCGATTCTGTTTTTAATGCTTAGTGCAGCGACGGGTGGTCGTAATGGCTTCCAGAAATGTAGAAATGCAAGCGGGACCTGCCGGATTCTTGATACATGTGTAACGAAGGGCTGTTCAAAGGTGGTCGCTCAATGAAACGTCTAAGGGTTTCACCGTGAAACAGGTTTTCAGCAACCATTTCTCTTCGCAGATCCAGGTTACCGGACACCAAAGCCGAAGACTACAAAGTTTCCTCGTGGAACGGATATTCCAGGAGGAGCCATGCAGGCAAGTACATGCTCACTCGCGAGCTCTTTCATTGTGCTGCGAAGCAGCCACTATACCCGTCAGTCGGAATCACCCTCGAGGTACTTCGGTGGACTTTCAGGATAAAAGTGGCACGGAAAGCCTCCGAAAAGGTTTTCCTGACACCTTACTGAGGTCAAAATCTGGTGTTCGAGATGCTCATTGCTGTCTCCCTATAGCCAGTGTACATGTAGCCACTAGTGATGCAGAGCTATGATAATACTGTCGATACTTCGGTA
>CM023490.1:307705-340633 GCA_013339685.2 Hyalomma asiaticum | reverse complement strand
GCTGCATATCCCGCTCATTGTGGGAAGTCGTGTCACGAAATCATCGAACCAGAAAGCCGCCTTCGGCAAATTGTTTGCACTAAGCCAAGTATAAAAAGTGTTGGCGCACTGCCTTTGTGCAAAGCGCACGAGTGGGTGTATGCTTAAAGTTGGCCAACCAGTAACGTCGATGGCACCGTGGCGACTGAAGCTTCGCCCATGCAAGAACTTAACCGTGGTACCAACTTTAAGGCACATACGTTTGTTTTCTCGACGAAAAATCCAGGCTACGTTGCGCTGATGATAAGCACATCAGTTCGGTTAAGTATTTTTATGGAATAGCGTTAAGATGGATAAAGTTATCACAAGTGATAGTAGTATATATGTCATTTATTACGCTGATATGATAGCGCTTAAGACACATTGGATGTGCAGTTGGCGTCACACAAGCACCATCATCACGACTGCTGGTGCAGTAGCTTTATTTACTACACGTGCCGTGTGAGAGGAGCCGCGGTTATCTAGTGGTAGCATGCTTGCTTTGCACCCAGGCGGCGGGGGTTCGATATCTCCTTTCCTATACTTGGTAGGGTGCGTGTGTGTCTGTGTGGTTATGTCTGTATTTTAAACAGAAGCTGCAACAAACTGTATGCCTTAAACATTATTAGACCGCATCTAAAATAAGTGCTCTAGGTCTGTTCTAATGATATGTTTAATGTCTATTTTAATCTGTGCTTGATTGGCATAGTCTGTATGAAATTCAAAATTCTGTGGCGCATACCACGGGCGAGCACTTCGGGCGTGAGCCATAGGTGATTGCTGTATCGTTAATCGTGGTGGACATGACGGGCATGTGACGTTGGCGAGGGAAAGGTGAATCATTGAGGCTCGTCATCCATTCATACCCTACCGTGCCAAATTTTGGGTCTGTCCCGACAGTGATGCATCACAGCGAAGAAGAAAGGAAGAACCCTCCCGCTGCACAGACGAAAAAAGCTGACCCGCACTTGCCATCCACCAACTACACAAATCTCTGCCCTCAGTCCACTGTTACATTACAGAGATAGGGACGGTGATAGTGCTGCATTATAGTGAGGAAGTAGAAAGAAAAAAATACTCCGGTTGCGCATGAGGGAAAAGCGAACCCGCAGTTGCCCTCCACTCACTACCCGAATCTTAGCCCATAGCCCATTGCTACATTACAGGGATGGACATAGTGACTGTGCTGCATTATAGCGAAGAAGAAAGAAAGATGCCTCCGGTGTCGCAGGAGGGAAAAGTTGACCCGTGCTTGCCCTCGACCCACTAACCGAGTCTTGGCCCTCAGCCCATTGCTACAGTACCGAGATAGGGATAGTGACAGTACTGCATTAGAGTGAAGAAGACAGCAAGAAGCCTCCCGTTGCACAGAAGGAAAAAGCTGACCCGCACTTGCCATCCACTAACTACACAAATCTCTGCCCTCAGTCCACTGTTACATTACAGAGATAGGGACGGTGATAGCGCTGCATTATAGTGAGGAAGTAGAAAGAAAAAAATACTCCGGTTGCGCAGAAGGGAAAAGCGAACCCGCAGTTGCCCTCGACTCACAACCCGAATCTTAGCCCCTAGCCCATTGCTACATTACAGGGATGGACATAGTGACTGTGCTGCATTATAGCGAAGAAGAAAGAAAGATGCCTCCGGTGTCGCAGGAGGGAAAAGCTGACCCGTGCTTGCCCTCGACCCACTACCCGAGTCTTGGCCCTCAGCCCATTGCTACAGTACCGAGATAGGGATAGTGACAGTACTGCATTAGAGTGAAGAAGACAGAAAGAAGCCTCCCGTTGCACAGAAGGAAAAGCGGACGCGCACTTGCCGTCCACCCACTACCAAAATCTTTGCCCTAACCCACTACCACATTACAGAGGTAAAGATAGTGATAGTGCTGCATTATAGCGAGGAAGTAAAAAGAAGCCTCTGGTAGAGCAGAAGGGAAATGTAGAGCCATACTCCGCCTTCGACTTATACTACCTAAATCATTGCCCTCACTCCACTGCTACATTACATCGATAGGGATAGTTACACAGCTGAATTATAGAGAAGAAGAAGAAAGAAGCCTCCGGTTGCGCAGAAGGGAACTATAGAGGCCACAACAACAACAACAACAAAAGCGAACCCGCAGTTGCCCTCGACTCACTACCCGAATCTTAGCCCTTAGCCCATTTCTACATTACAGGGATGGACGTAGTGACTGTGCTGCATTATAGCGAAGAAGAAGAAAGAAACCTCCGGTTGCGCAGAAGGGAAAAGTAGAGCCGGCTTCATGGCCAATCCCCCGTAGTGGGCAAGAGCCAAATATCAAGGAACAAAGAAAGAAAGAAAGTAGAGCAGTATTTGCCTTCGATCTACTAAATGAATAGTCACAGTGCTGAATTATGGCGAAGAAGAAAGAAATAATCCTCCGGTTACGCAAAAGGCAAAAGTGGACCCATGCTAGCCCTCGACGCACTACCCAAATCTTTACCCTCAGCAAACTGCTACATGGCAGTGACAGCGATAACGTTAAGCTTATTTGATAGTGAGAGAACCTTAACACTCTTGCCTCAGCTCAGGTGCTTGCTCAGATCACACATGCACGGAACTTGATTTATTTTTTTGTGGGATGAAGCTGTGTTCTTTTCCGTGTGCAACTAAAATTTTGCTTTAACGTTTTTCAGTTCAGCAACGGTTATGTTCGAGCTAGACGTCCAAGATGGCGTCACACTACTCCATCTTAGCCCATATCCGTCCGGTAGAGTATGCTGTTAAAATATTGTTCTTTACGATGCTTTATCAGTGCCTTCAGTGGTATTTGTTCAGTGAATGTAGTACGTTTGTGATACATCTTTCTTCGGGGCACAATGCATTCGCTCGCTGTAATGTCACGAAGTGGGGTCGGGAATCGCCGGTCTCGCCCTTGATGCGTACAATAAATAAGAATTTATTTTCCCTAGTATGAGTATTGTCCTAATACCTGGTCACACTTTCGATAAAATTACATCAACAGTAATGGAATCCGGTTTTCGCGTGAAATCCGCGAGTCTTTCCTCATCTGTAAGTTTCGCACTACAAAGTTTAGAATAAATCAACGCACAGGCGTACTGACCAGTCTGCCTCACACTTTCTAAGGAGTTCTTATTGTGGCAACTCAACGCTTTTACTGTTCTTAATTTTTTTCCCTGCTTCTTTCTTTGTTCTTACGAAAAGTTGCTTTGCTTGGAAGGTATGGTTGCTGCAATGCGCATTTTATATCTTGCACAAGTGGTGTTTCACACGCACTTACGTCGTTATTATGATTAATGGTGGACGTAGTGGGCCCTGTTACCACGTGCCTTGTGCATATTTCTGTAGTTGGTGTATGTAGATTGTACGTAGACTCATATCGCTTTTCTGTCAGTTAACGTGACGCATGTGCACTAACTCATTGAAACGTGCTTCACGTACGTCATGCCTCCACGCTTCCCCCCCTCTCTCTCTCTCTCTCTCTCTCTCTCTCTCTCTATATATATATATATATATATATATATTATATATATATATATATATATATTATAAAGGAGGGCGAGCGGAGGTCTTCAAAGTGAGGGCGGTGACCGTTCTGGGAGCGAGATGGCGGTGGCTCGTAGGGTCCGTAACGCGCACTTGCATCGCGCGGTTGCATCGCGCACTTGCTCGTCGGTCCTCATCAAATGGCCGCACCTGACGGGGGCAGAGCCTTGCGACGTGTCCAGGATACCTACCTGCAAAGCATATAGGACGATTGTCCGGCGTACGCCACGGGTTAGCGACGGCAGGGGTGGCCCAGGAGACGGGAGGAGGAGGGCGGTACACAGGCTGCTGGAAACGTCTTACGGGCACACTGCGGGGCACAGTGCGGGGCGTCATTGCAGCAACCGTAGCATACGTAACCGGTGCAGCCACAACATCCTGCCGGTGGACGCCCTGCTGGCGGACATCCTGCTGGTGAACAGCCGGCAGAACCTCCGCGACCTCCTCTTGGATCACGTTACGGAGAGGAGACGGCAAAGGGCTGGTAGACTCCTGGGTGAAGGGAACCAGGGAAAGCTGTCGCGCGGCTTCCTCGCGGACAAAATCCTTGATCTGTGTGATCAACGACGCCTGTTCGGGGTCGGTGGTCAGGCTGCAGAGTGAGCTCCCTGCTGCACCGCACGATGCTGCTGCCTCTGCGCCGGTGCTCTTCTTCTTCATTACAATATATATACATTGGAAGCATGGAGGAACGACGTACATGAAGCACGTTTTGATGAGTCGTCACACGTTTACACTGGTGGGCCAGCCTTCGTCACTGTGTGTGACAAGTAACGTGATTATTGTGGCCTTTAATGACATCTCTAAATGCTTCCACGCTTCCTCTTCATATATATCTATATATATTCAGTAATCTATTTGGCGTTACACACTGAATCATAATCTAGTGCCATTTAAGTGCTCCTCTAATGTTGCAGTTACTCAAGCGCTTCCATTCGGGCTTCCAAATGAGTCTATTGTGCACTACGCTAATAACAATTGCATGGTACTGGGGTTTCCAGATACGGAGGACGGTAAGCATATTTCTTTAAAACGACATTATTTTACGGAAGAAGGGAATAAATACACTGTTTCTGGCACTTTTGTCAAGTCTATCAATGTTAGGTAGTTCATCAAAATGAAGGCTTGTTACCTTTGAATTTCCCCTCATAAGGGAGCTGACACGTCAGATGACGTATCATAATTGTCACAGGCATTTCCGTGCACAATTTAGCGTGTTTAGGACGATCAGGGACGCAATATCCGGGCTATTAACTATCAAACATGTTTATTGTGCGAGACAGTGCCAAGCCACGAAATTAGCTCTCACTTTACTAGGCTTTTAGGATGGACCATGGCACATTAGACCGTTATGGCGTATGCTTGCATGGGCTATGGAGCGCACTTAGACAAACGCGTCGAGCATTCTAATGTAGAAGCTTCAGACAGAATCAAGGGGGGGACTGGGCCGTGCGACTACACAACAGCTATGTTAGTTCAAACGTGATATAAACTTCGCATGGCAATACCACCGTGGCAATGCCCCCCTCTGAAAAAATAATGAAATAGCATCATCCCAACGCTGCGAACGGAAGATGGAAAGTATTCGCATTAAAATAATTTCAAGAGGTAAGCATGCGCCAGTGTTCACCGGCACGTGTAGTATAGTTTTAGGCGGCCAATGAAACTTCGATGGGGCCTAGTTTGTATGTCATCCTTAGGGTACTGTCACACTAAGTGGACTTATTAGTGTCCTATAATGCTTAATGGACAGTAAGGATTGAGGAGGCCTATGTGGATAACCTCAGGTCAAACGCGGCACCGGTGCGATTGTGAAATTCCGCCGCGTACGGCCCATAATCCAACGGGACAAGATGTTGGATTATCTCGCGAGGTCTATTCTATCGTCAAAGGAGTTTTAACCGCTCGGTGTATTCAAAATTGCGTTGCGGCGGCCAACGGTTGCCACCACCCTGCACAGAGAAGCACGTATGGAGGCGCGCTAACGGCGCCTAAACGGCGCCTGTATTGCAGTTTGTACGTCCTGACCGCATGGGGGTCTCAGTTAAGTGACGTTCACGCGGTATTTCGTAGTTGGCGTTGTACAGCTGACATAAAATATTGGTGTGAGGTAGAGTTCTGCGAACAGCCAGCTTTAAACACGAAAGTGTTTTATGCCGGAGTCCGCCAAGAAATCAGTGACGTACTTCCGTGACGGAATTATACGTCTTAAAAATGAACACACACTTACAATGAAAAAGTAACACCGGCTCGGACTCGCACCCACATCCACACGGTAGGCTTCGATAAGAGCTGAAAGCTCTACCATTCTGCCACCGACACATTGAAGACATATGGAACAAATGGGCCTTACATCTTCACCGCACCCCTTTAGAATGTGCATCGAACCAATGTCCGCGGTTAAAGCAAATGTATTCAGTAAGCAATAATAGTCTTAAATTAACATCACCTCCCTTTCACTCTACTCTCACTTCGTAGTGGCGGTACCGCCATTTAGGAACGATGTAGCGAAGCAGATTGCTGTGCTATTGAGCACCCGCAGTTAGCATTTCCTCAGTCACAGCACCTCGATCGCAGTGGTGGCTGGCACGACGAGGCGTCGTCCTGCCGACGGGTTGCTTGGGCAAAGTAGTAACACCACGATTTGTCTTGTGTGGTCCCTGTAGTATTGTGACACGGTCTGCACGAGAACGGATAGCCGGCCATCGAGAAGCAAATGATGCTCCTTTCGCTGAGGCGGGCTGAGTGTTCAGAAAACTATTCCGACAACTTGTTCGGTTTCGCTTGCGAGGTTTCACCGTGTGCGGCAGGTTTTACGCTCGAGAATGTCTGTGCAGTATCTAGGTGCCACTGATGTATTATTCAACCACTTTTTTCTATATTGCTCTGTCGCGAAGGACGGACACTCGGAGAAAACGAATATGTGGAGTGTAACACAAGCAAAATTTTTACTCTATTTCCTCGATTAGGTGTTTTTGATGTGGGCTCGAAATACGATCCGCGTATTCTGATTTTGTCTCACGAGATCTTTTTACATTGTCAACCTTACAGTCAATCATGTACGACGCAATTTATGTTTTAAAGGTGCCAGATTTCTTTCATTGCGTTGATGCAAACGTTTCCTGTATGGGATTCTGAACTAAAGTTTCTTGCTAGTGTAACACCTAAATACATCACTAAATGGGTTTTTCAAAATCAGGATAATAATAGCATAAAGAAATCCCAAGGGGGCTTTTTTGTCGTTAAATATAATAGCCGCTGTCGTCAAAGTACTACGCTTCAAGCCCCATGTTTTAGACCATAGACTAATTGAGTGTTGAGTGGGACAAGCAAGATGCTATATCGCGTTCAGTGGCCATAGTGTGCAGTTGAGTTACTAAATTAGCTTGCTAAATGACATCAGTTGCTCTGGAGATGCAAAAGACTGCGCCAGTGTGATCCCTAATATCCAGGGGATTTACAAATCATGCGTTTCTGTGTCACTGTGGATAAACGAGCCGGAGAGCCATGCTGCTTTGCATGATGTAGATGATTATGCTCTAGACGTGTAATAATTGCTTTACATGCAATAGGTTCTAGCAGTTTACAAGCTGTGGATGTTAAGTAAACTAATCTGTAATTATTTAATTATAAGGAGGATCGGGATTATCCTTGCAGAGCGCCAATCATCGAGTATCACACACGATTCCAACGATACTTTATTACATATAAATATTCCGCCAGCAAGATTGCGCATCTGTTGAGAAAAACATTTGACATTTTGTCCGGACCTGATGACATTATGTCTAGTTTACGGAAAAGAGTAGGAATGCCGTTCTTGCCTAAGTTTACTCCTGGGATTGGGTTACGAAGCGTGCAAGGTTTCAAGTATGCGTGCTATACACTCAAAGTAAGGAGAAACGGACTGAAAGAACGCGTTGAATTAATTCAAAATGTCCATATTCACAACATCTCGCCAATGCTTATGCGAGATTTTCTCATTTTTGGGACGCCTCGTAGATATCCCCAGAATTTTTTTGGTTGCTACGATGTGAAAGAAGTCAAGGTGCAAGAAAAGAATGGGTCCCTTGCAGCACGCACTGTATCCGTAAGCGTGCGTAGCAGGTATAGCAGTTGTTTCCTGTCGCCGCGTATTCGAGAGTGTTTGATCTTGCATCTCAGATGTATTAGGTTACAATCAATCCACGGGTACTCCCTGTTCATGCGCCTTTTTTTAAAAAAGGCACGTACGTGCTTTCGAAATGAATGACAATATCTTTGCAGTTTGACCACAGCTTATTAACGTCACTTGTCTGAAGAAAGGAAAGGAATAAGGGTTTCATACAACAAATAACTCCTTCATCATCCGAATGCGTTTATTCACTCACAAGTCAAGTCAAGTCAAGTTTATTAAATGCTTCAGTGAAATACATGGTTAGCATATTACAGAAGGAGGTCCCAAAGTTTCAGAGAAACTGACAGGGGGACCTCCTGTGGCTACATAAATGGGGTGTTACAAAAAATGCAGCAAAAGCATAGAGACGCATGAACAATGAAGAACGAGCTTGACTAACAGTATCAACAGATCAATACATAATAAAAAGGTAATACTACTGATAGGAAAAAAAATGCCATGGAACTAATCAAAAGCAAGTGCCAGAACAAGAATAACGGAGGAAGAATAATAAACAGCGCTGTATTATAAACGCAACCAGTTTCAACATCATGGGTGTCAGGTATACGAAGGCAAATGTTACATACGAAAACAACACGTAAAAGTTGAGAGCTTACAACAATTAATCAAACAAATGAGATGGGTTGATCAATCTCTGGACAAAATACTTCTTTCTGCGCGAGGTGAAAACATGAATGTTATGTGATGCTTTTAAGTCGAAAGGCAATGAATTCCAAATAGCTATGCTTGTAAAAAGGGTTGTGAATTTCCCGTAGTTTGTCCTTACGGCCGGCAAAAGAAGATTATTGCGCTGGGCAAAGCGGGTAATATTGGTGTTAGTTAAGTGATGGTGATCAATACATGCAATGGAGATGTCTTTCATGATGAGCCTATAGGCGACTATGGATACTCTATGACAAAATAACTGTCTTAATGAGAGTATGTTAAGCTCAGAGAACAGGGAGCTGCAGCACAAATGAAATGGACTGAAAGTCATTAGTCTGACTGCTTGATTCTGAAGTCGCTGCAACCGTTCAATGTGTGTGAAATATGTGTTGGCCCAAGTTGATACACAGTACGAAATATGGCTATGAATATAGGCAAAATACAAGGAACGTACGATGTGTGGCGGAAAATAGGTTCTTGTCTTGATGATAACGTGGATTCCAAATGCAATCTTTTTAACGAGTGATGCGGCATGTTTATGAAATTTTAGTTCTGTATCTAAAATGACGCCAAGAAACCGCGCTTCACTGGAAATTTTTATGACAGAATTATTGATGTGAATGGCAGGTGATACGTCAAGTGAGGTTCGTGGGGAATGGAACACCATAAAGATGGTTTTAGTAGCGTTGATCTGTAGCTGATTGCCTTTGCACCATAAAGACACGCTATGTAAATCTGTGTTAAGGTGAGTCTGGAGTGTATAAACTGATTCAGCTGATGTAAAGATGGTTGTGTCGTCAGCATATAATATGCATTTTGTGCTAGTTAGAATGGTAGGCAAGTCATTAATAAACATCAAAAATAAAAGTGGGCCTAAAATTGATCCCTGTGGAACACCTACGTTAATTGACTTGGGCGATGAAGAATGGCCGTTAACGTGTACCGTTTGAGACCGGTTACGGAGGTAACTTTTAATAAAATTTAGTGGCGGACCAGACATGCCGAATGATTCGAGCTTAGCAAGTAGTATTTGATGATTTATGGTGTCAAAAGCCTTCGTGAAATCGATATACAGATCCCACAAGTAGTCCTCTGTCGATAGCTTGTTTAATTTCCTCAGTTAGGGTAATCAGTGCCAGCTCAGTTGACTATCCTTGCCGAAATCCGAATTGATGTGGAGACAAAAGGTTAAATTTTTTCAAATATCGCATTAATCTAATGTGAACTAGCTTTTCGATAACCTTACCAAAGAAAGGTAGAATACATATTGGCCTGTAATTATGCACAGAAGTCTTATCGCCCTTTTTAAAAACTGGGACTATTTTACCGGCCTTGAGACAGCTCGGAAACACACCCGCAGAAAACAGTTTGTTGATAATTACTGCCAGAGGTGGGGATATTATGTTTGAAACTAGTTTTGCTTTAGATGGATCGATATGATCTAATCCAGCACCTGTGGTCTTCAATGACATCATAACCTGGAAAACTTCATCTGCAGACGTCGGATGCAAGTAAAAAGACTGACTGCACCGTGGCATATCACGTAAATGACTTGGTGATTGCTATGTGCGAGAAGATTGAACACAGTATCGCATGCCTGAAATAGGGCACTCAAGCGCATCCTAGGCCAAATAGGGCACCCAAAAACATCCTTGACATTGACGTAGCTATCTGGAACGCACGCCAGCTCCTCCAGGCTACAGGCTCAATTAGCAACAGCGAGAACTGGGAACCGCAACATGGTGTCGCTGACACTTCGTGCCTTCTGTTTGTTTTTCTCTTTTGCAGACGAGGACATCTGCTCACTTTGGGGTTATGGGAACGCAGAGGGAGTGGACGAAGGAATGTGTTTCGAGACTCTAAACAAATATTGCAGAGGAGAGATAACTGATGCGTACATTCC
Source organism: Hyalomma asiaticum (assembly GCA_013339685.2). Lineage (NCBI taxonomy): Eukaryota > Metazoa > Arthropoda > Arachnida > Ixodida > Ixodidae > Hyalomma > Hyalomma asiaticum. The sequence goes on along the minus strand of CM023490.1, from coordinate 330,362 downwards.
ATTTCGAAATCGTTGTGAACTCCACGATGAGCTAGCAGGAACGAACGGCTAAAAACGTGGTGGATACTAAAAAATCGCACAGTTCGCTTACTTATCTTGGATTTTTATTTTGTAAATCACGTAGTTTCTTATGAACACTGTTCAGTGACAATCTGCGCGTGCTGAGTCGTGTTTTTAACGTTTCTGTAAACCGATGAACGTGAATTGTTAATTTACTCTATGACTGCATAAAAACTAGATGAACCGACCTCGGGTTAGTTAGTGAACATAAATGTAGTACCCGAGTTCGGTGCGCAGAAAGATTTGACCACAGACAACACAAAAAGAGATAATATGCATTCGATATTTTTACGGATGGTGGATCACAGAATAAAGAGAGCCATGAATGGTTTAGACGGTTTCGTAGACATTCATTGTGCCCATAGCGCAGATCGTTGTAAGCAGTAGCAGAACAATATCGGTGACCTGCTTTAAATGCCTAAACGGCTGCATTGATTTAAGTAGGCTGATCACGAGACACGAGTCAAGCTGAAGAGTTTTCAAGCGGCCCTTCCCATGGGTCGTGCAACGGGAAGTGACGGCCGATTTGACCGGCTTTCACCTACTGAAGTCATGGGCGTTTTTCCCTAATTGCGGCCTAACATAATTCATAGCAGTTAAAGCACTTCTTGATTAGCTCCAATTTTAAAGAAACTTACAAGTTTGCATGGAGTACGCACGGTAATGGCGTAAGCTTGAAGAATTGTCATGTCGGAGCCGTTCAGAGGCAGGTTGAGGACTACTGAGCAGTGGGTTCGTCATTTACGGGCTTTAGGTTCATGCGGTGTGACTGTTCTTTAAGAAGAAAAAAAGAGCTACCACGCTTTGCAACTTCCAGTGAAGAGAGAATGCCGTCAGCTCGTCTAACAAAGTGTGCGTCGTGAGCTGTGATGCCTGTATTAACCTTAAGGTGCGTTGTTTGCTTCCTTAACGCCTTGAATCTCGTGATTGTTGAATAAATCAGTTTGCAGCATGGTGCACTTGTGCAAGACAAGAGGCAAGAGGAGGTACTGCAGTGTGTCGATAAAGTGGGCTTCCGCTATCCGACATTTTACAGCGTGAGCTGTTATGGGCTCCTTACAGTGAACGAATTGGTAGCAGTGGGATCCGCCGCCTCCCCTACCCGTGCCCGTAACCGCTATCAACATCTATGTGAAAAAAGTACTGAGCTTCCGCTAGGCCAGATCGAAGCTGGCCGACAGTTTACTGAAACAAATCATTAGAGAGCAACGTGATATCGCGGAGCGAACATGTCACGTGACATGGCTTTACGTCACTATGGCGAGAATATGTCGTGCGACATTGCGTGAAGTGATTTCCGCGTTAACATGCCCCGTGATCACCCAAAATCACGTAAACCAAGTCACGTCGCATGGTTCCGCCAACGTCACCTAACGCAATCTCATGTGACGTCTCTCTGCCAAAAACACGTAACGCAACGTCATGTGACGTGTTTCAGCCAAGATTGCGTGACGCAATATCACGTGACGTATTTCTGTGAAAACCATGTAGCGCAGTGCCACGTGATATGTCTCCCGAAAATCACGTGGCCAAATGTGACGCGACATGTTTCTGCCAAAAACATGTTTCCGCCAAAACATGTTCCCGCTAAAATCACACAACGCACTGTCACGTGGTATTGCATGATGCCTGACAAATTACGGCTAGCTTAAATAGCTTCGCTGTTAAACTGCAAGCCTGAAAAATTACGGCTAGCTTGAGTATCTTTGCTGCTAAAGAAAAGCACCATGCCTTGGCCGACTTCAACCGAGTTGAATAGGAGTAGTGCCCCTACAACCATAACCGACCATAACCAAAACGGTCTGCGCATGTTGCCCTATTAGCTAAGCCTCTCATGTAGTAACGGAGGCAGTGGCATCCATCCCTGGCTCTCACTATGTGGCTGGGACACCGTATTCTCAGTCGCCACCCTGATTAGTAAGAGCAGTGTTTCAGGCCACTACATAGCCAATTACCGTCTGTACTTTCTTCAACGAGTACCACGAAAAATAAGAGGAAGAAGGCGTCAACTACGCAAACAGGAAGAAGACGGGGTGGAAGTCGTTTAATGGGACGGCTATAACGAAGATGGCGATGATAATGAAAAATGGAACGACAACGAAGGAGAAAAGGAAGGGGATTATGACCAACCCGGCACTGGAATATAAAAATGAGGGTGGGGGTGGGAAACAGGAATGAAGTACGACTGAAACAGAAGGATGAGTGAACACCCAGCGATATCGAGCTTATGCCGGCGCTGTGCTGTGCCCTCTTCACCGTCCTTGGAGTATTTTTTGATTCCGTCAAATTGAAAGGCGCGCTTCGGAGTTAGCTATAGGCGACCCTATCTCGTAACCTTCGGAGAGGTGGCACTAGCGCTGCATTGAGATCGAGCGATGGAGCCACCGGTTATAGGTCGTTGCGCTGCGGAGCGTCGGAAGATATATATATATATATATATATATATATATATATATATATATATATATATATATATATATATATATATATATATATATATATATATATATATAACCGGATCGAGCAAGTCCAAGGACTGGAAGGGTTAAACAACTAGTTTGTGAAGATGTGCAAAGATTTGAATGTTAATCAGGCTTCAAGACAGATAGTTAAATGTTAAGGAAAGAGTCTGGGTCTATTCCTCACCGCAGAAATCCACGGAACCGGCGTACCATTTGGAACTATTATTAAAAAAAGGGGGACAGGCAAAGGAATGTCAGCAAGCATTTCTTATGGTGTATGACCCCTTTCACAGCAAGAATTCTGTGGATGTGGTCGATATTCTAGAACGAAACTGTAATGCCACCTTTGTCTTTTCGGTAGATGTTGAGGGTTTAGCTGAATAACCCGGGAAGGTCATTTTCTGCCGTGGGAGCTTGTACTGAGAAGAAACGTGATGTGTCCTTTCAAGATTCAATAGGGCTTTCGGTTGACAATTTTTCTATTGCGTTAGAAGCCTCTTTAAAGTCTACTGTTCTTGATTGTGACAGACAATTTTACCTCTAGCGAAAAGGAATATGCATTAGCTTATTCATTGCACCTGATCTAGCTAACATATTTGCGGCTGATATTGACATAGCTTTGGATAACTGCTTCAGGCATGACCACCAGATATATCGACGACCACTTTGTAGTATTTAAGGACAGTGGCTTCACCGTAAATGTTCTTCCTAGCTGCTCGATACAGAGGGGGGATCTTGGCGACCGCCGCCCCCTCCCAACTGCTCCGCCGGATGCGCCAGCTTCTTGGGGTGCGCGACGACACCACGCACTTGGCGTTGCTTCGCGAGCACTTCACCCAACGCGTTTTCCCGCTCATCCGCGACGTTCTCGCGACTGCCGATGACGTTAAGATCGATGGCCTAGCGAAGCTTGCCGATAACGTTCAAGGATAGACTTTCCCATCCATCGCACATGTTTTACTGCCTATAGACACGCAATTTCATGACTTGATCCTCGCGTCGACCAGCTGGTCGCCCCGCACGCCGGAGCACCATGTAGGACTCCATTCGCCGCCTCGTCTCCTTCATCGTAATCCTCTATGCCAGCGCCAAACTCGGAGTCCCAGCCCTCCGTCTGTCTGCTGGCAAACCGGCGCTTCCGACATCAAGCCACAAAGTGCATACCTCCCTGCTCGTCGCCTGGAAACGCCCTCCGGGATCACTAACGGATGCATGTGTGATCTCGATTCTCGCACTAGCCGTCTTTTAAATGTAACCGACAAGTTCACCAGCGCCAGGTTCTTGACAGATGCGGGAGCCGAAATTAGCGGGGTTCCATATAAGCGTGATAGTTCCAAGTCATCAGGGCGTCAGAACCACCGCATGACACTTGAAATAATTTTGTTTTTGTTTCCGCTGGCTGTATGTCACCGACGCAGGACTCCTTCAGATTCTGCGTCGATTTGCAGAAGTTGCAGCTCGCATATTCAGGTGTTTTATAAGCCTAGCTATGAAGCACTGACGACGTTGGAATAGCACTGCGAAAGCGAAGATCTTCGTCCTTAGGATGGCTCTCCTGGTTGATCTGCTACGGGCTCCAAAGTCGCTCTTTTCTAGGCCCTCTAATTCTCACAAGGGAACTTCAGTAATGGATCCAGTTCCAAATTTAACATATCATTACAACACGACTAAAAGAAGAAAGGTATGCCGCTTGTCGTAGCTTGGAACTGAAATATAGCCATAAAAAGCCCACAGACACGAATGCAACCTTGGCAGAGGCGTGTCGAACACGGACCTTCGAGTTGCAAAGCAAGCTACCACTAGGCTACGGAGGCTCCTTCCACATAGTACGTATAATCAAGAAACTCATTGCACCAGTAGACGTTACCACTGCCCTTGTGTAACGTGAATTGCACTTCTAATGTACGTTTATTATTACCATGTGAATGTATGAAACGGCAAGTGTGTTCTACTATCACCGGCATGCTCTATTGAATATTCTGCAAAATATCATAAGAGAAGCTGAGCGAACGACGCCTATAATGGGCACATCTGCGCACCATAGCGCGAATTTTTGCTTCGTTGAAAGAAACGCATGTTCCATCAACTAATATGCTGCTACCGGTGCCTCTCACCATGAGCAACCATTGAGTCGGCATGGTTGTAACCAGCAGCCGGTGTGTCACGAATTACCGCCGGAGAAGATCTCGGAGGGTTGTACTAGCGAGCGTGGGAGAGGGAGTGAGGGACGCTTGACGACGGTAGCGTTTTGTGCACAGCAAACTCAAACTTTTATAAACAACGCATAGCAACCCACAAAAAATGAACAAAATAAAATGCTCAGAATATATACAAGCCGGAAAACTAACACAAATACTCAACTAACAGTACTCAAGTCTCAGTTCGGCGCAGAGCTCACTCCTGAGTCTGGCCACGTTGGCATCCCCAGCGCTGTCGCGAATAACGACTGCAACGCTCTTACTTGCTCGGCGCTGTTTCCTTCGTGGAAAAGTCCGTTGCCGGTCCGGCCTTAGTCTCGTTAACTCCCAATGGTCGCCGGCCTCCCTTGCGTAGTCCAGATGGTATCGCTTGCTGCCGTAGTCGACGCCTGGTCAAGTTGCTACGTCGCGTCTCCCTGCGTTAGGCCTAGCCCCGGAGGCCTAAGTACGAGTACGGTCTCTCGCTCGATGTGGCGGCACGACCTGGTGAATTGCTGCTGGCGAACCCCTTGAAGGGGGATTGTTGACGGTGCGCCAGGAACCGTCCGCTGCAGGACCTCCAAAGAGCCTCGCCCGAACGTCGTCGAGGTCCACAGCCACACGATGCGGTACCAGCGTCCCGGCTCCCGAACCGAACACCTCGTCCCGTCGGCAGAGCGTAGCTGCCGATGCGTCCTTCCTCGGCGGTCGCCACTCAGACAATCCCCATCTCAGCGCTTTTCCATCTGCGATCGTGGCGCGGGTCGCGTGCCAGGAAGCCCGCCGTCAGCCAACCACGAACACCAGCGTGTCACTGGCGCGTGCACTCGGGCGCCTTTCCGTTACTTAGCACGCCATCTCTCGTACTTCGCCCTGTGGCGCGTGCCCTGGGCCCTTTACTCATGACATTGGCCCCCTTTCTTGAAAGTCTTTTTTTTTTTCCAAAAAGAAAAAACTCATCTTCTGTGTCATAATGAAGACATCTTGAAAACTCGCAGTGCTTCTTGCTTGATACCTCACGACACACTTCACACGCGCACCTCACAAGTCACGTCGCAACACACGCAAAACTAACACATAAGCACTTCACAAATTTGTTCGGTTTTAACCACAGTGCACGTTCATGAAGTCCCTGGTTCTGTCCTCTATTGGTCTGTTCACCACGCTAACACCCAATGAGTATACACTGCACAAAAGAACTCAATAATAAGTCCAAAACCTCAAAGAGTATTCATCACTTTCACATCACTTTCATCCCATTATCACAATCACTGAGTATACAAAATGAGACACGCAATCAGCACTAGTTCAGTAACATCGGAGCATCGGAGATTCGATCCCGCGACCCTCAGATCTGCAGCCGAGTACCATAGCCACTATATCACCATGGTGGGGCTACTGCTACCTAGAAAATTCTTGGTTTAGACACGCCGGCACTTAGTAGTCTAGATCGAACAATTCCCAACAAAACTCGAGACAAAAACCGTGGCGCGTGCACAGAATAGCTCCAGGTCATATGAGTATTCTCTAGGGACAACGGCGTTCGGTGGCAGGAGAGGGAGTGGGAGGGAGGGGGGGGGGGCTTTCTCGCACAGGAGCTTGAAGTCATGTTGGCAAAAAGACGCCAAATTGGTATTCGACATGCAATAGACTTTATATTAACCTTGTTTTGGGATAGTGAAATCAACTTAATTTACACAGAAACCCCAGTGCCACAGTGCCAGCTAAGCGGTGCGCTGGTTTACGCAAAAAATACCAGTGAGCTGAATAACATTGGCACTAAAAGTGGCTGACGTTCAAGTGCTGCTCAGAAAGGTAAATTCTTATACTACATGGACGACATTCTTTTGTTTGCATCGATAATTGCCGTATCACATCGTATACATAATGAACGAACGCTAAAAGAATATATCGCACTATGGCGCCCGAAAAACCAGTCAGTAACGACCGGTCTTAGTCTAAGACCGGCAACCGGCCCGCTACTTTGAACAGCCCCGTGCCGTTACGAAAAATGGCAGATGCCGCGTCCAGTGGGAATCGGGGAAATGTGAAGCACGCATCAGGAACGTAAAATGGATGTGCATTGTTGTCTCGCTATACCGATTTTGGTACATATGAAGTTAACGAAACGGCTACAAGAGCACCAAGACTGTGGCATGTGAACCATGCCGCTCATGACACGCATGTCATGATTGTAATGTTATGACCTGTCATTCATGTTCGCCATGCAGTCATGTTGTGCCATAACAATTTTCGTATACATCCCATTAAAGAGACGACCAGGAGAGCACAAAGTCGTAGACGGCTAGGTAGATAGATAGATAGATAGATAGATAGATAGATAGATAGATAGATAGACATACATACAGACACGCTCAATGTCGCCGAAGTTCGCTAAGAAATGCTTCGCATTTAATAAGCGCATTTAGCAATCGTCGCATCCTCTGTAGTACCGCGCGCGGCGCATTTTCGTTTCTTTTAACTCTTCTGGAAACATTTTCGCAGGACGTTCCCCCTCGCACTCTGCCGAGTAACGAAGTTCCAGATAGTAACCAGGAGCTTTGAACTATTAGAGTTAAAAGCGTGAGTTTCCCGATTCGAAGGAAAAAAACATGAAGGCCGAGATAGCGGCACTCTGAGAAGGTGAAGGGAGGGGCAAGGGTAAAGTTACGCTGACTAAATAAGCACATTTTGTTTGTAATCAAACCTTTAAAACTTATGTGGGCACGGCACATTTAATCTAAATGCAGGAGCCTTGCGCGAAATGCACGCCGTAATGTGGCTGCTAGTTAAGATGTGTTGACCGGTGTAACGGGGCGTGACACGCTATCGTGACCGCGCCGTCCGTACAAGGAGTGAAGGTCTACCCCCACACAACTGACGCTTTTGACTTGCTTAATTACAAAGCATCCTCAGACGACCATCGTTTTGCGGCCAACTGAACGTATCGCAATGCATTGCCTGTTTTCCCGCTCAAGTGCACGGTGTGACAAATATAGCCAACATAGATAGTGAAATTCCGCAGTTGCAGAAAAAATTGCGAATATTCGTAGCGGGCTATAATTCATGACACCGTAAAATATAGAGTTTCTTTCATATTTACATAGATTTCGCATAGATTTACAATTGACGACCATACTCGTCTCTGCTATGCAGTGCGATAGCTTGGTGCACCCGATAATCAGATCAGTCTTTAGGGATCTGGCTCCCACATTGTGAGAGAGAGAGAGCTCTTTATTGAAAGGCAGAGAACTTAGCCGGCGTTGAAATGTCGCTGACATGCTACTCTGCGTGGGGAGGGAGTTTGGGGAGAGAAAGACGACTAGAAAGAAGTACAAGATACAGTGAAAAAGAAAAGAGAAAGAAAAATTGGGCTTTGTGTCTCTGACTGTGATGCCTAATTGCGTCCAAAGATATTCAACGTTCGCACCAACCCGCAGTGATGTGATAGGATGCGTTGCATGATGGCTGAGTGATGGTGACGACGGAGATAAAGTTAAAGTCTATCGAGTTGACATATACTATTTAAATATGTAAATAAAAAGTCCATCGCACGTCTCTGTTGTGTGGGGCAAGCTAGAGGGCCTAAAACACATTGAGGTGATAAAGGGAGCTGCGTAAGTGACTGCATACAATGTTCATAGAGCGCACGCTCATCATTGTACGCTCGGCACTCAAACAAAATATGCTCTACGGTTTCAGCAGAGCCACAGTTGCTGCAGTATGGGCTTGTCTCCTGATGGAAGCGGTACCGTAAGTCGTTGGAATATGCAATGTTCAGCCGTAGTCGATGATACAACGTTTCCAGATGCCGAGGGATGTTGGAGTGTAATTTTGATTTGAGATCTGGGTCGACTGAGTATAAGAAAGGGTGATGATGTGTCGGTAACTTCCATAGCCGGTTCCTTTCTTCGTAGGCGAATCGTTTAGCCATTTGGGAAGCATCAGATTTGGTGAAATAGATTCGTTTATAGTTTCGATATCGCAGACCGTTACGTGCTGCTTCGTCGGCTTTTTTGTTGGGCAGAATGCCGCAGTGAGCTGGTATCCACTGAAATGTAATGCAGTGTCCTGCGGTAAAAGCCAGGTGATGTAAATAGGCAATATCGGCAGAAACGGGTTGATTATTAGTTTTCTTCAGGTGGTTGTACAATGCTTGCAGCGCTCCTTTGGAGTCGGTAAAAATTGCCAATCGGCCGGGCTTTTGGCGCACGATATACTGGATAGCTTCCTTAATGCCATGAAGTTCCGCTGTCATGGAAGATGTTTTCCGCTGCAGCCGATGGGAACGCATTTCTTCTGTTGAAGGCACATAAAGGCCACAGGAAGAAGCCTCTCGAGTCGTTGAAGCATCAGTGTAAATATGCGTGTGATGGGGATATTTCTCGGCTAAGTAGAGGAGAGTAGCCTGCAACAGCGCGACCTGTGGCAGACGCCTCTTTGCTTCGTTTATGCCAGGTCATCATCATCATCATCATCATCATCATCATCATCATCAGCCAATTTTATGTCCACTGCAGGACGAAGGCCTCTCCCAATCCTCGCCATCCTTGCCTGTCCTGCGCGAGCTGATTCCATTTGATGCCTGCGAATTTCTTGATTTCGTCCCCCCATCTTACTCTCTGCCGCCCACGGCCAGGTACAAACCATGCCAGGTACAAACCGGATAATATTTAGCGGTGAAAGTGTCCAGGGAGGAAAGGTGGTAGGCAGTAGGCGCTGTGGCTGGTTGATAAAAGGGAGTTTCAGCATTTGCACAGCTTCACCAAAGCCAGACTTACTGTAGGTTATGTGGGCGCGATACTAAAGATGTTTCTTCCCTTGCAGGGCATGTCGAAGATGTGTCCGCATGGTTTCTTGCGTGGCAAGGACCTCTAATGAGAGACAGCCCACATTGTTCATCGCCGCATCCACGTAGTGCGTATGCTACTGTGCACCATGCGAATGAAAAAAAACAAACAAACATCGTTACTTGAAATTCCACATCGTGCAAAAGAAAAGGTCACGCCTTTATTCATTTTTTCCGAGAAACGCAGCACCGTAGAGTTGATGCGCATGGAACCACATGCCGATCCCACTCCTGCAGCAAGTTATAAAGAATAATACTGCGCCTTAGTGAACTTATACTGACTCTCGCTATAAAGTTCATCAATCGCTGTTATTGTGTTCAGGAGATGGGAACGTCACTGGCCCAAATTGTAGGAGCAAATAATAAAGAGAGAAAACAAATCCATGTACAATAGGGCCTCCAAAAACATCTTTTGAATGCACATCGCAGTCACTCACTTCTGGCTGCTGACGCCAACAGTTCAGCTCGCCGCGAGCATATATGACCTGTTTCGTTCTGAGCCCTCTGCAGTCTTGAGGAACAGCATGGAGGCGGTGAGTTTTCTCACAGCGTTCTTCGTTTTGCTTGCAACCAAACACGCCACTGTCCTGGGCGACGAGGCTACAAGTGATGAGAAAGTCGAGTACGATTTCGAGCAGGTACGAGGACACCTTCATGATGTCAGATTACATTTTGCGTAGTGGTGCTTTTAGAAAAACGACGACTTTTTGTTTAGTGTTTTACGGTAGAACTATCTCAAACAAGTGATGTTTTGTTAGCAATCGGCAGATGAACGTAGGTGTTCCTGTTGGAGGCACAGGCGGGATTAGCATTGCAGTCACCGCCAGGGAGCGCCCTGTTTGACCATTGCCTTCAAGACACCAAATTGCACGTCCATGACTCTAAGAAATAATAGGCACGCACGCAAAGATATGAGATGCCACAAAATATGCTTTGCGACAACTTATGATCGTGCGTGGTGTAAGTCGCAAGACACTCTTGCTACGCGTCTTTCGTCAGGCGTGCTATTGCTTCCTCTTTGCCGTCAGCATTTTTTAGCTTACAGTGTACAGGGCGGTTTTTAAGACCCACCTCAATGGAGGCCGATATATCGTACTTGGGCAATCAGGGTGGGTCAGCTGCTGTCTTCGCATATGAAACACCTACGACGAGAAAGAAATACTCGATGCTGCTAAAGCGAGCTTGCAAAAATAATGGAACGCACTTTGGAATATGTGCGACTATCCTTAAGGTACACACGATCACGTGTTATGCGATACCCACACTCTATGAACAATAGGTTCACATAAATTGATATATTCACCATGTTTCTCGGCTTCAATAGAAGCAATATAGGAACCGAGCTGGCTGGGGTGTGCAGAAGTGCGGCCGATTTGAGTCACGCCTGAACAAAAGTTTATGTGATTTATGACCCCAGGAGAAAGAACGTACATAACACAGAACATGATTGCCATGATTGCCTGAAAAGCACAGGAGGAGCGCTCGCTCTCTACGTGTGATGAGATGCGCTAGGATCGGTTGCCTTCTAAGGTACAAACAACCTGAAGTCGCTCTTGCACAGGTCCCAAAGCGTGCACTTGATAATACAGCAGGTGTCCCTCGGTGCTATGTTGCCGAGAAAAATATAACTTTTGCGCAGAACTTGAAGAGAACAGATGAACGCCTATCAACAAACGTAAAGTAACGGCATTCCGCTGGTGCGAGTGATGTAAGTTGTCCCTTTCCACAAGTAGACCAATAGCGCAAGGCGCATTCTTTCAATTTCTGACACTCAGGACACGTCCTCAATATATTATGTGGTGTCTTTCAGTTTGTGCGTCAGAAACTATACCGTGTGTAGAACAGAGCAATTTAGCCCCGCCACGGTGGTCTAGTGGCTATGGCGCTAGGCTGCGGATCCGAGGGTCGCGGGATCGAACCCCGGCCGCGGCTGCTGCATTTCGATGGAAGCTAAATGTTCAGGTCCGTGTGCTGTGCCGTGTCAGCGCACGTTAAAAAACTGCAGATGGTCTTGTCGGAATTTCCAGAGGCCTTCAGTACAGCGCCTCTCATAATCACATTGTGGTTTTCAGATGTTAAACTGCAGGACACAATCAATCCATCGAGCATCTGGTGATGCAAGCCTTTCGTTTCTTATATTCGTAACGTATTCTTCACGTCACACTAATAAAACACGAAGTATATTTTCGCATAAATCAGTATATTGAGTATTGTTTAGACTAGTATTGCAATTTCATGCTTTACGATATCTCGGCCATTTCAGTACCCATGGCTGATGTAAAATGCCATATAATTACCATGTTTCTCCGTGAAGCTGATATGTGAGCATATTAGTTGTTACCACAGATATCTGCATGAGTACGTTTATACGGCACAATGGCGAATGGCAGGAGCTACTGACGAAAGGAAAAGGCTGCGAGGCATAACGTTCGGCTGGAGTGTGTAGATCAGATGTTCAGGAATCGTGGCATGAAACTTAGAGCTGTCTCTAGAGAATAGTGTACAAGGCCGGCATTATTGTGGTGCTAACATGCGCTGCAAAGATGTGGACAGTAACAAATAAACGAGCTGAAATGGAGGACCACGCAACATGCTATGGAACGAACAAAAGTGATAGGTGTAACTTTTAGAGCCAGGAGGTGAGCGAAATGGATCAGGCAGCAGACCGGGCTTAAGAGAAGAAAGTGGACCTGTGAAGAACATTAAAGGAGAAAACAGCCAACTGATGAACAGTAAGAACGACGGAATGGATACCAAGACATGAAAAAACTCAGCGGATGCCGGCAGAAGGTTAGATGGGGCGATAAAACTGAGAAATTCGCAGGCATAAAGTGAAATCTACTCATCCAGGACACGGCAAATTGGAGATAATTAGGAGAGGCCTTTGTTCTGACAATGGAGTTAGAAGAGGCGGGTAATGATTATATTGTCTGGCATTACAGTTGTATCTTCGACTTAAATTGCCGTATATGTTAGGGCATTGAAGCTAGCATTGTGCACTGGCATATTCAATTACTCTAACAGTAGCGCGAACGCCCAAAGTTAAAATAACGCTAAAATAATAAAAACGGACAGATCCAACGTATCGTGAGAATCAATATAATGCGAAGCACTCAACAGTGAGCATGCCTGTGCCGAATTACCTGACGTTGCGATTAGCATCCGCGTCATTGTGCAAATTTATATGTTGTGCGAATAATACGCGGGCTTACCAGACTCGTCGTCAGTACTGTGATGGGAAGCGGTGAACTGTGGTGTCTATGGCCGTTAGTGAACGGATGTCAATTTCGTCGGAAGAGAATGGATGCTACAGCTTTCGAGTACCTACGATGTCGAGCAAAGGCGGAGGAAAACCTGCTGACATATAGTACCACGAACGAAATGTTGGTCACGTTGCAACCCTTCTTGCACATTTTCATGGTAGTATCAGCAGACGGGTGCGCTACTCCACCTTTTAGCAGCGAAGCTTCTTAAGTTAACCGCAAAAGATCCATCGTGCCAGTTTTAAGAGCAAAGGTGTGCAAGCTAGCCGAAATTTGTGAGGCATCATGCAATACCACTTGACACTGCGTTACATGGTTTTGGCGGAAACCTGTCACGCGCCAATTTGTTACACCGTTTTCGCTGGAAAATGTTACGTGAAGTTGCGTTACGTGATTTTGGATAGTCACGTGACACGTTCCCGCAAAAATACGTAACAAAATGTCACCTGACATGTTTCCGCCAAAATCACTTGCCGCAATGTCAGGTGACATACTACCGCCAATATATCATATAACTGTCAAGCGACCTGCTTCAGTAAACTTTCGGCCAGCTTCGCTGTTGTGTGGCCTTGCGTGACCTAGCTGAAGCTGCGTACTCTTTAATTGACTTCCACGCAGTAAACAGTTAGCCGAACGAGTTAAAACCTATTCCTGCCGTTCACTGTTCAATGCCGATTGGAATCGCTGTACCTCCGAGGCCGAGTGTTGAGAACTCGTGTTGGCGGCTGCCATCATTGGCTATTTCATTTAGGGTAGCATGTTTAAAGAATTCGCGAACCAACATGCCCTTCGTTGGTGGGGAGAGATAGGTAGTCCTCTAGGACAGTTGCCACGTGGAGCTGGAAGGTACTGAATTTCGAAAACACCGCCTACTGGATATGGCCAGTACTAACCGAAGGGGCTGGAAGGTTTTTCTGAAAAGCCTAATAAACATGGAAAAAGTTAGCGAACACTCAGCCAGCCTCAGGTTCAGCAAAGAATGATGTATGTGACACCTGGAGATCCAAGCACAGCAGACTGCTTCACGGAACAATCAGTGGTCTCTGATATTCTTGTTCATGTTAACGACCAAGATTACCCATATCTGTCTAGCGAAAATGTAGGACAGACAGCCCATGATCATTTCGAGTAATTGAAGGGGTATGCTGAGGAGGAACATGTAACCGCGGATGGGCGAGTGTTAAATGAATTCGATTCGCTAAGAATTCAGTAGTGTATGCGATTTACAGGTTACGGTGAATTCAATTTGGCTGGACAGGCTGTCGTACCGCAGTGGGTATACAAGAAGCGCAGAATAATGAGAAATGCTCTTTTTTATTCTTTGCTTTTCTTTATCGTCTTTTGTGCTCATATGGTTGCCCCTAGTTCATTGACATCTTGCTGATGGCTCACTTTATGTGCTTTTGGTATCTACACGATCCTTTATGTTGTTCCCTCACACCGAATGTCGAGCACCGAGGCGGTGTCTTTACCGAGAAAGGCGTCATCATGACAAGTGTAGTTGTTAGTGGAGTTGAAGAGCTGAAGCATGCGAATTAAAGAAAGAAAAGACAGAAATGTGCGGGCTGCCGAGTTCAGTTGATTTCGCCTTGGCTCACAAGTGCCAGCTGCGTGCTATGTGGGTGATAGATCTCGCCTGTGCCTTTGTTTCAAGACAACGTTTGCCTATCCAAAGCGTTTAAGCATTAAATTGACGTTTTTCGCAGTTTTGATAGCATTAAGATGTGCTCACGAGCTGGCTGTCGAAGAACAGCCGCTGGAGATGTACTATTCATTTGCTGCTTGACGCAGGGTCAGAGAACAGGGCGAAGAACTGTGAGGAATTCAGGTTTAAAAAATGATGAAGAAAAAAATGTCAGATGCTGAAATTCTAACACCAAGTCGGTACGAGTCTAATAAGCGAAAGAAACAAGCCTTGAGGTTCTGCAAGTGAAAACGCATATCGTTGAACACAGGCTGTTTCAGAAGCTAATTAGAACTTATGACTGTGTGTCTTTCAAAGTGAGAGGGCTGGTGGTTCGCCCCGCCACGGTGGTCTAGTGGCTATAGTGCTCGGCTGCTGATCCTAGGGTCGCGGGATCGAATCCCGGCTGCGGCGGCTGCATTTCGATGGAAGCGCAATGTTGAGGCCCGTGAGCTGTGCGATGTCAGTGCACGTTAAATAACCCCAGGTGGCCAAATTTCCCAAGCCCTCCACTACGGCGTCTCTCATAATCAGAGGTGGCTTTGGGGTGTTAAACCCCACGTAATAACAATAGTTAAGTGCTCGTTTTAATTGACGAAAATGATCGCGTAATTGGATAAATATGCAAGAAAATTCAAGTTTCACCTCTACAGAACTACAACGTGACATTTTTTTGTGGTAGGGTCCACGCTTATATTAAGTAAACGTTTAAATACTCAAACACATCGCTTTCTTCGCGTGATTACTTGCGTGACCATGACAAGAAAACGTTTATTTTGTGGGCATCGCCAGTTGTTCTAGTTAAAAAGAAAGACGGATCGATTCGCTTTTGTGTGGATTACCGCCGCTTAAACAAGATAACCAGAAAAGACGTCTACCCATTGCCGCGAATCGACGACGCCCTTGACTGTTTGCAAGGTGCCGAGTTCTTCTCCTCACTTGATTTACGATCCGGTTATTGGCAGGTGCCTATGGCCTCAGATGACAAACCTAAAACTGCCTTTATTACACCAGATGGCCTATACGAATTCAATGTGATGCCTTTCGGCCTTTGCAACGCGCCCGCCACGTTCGAGCGCATGATGGACGCCATTTTGCGAGGCCTCAAATGGAACACGTGTTTGTGCTACTTGGATGACGTAGTTGTATTTGCACCTGATTTTCCGACTCATCTTCATCGCCTGGAGCAGGTGTTACGCTGCCTCACCACCGCTGGCCTACAACTCAACTTAAAGAAATGTCACTTTGGGGCACGAAAGCTGACTATTCTCGGGCACATCGTGTCGAAGGACGGCATTCTCCCCGATGTTGCAAAGCTGCGGGCTGTCCAAGAATTCCCAAGGCCAAAGAATCTAAAAGAGTTGCGTAGTTTTATTGGCCTCTGCTCGTACTTTCGCCGCTTCGTTCGCAATTTTGCTTCGATTATGGCACCACTCACAGACCTCCTTCGCGGAGACGCCAACCTTTCTGCGTGGTCGCCGACTTGCGATCGTGCCTTTGTGACCCTACGTAAACTTCTCACAACGCCTCCGATACTGCTCCATTTTGACCCTACTGCTGCCACGGAACTCCACACGGATGCCAGCGGTGTCGGTCTCGGTGCCGTCCTCGCGCAGCGAAAGCCCGGTTACCAAGAATATGTTGTTGCCTACGCAAGCCGTACTCTCACGAAGGCTGAAGCGAATTATTCAGTCACCGAAAAAGAATGTCTTGCGATCATTTGGGCCATTACAAAATTTCGGCCATACCTGCATGGCGGGCCTTTCGATGTCGTTACTGATCACCGCGCTCTTTGCTGGTTGTCGACCCTCAAAGATCCGTCTGGTCGTCTCGCCCGATGGGCTCTGCGCCTGCAAGAGTACGACATCCGTGTCGTCTACCGATCAGGGAAGAAGCACAGCGATGCCGACGCTCTTTCTCGGTCGCCAGTCGACAGCGTCATTGCCACCCTCTCCGCCATCGACAGCTCATTTTCGCTATCTACTTCCATCGACATGTCTTTGGAGCAGCGCAAGGATCCTTGGACTGAATCATTGATACGCTACCTGTCTGATACTTCAGCAAGCCCTCCATCTCGAGCTCTACGCAGACAAGCTTCCCATTTCGCCATCAGGGATGGAATCCTTTATCGCCGCAATTACGAACCAGATGGACGCAAATGGCTTCTCGTCATACCGAGACAGCTCCGCGCAACTGTATGCGCCGCTTTCCATTCTGATCCTCAGTGCGCACACGCTGGTCTCTTCAAAACTTACGCCAGACTGCGCCTGAGATTTTATTGGCGCGGCATGTACACCTTTGTGCAAAAGTACATTCGATCCTGCACAGAGTGCCAGCGCCGCAAGCCTGGTCCTTGCCGCCCTTCTGCGCCAATGCAGCCTTTGCCGTGCCCATCACGACCATTTGACCGGATTGGCATAGACCTATACGGACCCTTGCCATACACTGCTGCCGGCAATCGATGGGTTATTGTGGCTATCGACCACCTCACGAGGTACGCGGAAACTGCTGCCCTCCCATCCGCGACCTCTCGTGACGTTGCTTCTTTCCTTCTCCGCCGCTTCGTTCTTCGCCACGGCGCTCCGCGCGAACTCCTGAGCGACCGAGGCCGCGTCTTTCTCGCCGATGTTATCGAAAAGCTACTTGCTGAATGCCGTATTATTCACCGCTGCACCACCGCCTATCACCCGCAAACAAACGGGCTGACCGAGCGCTTTAACAGAACTCTTGGCGACGTGATTTCGATGTATGTCGCCTCCAACCACATCGACTGGGACGTCATTCTGCCATATGTAACGTACGCCTACAATACGGCACCTCAAACGACTACCGGCTTTTCCCCTTTCTTCTTGCTTTATGGCCGAGAACCGTCATCGCCGATCGACACTATCCTGCCTTACCATCCTGACTCATCCGAGGCGACCCCGGTTTCCGAAGCCGCCCGATATGCAGAAGAATGTCGCCAACTAGCTCGCTCCCACACCACCAAGCAACAAGCATTGCAGAAGTTTCGCCGAGACGATGGCCTGCCAGACCGGCAGTACCCGCCTGGCGCTCTCGTTTGGCTGTGGGTTCCCTCCACTTCTACGCCAGGTCTCACCCCGAAGTTTGCGTCGAAGTATCACGGCCCTTACAGGGTCCTGCGGCAAACTTCTCCCGTCAACTACCTCGTCGAACCAGTCACACCCACCACGGACATGCGCCGTCGCGGCCGCGAGACTGTGCACATAGATCGCCTCAAGCAATACCATGAACCGCTAGTTTTCACGGCGCCTTAGCCCACCGGAGTGGCTCCGTTTCCAGGGAGGGGGAAAGATGTAGTGAAGAAGCCGGATCGCGAATGCTGCACTAGTGGGGCGTGAGCTGAACATGATTTGCTGCTGTAGTTAGTTAAGCCTAGACGCCATCGTGTCTGCCAGTCGGAGCCGACCCTGTCCTCCATAACTGCGGTTCGGTTGAACTTCCTTATCACAATTTTTTTATTCACATAATAAAAGATGTGTTCTTCAAGCGAAAAAATTCTGATATATCCCATTATGCTCCCAATCACATATCGCGACATGTTATCGGTGCAGCACTGCAATTACACGTTGCTGTTTCCCGCTAAACTTATTGAGAAGGACGCTAAGCGCACCTGGCCGTGTACTTCAAACGCACAGCAGCAGCCAAAATGAAATAACTGTGCAGAACCGGAGGTGCCACGGTGGCATAACACGCTCAGAACACAGGCGCTCAGTG
Organism: Hyalomma asiaticum; assembly: GCA_013339685.2. NCBI lineage: Eukaryota > Metazoa > Arthropoda > Arachnida > Ixodida > Ixodidae > Hyalomma > Hyalomma asiaticum. The sequence goes on along the minus strand of CM023490.1, from coordinate 312,129 downwards.
ATTTTAAGAAAGAGCTCAGGCTGCAGCGGAAGGCCAAATATACTATAAGTAATACTTTCATACTTGGATAAGAATACATGAAAGCATTGAACACTGCACCGGCTCAGGGAACAAACATATTGAGGATATGTGTGGCGTACGCCTGCATGTAAAAGCGCAGTGGCTAGCAGATGACGCAAGGAGCTATCCACACTTGGGAGCTTCGTCCACTCGCCGTTAGGTGCTGAGTGTGTTCGATCTCGAAGCCAATAGGCGAGGCGAGCGCAGGCGCTGCGCTGCTGTGGCGTCGGCGGTTGCTGGGCATTGGTGCGGCGACTTCTTCGCGGTCGACGCCGTTTTTATGCCTTTGCTAACAGCTTCGTTGTTAAAAGTGGTGGTGACGGCGCGCATGCAAGACGATGGCACAAGTGTCTGGAACATAGAGAGAAGAAAAACTAGGAGGCGGGTGGCGTGACGTGATTTCGCTAGCCTCGGTAAGCCAACATCTTCTGTCGCCCGCGCTCAGTGCCTCTCGGGAAGGATTAGGCCCTTCATAGTTGCCAGAACACTCGAGTTTGTCTGGAAGCAGTAACCTTAAGTGGCGCTTGACCGGTGCATTATTATACTGCTTGTCTGCCTTGTGACGGGCCTATTTTTCGTGATTCTCTCTTTTAAACTTTTTGTGACTAGGCTTCAAGATTGTCACGTGACGCCCTCTCCTAGCTTTTTTCTTCTCTCCATGGTCTCTAACCTTGGGAGAAGTGTAATATAGCAGCGGCAGCCTCGCTGCCGTCATGCAAGAAGGTCGACGTTGCTGACCCAGTGTTTACCGAGAACAACGCACAAGCGAGACAGGAGGGAGCATTACGTCACGCAACCAGGCTTGGCAAGCGAATGCTCGGTGAAGCCACCAGTGGAGGCTCAGCAAGGATCCAGGTCTGCTGAGAAGTTTTGCGCCCGGCAACTTTTATCCTACGCACGCTTGGACGGGCTATTTGTCGAATTTGACCGGCAACTGCTAGGCTACTCTGCCTTTGTGCACACTCAGAGTGCTCTGAGAGGGCTTGTTGAAATTCAGTTGTTTCCTGCAAGCCATATTTCTCGCGCCGTTCGCCAGATGCTAAAAGATGACAACGCAATGCTGCGCTCTTAGGCTGCAGGTATACGCTTCGGCTGAAATAAAATGACCGCTGTGCGCGATAAACATTGCGTATGCGAGCATTATCGCTATGTTGTTAAAAAGTCAGTTGGGCGAATCAGTGAATGCGAAAGCAATGCGTGATCTGATATATGACGTAACACTAGCAGCGTAATCTGAAGTCTAGTGAACGTGACTTTAATAACTAAGCATGAATTTCTCTACAGGGAAAACAGCAGCAGAAAATATAGCAGAGCATAAGCACGAGCGGTGCTCTGATCCTGGTATTCACCATCTTCTTGGTACATTGCTCCAGGCCCGGCAGGATGCGTCACTAAGTTTGCGGAATAGCGCGTAACAATATGCACACAAAAAAAGGTGACGTCGAAATGATATGCGATATGTGACATGGTGCAAGTGCTCTGCAGAGTCTTATAACACTAAAACGTTGGCACACGTGGGAAAAGCAAGAGAAGAAGGGCGGTAGCTGAGGCCTATTTCACGAAAAAGTTTAATAGCCAAACACCTGTAAGCGCGCAGTCAGTAGGAAATGTATCGCCTAACGTGAGTCATGCCCATTTAAATGTTTTTTTTTTTTGCCTGCATACCGGTAGGTCGGTTTAATGGACACGTGGAGTATGGTTTAGCACGCCACATATCATTTACACGTGACCTTTATTGTGTGCATATGATTGACGAGCGAAAGCGTATGAACAAAAGTTGTTAGTGCGCATTGTCCATGTCGCTTCCGTTTCTTTGTGTGTCCTTTTGGTGCGTCATCTATGCAGCGCGTCACCAACCACAGATTATTTTGAAAAATAAGCCGAGGCGCTCTGTCTATGTTATTTATCTTAAAGATTCTTTGTGCTGTCAGGACTGTTGACGTCACATATAGGACTTATCAAACGACGTGCGAGATGTTCCCGCATCGAGCTTATCTGGCACTTCGCATCGCACCTGGCAAGTTCGCTGTAGTTTTACGAGCAAGCGCCCTGATCAGCTGCGTAGCAACAGAGGCAATCTTGTAGGATTTACAATGCGTTCGTAGCGCATGCTTGGATTGTACGTGGGCCTTGAGGACCTTTGGAAGTGGCCCAATCTTGAAAAACTTGTGCTTTCGGCGAGAAAAGAATAATTGAACGGGAAATGCTATTAGAGCTAACGTTTCGACAAGTGGCCTTGTCGTGGCCACCGCTTCGCTCTTCTTGTCGTCTCGTTCACTTGGTGCCAATCAAAATCGGAATCGTAATGACTGATCTAGACATTATCAATACGATATACTTTTCATGCATATAATGATTAATGATTGCACGAGCGCTTGTGGCTTGTATCCGCAGTGCCTCCGTACCCTGAGTGGTCTTCTGCATTCGAGCTGTATTCTGATTGCTCGTATTCATCTCCGCAGTATTACCGGGTTCGTGTTTCTCTTTGTGGTCCGTTTATTTTGCTGTTGCTCTCATCAAGCCGTCTTTGTCGTCAGAAAGCGGATAAAGCTGTCGGAGAAAGTGGCAACCTGCAGAAAGTGGACAGGATATCTAAGCGTGATGTTGCGGTGGACATTCTACGGGACACTAGCACTCATGTTGAGGTTGTTCTGTGTTGTACAAGGTGAGTATGGGTAAGTTTCTGTATGCCTCTGTAATGACACTTTTGATACTTCTCCACTCCACCTGCGCTTTTTTAAGCGTTGGTCTTTCTAAAGAGCGAATCGAGCTTCCATTTCAAGCAATAAAATGCATTAGGGAAATATATTATTAGCAGGTGTGAAAGCAGCCAGATAGTGGTCAAAATTGCCTGCATCGCAGTATGCGCACGTCAGTAGCATGCTTGAAGGGCAGTCTGCATCGGCGTAACGCCGATCAGTCCTGTACGATACAGAGAAGTCGTACTCTTGTAGCCTGAGGGCCCCGCGTGCAAATCGGCCAGATAGATCGCGCAGATTTACAAGCCAGCAGAGAGAGTGGTGGTCCGTGACAATCGTGAAGTGTCGACCTTAAAGGTAAGAACGAAAGCTCTGAACTGCAAAGATGACGGCAAGGCAGTCCTGCTCGATTGCGGTGTAGTTACACTCAGGCATGCTTAGTGGGCGGCTGGCATAAGCGATAACGTGCTCTTTCTCAGAGTGTTTCTGGACGAGTACGGCATCGATACCAACACCACTAGCATCAGTGCGAACTTCGGTCGGTGCTGAGGAGTCAAAGTGCTGTAGAGCGGTTGTGACACCAAAGAAACTTGACCTGCCGAAAAGAAGCGTCGCACTCGGCCAGTCCAGTGGAACAGTGCACCTTTTCGGAGGAGGCATGTCAACTGGCAAGCAACGTCAGCAAACCGATTAATAAAGCGGCGGAAATAGGAACATAGTCCCAGGAAACCGCGCAGCTCCTTCACAGAACGTGGCCATAGAAAAGCCTCGACTGCCTTCGTAGTCTGTGCATCAGGTCGTATACCGTCTTTATCGAAAAGATGACCTAAAAACAAAACTTGCTGCTCACCAAAATGACATTTTTTTTTTAACTTCAACACTAGTCCATCCAGCGTTCTCGACACAGGTAAGAACAACATCCAGACGCTGATTGTGTTCGCTGAATGGGCGACCAAAAACTACTACGTCGTCGAAGTAGCACGTACAAATTTCCCACTCCATGCTGCGAAGAATCGTGTCTGAGAGCCGCTCGAATGTTGCGGGCGCATTGCAAAGCCCGTGTAGAATTACATTAAACTCGTAGAGTACCAGGGGTCACAAACGCCGTTTTTTTTTGTGTTTTTCCGCCGGGTGCATTGGGACCTGCCAATCAGTGGCGTAGCCAGAAATATTTTTCAGGGGGGCTCGGAACTGGGTAGGAGGGAGGGGGTCGGAGCCTCACTGTGTGTCTGCTAATATATATATAGTTCGGAAAGATTTCCCTGAGCCCGAATAAATATTTTCAAAAGAAATTCACACGATCAACAAAAATAATATAAATTTACTGACGTTGCGGCCGGTGGACCGGCCTTCATCAAAGTAAAAAGGTGTTGCAGAGCACCTTCCTTTTAAGGGTACAGGAAGGGGAGAGAGTGCGGCTACAAAGGCGTATGTCTGTACAGGGAATGGCTATGAAGTCTGCCTGGACAGAACACGTGTTCGGCTGCGGCGAGTCACGAAGCGACACAGCAGCCTCTCAACAACAAGGCGGCACACTTACAACCCCCAGGGATTCTACTACCTGTATGTAACGCAACTATAAAGCCACTCTACATTGTAAAAATGTTAATCACCACAGAAGAAAGGATAAAAAACTACAAAAAACAACAAAAGACTGATTTATTG
>CM023490.1:275891-307605 GCA_013339685.2 Hyalomma asiaticum | reverse complement strand
CTCAATAGCTATCGGTCTGTTTCACTGCTATTTGGCCTTGCGCGACCTAGTGGAAGCTGCGCACTTTTTCTTTTGGTCGCCGTGGGTATATTGGTGCATTTGTGGGTTCTGGCTCAATATGATTTGGTCCACTTTCTAAGCACAGATAGATGGGAGAAGTAGCGAACAAGACATACAGATTTCACCGGTAAGACTCTCGCTCAAGTCCAGGAAGACACTCGTGCTGAAGAATAGCAGGATACCCTATGAAATTCGGGCACGCTAGTCACTATGCGTTTTCACGTGATCAGTAAATGTGAGCGCCACGCACACTGGCATTTGGCGGCTAGTGCACATGAGACGGTACAACGTGGAACGTATGCTTATGAGGATTGAAAGTGATTCGCTAAGTTGTGGTGGTGGTATCCTGATGTCGACACCAATGTGCTGAGTGAGAGGTTTATTGCAGTTTGCTCTGTTGAAGCAGCGTGAAAAACACTACTTTTTAGTGATTTGTTAACTGTGATGTTTGGAAGCCTTATTATGCTTGCATTTTTATTTACTTTGTTTTTATTATGCCGCCCTCCTTGAATCTGTGCAAGGTCTGCAGTTTTCTGTAAATAAATATATATAACACATGAATAAAAAACGAAAAAAGAAAATCAGCAGTCCTTCCCCTGTCGATACCATGGGGAACGCTAATATTGGCGTGTGCGTGCCTTACATATTACTTATATTTATTTATTACCTCATGCCCTTTCTTTCTTGCTTTTCAAAACTATTAAACACGGTGCGAGAAAATGAAGGTTTGCATAGAGTTTAAGTATGTTCCTATCTCGCAAGCGTGGGCGCACTGCCGCACCGTCACCTTGCCTTCGGAAGATGGTGGTGCGGTGTTTAAGCCGGAGGACTAGTAAAAAGTTTTTCCACTTTAATGTTTTAGTTTCTTCCGCCACTTCATAGAAAACATCAGACACTTTCAGTTCTGATCCGCTAAAGCCTTCCGCCACTTCAAAAAGGCCGCCAGAGACTCCTCGTTTCCGGGAGCAATTGGTTTCGGCGTGTATGCGGCGACTCTTAGCAGGCCGACAGAGGCCAGGCAATACCAGCTCCGCTTGAAAGTTCGACATGAGCACGGTAACGTTAACACGGCGCATGGTAAGGTTAACATGATGTGTCATGGAAAGACGCCAGTGATGATGAAGAGATACTTTAAGAAACATTAATCGTCGATAGAGCCACAGGAAAGACATCAAACTCCATCAAGACGTGGGAACATTGAAGCTGCATCACTGCACAAGTGACGCAAACTGCTCCACTTTTCTAAGGGCGCGGACGCTGTTCGCTGTGAAAAAGTGCGAGTGAAGGCATTGCACTGAGTGTAAATGCGAAGCGCGCCGTGCATAGCTCTATGCTGTGGTGCTAAACGTGCCATGTGTGCACGTGTTGGTTCTTTCACCTGAACATACATGCTGAGGCGAAATGATAGGCTTGTATGGCTGTGTAGTGATAAAAAGTAATTTTTATTGCAGTGTGTGTTGTGCTACGCGCCTTTATATATGGTCCTGATTTCTGGCAATGAGGAAATCTAGCCGCGCTAAATTTCTTTTTATCATCTTAGTGTACGTTGTACATTTTCCCCAAAAAAACAATAGTACCACTCTACCGGACGAGTTAGCCGAAGGAAAACGAAGTAAAAAGTGGAATGTTGTGAGACTAGGTTGTCAACCGCATACAATAGTGTTTTGTTTACTTTTCAGTCGCATTTTTATAACATCTATCCCACTTCGCCCATTAAGGAGCTCTAATATTTACCTTCTGTGAGTGCTACTTCATAAGTCTTTTCCGGACCGGCATGTCTTATGAAGTATATGTCCTTGTGTGTTTGATTTTGAAACTGACATAAGTTGTATTTTCGTACAGGTTCAAGCTGTGAAAACAACGAGAAGAGTGTTTACTGTACTAGAAGTGGCGTCGTACGACAACGCATGTGCCCGAAAGTTAATTACTGGTCGTGCACCACTGGATCGTGGAGGTGCGGTTGTGCGGAAAATCTCTACAGGAGCAGAGATGGAGCCTGCGTACCAGAAAACAAATGTGGTGAGGACTGCATGCGTATACACATAGAGTATGGGTGTTCTACCAACGAAGAATTTGTGTAGAGTACGAAATGTATTGTGTGCAGCAGTCGCTGTATCACGCTATTATCCCCCATCCTTTCCCAGTTTGAACGATAGCCAAAAACGTGTGCAGTTAACCCTTTTGCCACAAGATATGCAGATGACAAGATTGTCATAAGGGCACGGACTCTTTGTTTCGACGTCCTTAATTTATCTGTACCACATACAGTACAGGGAATAGCATGATTCTCTACTCAGGGTATTTGGGTCTAAACACAGATTAATTTTTCTTCTCATCACTGACTTGCAGCTCTGGGGAAGCTGTGAGGTGTACAGAAGCCGCATGCTGCCGAGGTAAAACTGTGGTATATGAACCTGCCTTATAAGTGACAGTTGTGATACAATTGTCCTTGCTACGTCATAGTAATAGACTAATTTGGTTACGTATGTACACAACATACACATAATTACTTCGTAGGCAATCGTCGGTAATTGGCACTAGCAAGCAACGCGGTGGCATCTGCGCAGACGTGAGTCTGCTGAACCTCTTCAGGCACAAATTAATTATCTTTAATGGAAACAACTCATCTTTACACTCTGTGTTATGCATGAGGATTGTAGCAAAAGACTATAGAGAAATAGTGCTTCTTTATTTCAATTAGAAGTTATTAGTCAGCGAAATAATACATAGACACCTTATACTAATTTCTTATTAAACCGTTTTTTCGAACGGATGGAACAATGAGCTCAAAGTCGAAGTGTTCCATGGGAAACTGAGAAAAGCGCGCCATTTTGGCACGGAAAAAGAAGCCACCGATCGCAGAAACAGCGCCAGTGGTTCGTTTGTTTCTCCGCTCAGAAGTAGCTTCATTTTCATACGTTTACTAATTTATCGGAAGGTGTAGAATAGACGCTAAGCATGAGTTGTAACATATTTTTCTAATCGCAAAGTTGCCCACTGACCTGCAAGATTGGTGTTTCCGATGGGTATTGCTGCTCCTGAAACGGCTACCCTAATTCGCTCTTTGTGCTTGAATGGCGGAATCAGCCATCTCTTTGCGTCCGCGCACCTAAAATAAGTCTGTGATCTTTGTTGCCATTAGTGCGATAAGCTACTTTTGCATCTAAGACTGCTACGGGCAGCGGTACGAAGTATTCGAGAGTGGCTCTTGGAAACTACGAGTAATGCTCACGAAGACCTTGCTGTCATAGAGCCACGACACAAGTGCGTAGCAATTACAAGGGGAAGTTTGGAACTTACAGTAAGCAGAGGGCACATCCGAGACGCCCTAAAAAGGCGGCATAAGTTTTTTGAGAAGCTGCCGTCTGCTGGTAGTGTCTGGACACAAAGCGAGTTAGATATCGCAGCGTTCTGGCGCGCCCACGTAGGTGTTAGATCTAAGCTCTTCTCGACGAACGTTAGGTCACTTTGAATCTATCTATCTATCTATCTATCTATCTATCTATCTATCTATCTATCTATCTATCTATCTATCTATCTATCTATCTATCTATCTATCTATCTATCTATCTATCTATCTATCTAGCCTAACCTAGCCTAGCCTAGCCTAGCCTTGCCTAACCCTCGGTACGTCTCGGTGCTGTCCTAGTCGTCTAGTTCAACTGGCATGCCTCAATATTTGGGAGGTAGGGGAGAAATGTAGGACAAACGCGAATGACTCATCTTGACATCAGAAACATGATGCACTCGTCATGTACGTGACAATTAACGATACTGCAATTTTGTAGCCCGTAGCTGTGGGGCTCGGCATACGGTATGCGAGTATGCACCACACGTGTTTGCATTATATAGAACCTATGTAAAGGGATATGCCTTTGAAGAGCAGCGGTGGCGTAGAGGTAAAGAATCCGCCCCGCGTGCCAAAGGACCGTGGTCCCAATCCCCGCTACGGGAAATTTTCCACCGGAAAAAAAGAAATCGACGTATTATTGGAATTGCAGAAGGAGGCTTGGGGTGCCGCCTTACCCCGGCGACCACAACCGCTAACGCGCTCCTTCACCAGCGTAGGTTTGGCCACCCTGTGCAAAACTGTCACCACCTCCTATGAACACACCTATTAACCCTCGACACTCAGGCACCAGCGGCTGCGAAGCAACTGACCACAGTGGCGGTCAGACCTGTGACGCAGCAGGGGGTGCTAGGAATCTCTGGATGCGGACAGGCCGCTATTGCGATCTGACCCTGGCAACGTTTAATGCGCGATCTTTATCTGCCGAGGGAGACAAGTCTAGAGGTACTCTTTGAAGAGTTAGCGGGCACTAAATGGTATGTAATAGGGCTTAGTGAGATTTGGAGGACGGGGGCAGCACTTACAGTGCCGAATAATAGGCACGCCTATGTTACCGCGGCATAGTGTACAAAAAGAATTTCAGGTCAACAGAAACTATGCTACAAACATAGAGGAATATTATAGCATTAAAGAGAGGGTACACAGAGGGCGGGCTTTTCGCTGTAGCAATCGTCAGCGAAAAGCCCATCATGCTCTTAAAGGATGATGGACAGGTTATACTAGAAAAGCTGGGAAGCTTGCGTGCTCAATACCTAATGACTGCCAGTATACCAGAATCTTGGAAGAATGCGAACGTCATCCTAATCCATAACAATACAAACTAGAAGAGATGCTCAGGGGAAGATGGATGCTTGAATCGATGAACAGATCCCAAAATACGATTTAGAACAGGGAATGTCGCAGGAGCCAACGTTTAGGCAAGTGGAGTTGTCTTCGTCAGGGCGGCGACTGCCTTCTCCAGCTTTCGTTTATGTACGCTATTGCACACTCTCCCCCGTCGTCAGAAAGAGAGGAAAAGAAGAGCAGCGTGTGCAAACAATAACAAAAAAAAGGGGGGGGGGGTAGGTTGTAGGGCAAGTTGGGTGACAGGTGTTATCGTGACCAATATAAATGGCAAGATCGAAATCTATCAAAGAATCCGCTCGTCGTATTTCCAAGATATGTACAACGAGCGGATTCTTTCGAAGCTTTCGCTCTTGCCATTTATATTAGTCACGCGAACACCTGTCACCCAACTTCCCCTACACCCTACCCCCCCCCCCCCCTTTTTTTTTGTTATTGTTCGCACATGCTGCTCTTCTCCTCGCTTTCTGAGGACGGGGGAGAGTGTGCAATGCATAGGTCTTTGCAAATACTACCCCTAGCCATAAGTTATAAAGGAGAGTGGCCTCTCTTCGGCGGATTCCATTCGGCATGCACAGCTGCTTAAAGATCAGAGGTGGTGGTGACGTTTGTTCTGACTGGCCTGGCCGCTTGGTATGCACCACAGAGAGACCATTTCACATTCGAGGTCTAGCGCTGATGGCAGCGTCAGACGTTGAAATTGAAATAGTCTCTTCGTGCCTTCCTTCAATAGCTGCCCGAGGAGCATTCGTTCCCTGTGACGCCGCACTGACTTGGAAACTACTGAAACTTCAGACGGTTATGCTTGATTACGTAATATTTAGAGAAGAAATCTAGTTTCGAAAACGGGCTGTTCGTATGGCCCGCGAAGAGCTGAGAGTAGAGATTGTAGGGCTACCTTTGAGTCTGTAAGATCGGCCACTGTCGAGGTGGTTCCCGATTGACTAAAGACAGTGCAGCACGCAGAGCAGCTGGTTCTGAAGCTGTGCATTATGTGGCCATTGCTTAAGCTGGTGGTGATTGCCTTTGCTTGGACAACCACAGAATCACACGAAAACTGGAGGTTTGCGGTACCATCGGTATTTATGTACACTGTCCGCATAGCTCTCATGCAAAAGGAGTAGCCACGTTTGCTTCAGCAAAGGTAACTACACCTTAGATTTTTCCTCATGCCTGGTTCACTGAGATGCACTGTGCATGCAATGAGGCACCGGTGGCGTAGACACAGTGGTTAAGCCCGAAGGAAGGCTGTCGTACTTGACGATAGTTTTAGAGAACGACGCTTGAGGTCTGTCTGAGGGCAGTTTTGCAAGGTTGACAGTGGGCATGTGCAAAATGCCTGATGCGCGTTCTCAGGACTTCCACCGTAATGTAAATTTGCATTGAATGGCCCCGTGCGATCGCAATAGTTGCCTCTGTTGACGTATATCTTGGAAACCAAGGCAAACTCTTAGTGCTTGAGCTTGTGCTGCGTGGAGAACACGAATATTTGTCTTGCACGTGTTGCTCAGCACGGGCACACTATGCCTCTGAAAACCGAGAAAGCGCGCTGTAGAGTTCCAGCATTGCATGTATTGACATCCCCACGTCTTTCTTGCAAGAACTTGAACGAGGGGAAAAATGCTGTCGCGCGCTTTTTCATATAAGTCTCGTGAGCTATCCAACGGAGGTACTTATGATTACTCCAAAAAAACGGTGGGTTCTGACATAGGAAATAGACCGCCCGTTCACTGAGATGTCATAAGGCGTCATTGGCTTGCGAGTGAATGCCACAAGTGCACATTTTTGTGGTGATACGCTGATGCCATGTTTAGACAGGTCGCTTGCTGTGAGAGCTGGTGCTCTTTGAAGCTGCGCACGTATTTCAGGACGCGTGACCGCCAAGGTTCATGCACAGATTTCCTATGCATGTACTGAATTGTTGATGGTAGTTGGCAGGTATACAGCAAGTGCAAGAGCAACGTTGAATAGCTTTGCCCTGAGAAATCCGCCTTGTGAAGCGCCCTGCAAGTATGTCGTTGCGTCGCGGGGCCACAGTCGGTTAACACGAAGAATGATCTTGCAGGTAACTTTCAATCCACAGAAATGCTCGACCACCTAGGCCAACCATCGCAGGAGCGTCCAGTATGGCTTCATGTAATACGTTACCGTATGCGTCTTTGACATGCAGAATAAATCTGCGGACCTTCGCTTGCGGCACCTTTTGCTGGACATAAGAAATGAGGTCAGGTGCGTTGTCAATGGTCGAGCGGTCATGTAGAGAACCAGCCATAGATCTCGGATAAAACTTTTAGTGTTATGTTCCCCAAGATTCATCCATACCATTAACTTTCCTACACAACTAGCAAGTGCTATCCGGCGGCACGAGGCAGGTTCGAATGGGGACTTGCCGTGCTTCAAGCGTGGCACCCAGTGGCTTACTTTCAATTCGTCAGGAACACTTCCCTCCTGCCATGATGAGTTGTAAAGAATCAACAATTCTCGGCTTGCGGATTCTCCGAGATTGCGGAAGGCTCAGTGCGGTTTACCATTTGGACGCGGAAGTGATGAGCGTCTGCAGAGAGCCAGTGCCGCTTCGAGCTCCTTAAAGGAAGGTCCATGCAGCAATCACGGGAACGGGGCACGGCGTCGCGGGCTGAAGAATCGGCACTAGTCGCTTGGTTGGCGATCCTGGCACATGGATGTCTTGCCGCCGTTGGAACAGCGCGAGCGCCTTGAATGGAAAACACTATTCCCGAAAGAGGCGCATAACTTGCGCAATTTTCCAGATGTGAGAAAGTGGCTTGAGGGGATCGAGTATCTGGCGAAATTTTGTTTACGTTCGCTTGCATCCCCCTGGCTGCCCTAAGGTCGTGGATTGATTTTGTACGCCGATAAGAACTCCCCGCCTGGCAACGACGTCGTTCAAACTCTGTGTCAAAGAACTTTCGCCTGGAAGACGTGACCATGCGAGTGCCGTTTTGCATTGTGCTTTTAACTGTTGGCACTAAACCAGAGCGTTGGCCTACGCTGGAAGCCTCTTCCATATCGGATTTGAAGGTAGTCTGTTGAAACATCCAAATGGCCATTCGTGGGCGAAACAGAGCATGCCTTTGCTTTTAATATAGAGGAGAATGTGATCACTACCTTCTATCTCAATACCATCAAACCACTGCACACATATGGCAAGAGAGTTGGAGACGAAAGTAAGGTCGTGGCAGCGGCCTCATGTCACGAGTCAAACAAAAATAAAATAAAAAAGCATGGGGCTGCCGTCGTTCAGGAGAGTAAGTTTATAGTTGAGGTTGAAGCTTGCTAATCTCCGTCCTCTTGCACTTGTCCTTGTACTTCCCCATGCCGGAAGCGTGCATTGAAATCTCCTGTGATAACCTATGGAGATGGACAAATATCTGCCATTTTTTGCATCATAAATGCTTTAAGGTAATATATCGACGACGATACTCCAAAACATTGATTTATCCTTTTAACTGCGATGCATGCGTTTAACTGTGATGCAGGTTGTACAGCATAGCTTAGTTCACGACGAACAGAAACGATGATTGTGCCACATGCGCTATTTGTTGAAGACATGGCAGCTTCGTATCCTGACAGTCTGATTGGTTTTGACAGGTTGGGCCCACAAATGATGGTGAGTGGGAACGCGTGGGTATACATAAACTGACGAAGATCAGACAGGCGTAATTTTAGTCCTGTGGTGTTCCACTGGATGACGGATGCTGCCTTGCCTTCTTTTTGGAAGGATGGGGTATGGGCGGCCATCTCTCTAGTTGAAGGATTCAAGCATTGGCCTTAAAGCGTCGAGCACTTTATGTGCGCTTCGAGCTCACGTTGCCCTCATGTCCGCCAGAACCGCTCGGATGGCTTCCACGAGGGAACGTAGCACCGAGATGATTTTGCGATCTGTTTTATCATCCAAGGATGGAGAAAGCTCCGGTGGAGGGGGGGGGGGGAGGTGCTTGTGACTCGGTGGCGTAGGACACTATTTTTCTGAAGAAAAATTCTTATCCGCTTCCTTCGAGGAAGAGGTGGGCCCATTCGCGGCCTGACTGGGGGTGCCGAAATGGGGTGGACACTATCATTTCCAGCAGGAGCCTTCTGTAAAGACGAGCGATGGGGCCGACGTCAACGCCGGACTACTTCGGCGGCCTCCCTCTGGGTCGATTTGTCTCTGGCGAATTCCTCGATAACCGCCGGCTCCGTCTTGATGCGAGGAGAGTCTTTCGACCAGGCAGTGTGAGGGCCGCTACATTTGGCGCACTTTAGAGCAGTGGCATGGCAGGTCTCTTCTGCGAGAGGCTCAGCGCAACGGGGACAAAGTACCGAGTTGGCACAGACGCCCTTGACGTGTCCTAGACTGAACCACTGACGACATTGACGAGGTTTCTGGATGAGGCTTAACAGTATATGTCTGAAATGTCCCACTTTAGCGTGAGGTGTTATAGAATCCCCCTTGAAAATCACTTTTACACAGCGCGTATTCTCGTGGCGGCGCGCTTGCGTAATGACAATGCCTTTGTTGAACGGCTTGATGAGGGTAGGTAAGTAAGTACTGGGAATGACGTTGCCGATGTCGTAAATTATACCGGCTATGAATGTATCATCCATGGGGATAGAGGGAAGCATTTTGATGCCACCTAGCTCCGTCGTTGTTCGGCTTTCCTAGCGCACGGACGTTGTCCCTTTCATGGCGCGGATGTTCTTCCGTAGATTTACTCAGATGTTTTTGATTTTACCCGGTACCGCACATTCCAACAAAAAGGATAGGCCTTTCCTGTTCAGCACTCTTACGTTGCTCGAGGGTTCTTCCGGTACGAAGATCATGATGTGCGGCCAGCGCGCATGCCTTGACTTCATCATCTCTGTTCTCACAGGAATTGACGACGACGTGTTGACGATCTTTCTCTTCGCCATCTTATTCCGCACGGGTGTGAAGCTGTCATCGGATAAGTCGTCTGCGGACGTAGAGCATAGGTCGGCGTTTTCGTTGTCACTGGAGCAGCGAGATCGCCTTCTTGCGGTTGACGGCCGTGATGACTTTTGGTCAGGTGGGCCTTCTTCAGCATGCTCCATCTCTATGGCCCCAAGATGGGGACGCGAGGCATCCCGAAAACGGGAAAATTTCACCAAAAAAATTAGAGGTCACAGAAGTAAGCGTCCTTCCAAGAAGAAATTTCGGCTTCCAGAAAAATAAACATTTTATTGTAATGACGGAGCCTGCGTAGCGTGAATTTCTCTTCCAGTGCGTAATAAGCATTATCCTAGGAATGCATATGTTCTGCTATCATTCGGTATGCTTTTGTGCGTCCATCCGGCAGGAATACTTGAACGAACGGCAGCCATTATAGCACATCAACGCATTAGTACGTTTTTCTTTGACAAAACGGAAGTCTGTGGTTCGGCTATCGTACACTAGTTCAACGCAGTAGTACATTTTTCTTTGGCAAAACGGACGTCTGTGGTTTGGCTATCGTGAGTGCCAGCGTTACGTCGTACCATGAGCTACCATTCAATCACCACGGTGCTGTCGACGTTCTTGGTTAGCCCACTTTAGGTATGCTCATGACAGCCTTCTCATGCGCTTTGCACAAAGGCGTTGATCTTACTTGGCTGAGTGCGAAACAGTTCTTCATGGGCAATTTCCTGTGACTGCTGTGCGATGTCACTGCGCGTTAAAAGACACAAGGTGGTCGAAATTGCCGCAGCCCTCCACTATAGCGTCTCTCATAATAATCGTGCTTTTGGGATGTAAAACCTCAGAAGTCAATCAATTCTTAATTGCTTCACATGACACCGAGTACCAACCCAGCACGCCTATGAGGACGCTTACAGACGCAATCTCCCCAACCGACGCGTGCCGTTGTAACGTCGGGGCGTGGCTAAGCAGGCGTGAGAGAAGCGCCGCTTGATAAAGAGGCGCTAATCAGCGCACGTCACCTCCTGCGTGAATCGCAAGCTCGCTTTGCAGGAGGCGACGCGCCGGGCTTCTCCATGTATCTACATTGAAGGAATAAGTTCAGCTCGGCTACTGACGCCACGCTTCAAGCATGGTATCAGTATTTTGAGTAGCGCTAATTCACGTATATAAATGATTCTTCATCATAACTCCAGCAGTGGTCGAGCAGGAAACTCAGAGCGACCAGCGCATGCGACACCAAACCCCTCGAGCGGACAGGTTCATCGCCGAAAAATCGACCAAGAGCCAAGGTGCAGCGCTTTCGAATCGCTAGTAGCGCTCATCACCGATACGACACTGTTCTAAAACAGCATACCTGACTATATCACCGTTGACAAAGCTCAAGACATCCTCACAGCACCTTCCCTTACAACACAAAGCCTTAGAATAGCCAACACAAAAGTTATTGAAGTCTTTTCCAACCACTTCATTGCAAAAAAACCCACTATGTGAAACTACTCATCTCGCACCTAATTTTCCTAGCAATCGGGCGTATTAAATTGTCCTTCTGCATTTCTCCGAATCACTGCTGCAACCCTAAGGTGAACAGATTAAAGGAATCTACAGAGACGTGCGCTCTTTAGCTGCACAGTGCCACCACGGCGGCATGATGAATGACTTCGCTGCAACAGTTTTGCCGGTGTGCTGGAGCGAAAGTTATGGACAAAACTGCAGCTTGACCAGGGCTTCATATTACAGAAACAGAGTGTCGCCCCAAACATTTCAAGGTAGTTTCAAGAACCAAAGGGAATTTACGACACCGGCCGTCGGCAGCAACAGCTGCCATCGATCGTTTGCGTACAACTCGCCAAACACGATGTGTCGACAACAAACTTAAGTCTCTGGGGCAAAGAAAGACTCGGCGATCCTACTACTGCTGCGGTAGACAAGAGAGAAGACCGGGAACGGGACATTTTGCGATTTTATGCTGACGATTAAGCGCGCTCGTTGTTTGTAACCAAGTACGTATCCGAAGTGCACGCAAAGGGGCCGCGCATAAAAGCCGCGCCACGCGACACCAGGTTTCCTAAGGACGACGCTAGAAAGGTGGTCCCAGTGACCGTTATTTCTCGTGAGAACGCTCGAACACATGCAGTCTTGGATTTGTTTTCGAAGGTTATCCATTTCAGTGATGGGTGCGCGTAATAGCTTCCAGAAATGAAGGAATGCAATGGTTGATTTGCCGGATTCCTTGCACGTGTGTACCGATATTGTTTCCAGATGTGATTTCTCATTGGAACCATTAAGGCTTTTTGCCTGCAGCACGTTTTCAGCAACCTTTTGGCTTCGCAGATCCAAAGTACCGGACGCCGAAACCGAAGACTACAAAGTTTCCTCGTGGAACCTATATTCCCGGAGGAGCAATGCAGGTAGGTTTGCTCCTTTCCGAGATCGCTCATTGTGCTTCGACAAAAAGTCACTGTACTTAACCCATCTGAAGCACATACAAAACACATTTAATGCATTCTCGAATGGCGTTGATGGCCTTTCAGTGCAAAAATTATACGGAAAGCGCCCCAAACGGTTTCATCCACATTACTACTGCCTAAATCTGATATTAAAAACGCGCACTGTTGTCTCCTGATAGCACATGTGAATACAAATGTAAATTTAAATCTAGTCATCCCGTTACTCGAAGCTATAGTCTTAAACAGCCTTTTTTTAATGGACGTTAGGGAATACTGTTGGATGCATTGGCGGAAGTCTTGTTCGTTTTTGTGAACGTATTGTGGAATATTATCAATGGACGGAGTATTCAGATGACAAGTACTTAGACAAAAACCGTAAATCGTGCTAGCAGGCGCGCATATTTACGACCAATTCCTTGAGAAATCCGAAATCGTCAGTTGAATTAATGAATGAATGTATTTTATTGCACACACATTTTGTACAGAGTACGCACAAACTGAATGGTCCCATAGCCAAAGGCTAGTGTGGGTCCCATTTCGAAATATACATAACGGAAACTAATAATTTTAATAAAAGTAAACAGTAGAAAATGAAATTAGACATCACCATGCAAGGAATAACGTCTGACTACTAACAGTCGTGAATTGAAGTCGAGAAAGCAAAGCGAAAAGAAGAAACGTAACTTTTAGTGAACACTAATAAGTTTGATAATAGAGGTTCACGGACCTGCAAAATGAAACTTGGAGTAACAAGAATCAATATTATTTCCTCTAAATAGCTTAATGAAGGGAACTAGGCGATTGCAGAATTTTGCAATCAAAGCATAAAACACACACACAAAAAGAAAGACAAAACCGTATATGTACATGGTTAAAAGATGACAACCCAAGGTACCAGTGAGCTCAAGAAGCAGAGAAAATTACCTCAAAGTAGTATTTCTTTTACCGATCGCGTCAAGTTGTGGGTATTCTTTATATAATGCGGTATACCATTCCAAACTTTCACTCCGGTGTATTGTAGTAGACGTTTGCAATTGGGGTTTTTTGTGGGTGGTATATTGAAGTTATTAAACATTTGGTTCCTTGTTACGCGTCGGGGGCTACAGAGTAATGAAATGGGGAATTGTTCATTGTTCCTTACAACACTGTTAATACATGTAGCTAATCTTGGTTCCCGCACAAAATCAAAAGGCAAGATTTTCAATCTAGAAAACAGTAGTTTGCTATGTTCGTAGTATCGTGAGAAAGTTATCGTACGTATAGCTCATTTTTGCAAACTTGGCACTGGCTCAAGATAAGAGCTATACGTCGACCCCAGGATTCTACGCAGTACAAAAGGTGGCAGTTGAGTAAACTAAGTTGCGTAATGCGCAGAATAGAAACGTCAAAATATTCGCGAGCTTGCAAGAGAGCGCGACAACTCGAAGCCAGCTACGAGCAGACTGCATATAGCTGAAATTTACAATTTAAGCACCTTTCTGAAACGACGCCAAGGTAAGTAAAAGTCAGCACATTCAAGGGAACAATTATTGATGTATAGCAGTATATCAAATGGAGCAGCATTTGTACGAGAGTAGAATAACATGTATTTTTTAGCGGTAAACCATTCGGCAAGCGTGGCTAATTCGGCATTCATTTGTTTTTCTATGTCTAACAGACTTTTGCCTGTAATAATTAGGGCGGTGTCGTCAGCATACATAAGCATCTCAGCCGTTGTTAGTACTAGGGACAGGTCGTTAATGTATAGCAAGTAAAGTAACGGGCTTAATGCGGAACATTGGGGGACCCCTGTTTGTACGAACTGAAAAGATGGAAAAAATGTTATCGATAATTACCATCTGTTGTCGACCTTGAAGGTAACTCTGAAAGAAATTCCACATAGTGTTGCGAAAACCATATCTGCGTAATCTGCAAAGTAAAATGTCGTGGTCTACCGTGTCAAGTGCTTTTCTAAGGTCAAGAATAACCGCTACGGCGATTTCGTTATCATGAAGGGCAGTATTTAAAATCTGGCTTAGTGTGAGCACAGCTGCGCTTGTCGAACACATCGGTCGGAAGCCATGTTGATGCGGACATAACACATATTTGCTCAAGAAAGAGAGCATGCGTTTTACAATTATTTTTTCAATGATATTGTTAAGAACACTGAGTACGGATATCCCGCGGTAGCAAGAAGGATCAGGCCTTTCCCCCTCTTTGTAGACAGCGGTGAGTTTGGCTATTTTGAGTATTGATGGGTATTTACCGGCACGTAATGTGTGATTAAACAGATTCCATAGTACTTCCCTCATTATATCCGTGATTCTGTTTTATAACGCGCGCTGGAATCTCCCGTCCAAGACCCGGCGCTTTGCTAGCTACAAGATTACTCAAGATAGGCAGAATTTCATTAATCTTTATGCTGTCTATAATGAAACTGTTTGGTAAAGAAGTTGGTTCATACAGTACCTTGTCGGGAATAGGCAACATTTTGGCTAATGAAGGACCAACATTTGCAAAGTAAGTATTGAAGTCGTTGATAGTATCCTGATTGGCATTGTCAGGTAAGGTCTTTTCAGTACGAGTATGCCCGATTGCTTCATTTATTATTTGTCAAGTTTTCTGTGCAACTCCAGAAGCTGGCCCAATAGGCTTCGAATAATAGTGTTTTTTACATTTACATGACATAGCTACCGATTTGCTGCGAGCTGTTCTGTATTTGTGCAGTAAATGAACGTTCTGCTTATCAAGTTTCCACTTATGATGCCAGTACTTTTTTGCCTTAAGCGCTCTTAATGAATCCTGAGTCATCCAAGGACAGATTGGTGTTTCATATGAACGTCTACGGATAGCTTTTTTCGAGTTCTGCACGGACTCTGTAATAACATTGATTAGGTTAGTGAATTCCTGTTCTACGTCATCGCGATAAACCTCGTGCCATCTAAAAGCGCATAAGCGATTACGAGAAAGAGAGCAATAAGGAATGGAAGGCAGGGATGTTAACGAGTCAGAAGTCCGGTTGACCCTACACTGGGGATGGGAAAAAGGGGAAGAAAAGTAAAAAGAGGGAGAGAGGGGGAACGCCGACAGGACAGTCCTATACAATATCATAGGCGCCCGGTAAGGCCAGATGTTTTTAGAAAGCCCACAAGCGCTTTCATTGCCTTCTGAGCCGTTGGTCGGTGAGGACGGTATTCCAGGATTGTCTTTTCACTAAGTGGACGATCGTCAATCTTTTTGAAGGACTCGGTCATAGACAGTCTATGCTACTCAAAGTGTGGGCAGTGGCACAAGTGATCTATGGTCTCTTCGCATCCGCAGACAGCACACGCAGCACTGTCAGCCATTCCGATCAGCTCACCGTAAGCGTTCGTGAAGGCCACTCCCAACCACAACCGACAGAGAAGCGAAGCGTCACGTCGGTGCAAACCAGTCGGCGGTCCGAGTTGCAGCGATGGGTTTAGCCGGTGCAGTCTGGTGCGCCTTGTGTATGGGGTATTTCACTCAGTTAAGGACATCGTTCGCGCAAGAGTGCGAAGCTGTCTCGCAGCGTCGGCCCTTGAGAGCGGAATGGGAATACGGCGGTCTTCTTCGCCTGACGTCCGAGCTGCCTTATCCGCGGAGTCATTTCCAGTCATTTCCAAGAAAACGGACATGAGATATATTTTGAGTGGATACCAGGCCATCACTGAAAAAAAAAAAGCGGTTACGAACTTTGGAATAATCAATTCTATAGGATGTAACGGTTCTCTGATGATGTGTTATTGGCCCACGACCTAGAGTGACAAAAGTTTCCATGTGATCAGTGACAGGCTTGGTAAAGACACCTGCTGTTATGTTATTAGGAATATTTGTGCATATGGACAGACATGGTTTAATTTGTACTAGTCACTCGGGTAGGCATAGTGATTATATTGTGAAAATCGTACGATTGTATTAGGTAGCCATAGTCTTTATAACTATCACTCAAGTCATCAATGTTTATTACCCCAAGGATGATAACCCGAGTACGGCCATTCCTTGTCAGGGTAGAAAGAACGCCCTCAAGTTTATAAAGAAAAACAGCTAATAGCTGTGTTTGGTGGCCGATACACCACACCAAAAACAACAGAGGCCGTTGCCGTTGCCAACGCATTGCCGTTCTATCTATAAAAAGTACTCCTAAATATGTTTGGCTGCATGTAAGTTCGGATAGTATAGATAAGCAAAGTCTGTTCTTTACCAAAAAAGCGATGCTCCCACCAGGAGAACTAGATGTACGTGGCTGTGATATCACTTTATAACCTGATATATTAGTTGTTTCATTCTTTGTCAGCCATGTTTCTGTAGCTGCGATTACGTCATAATGTTTGCCATGCCGAGAAATAAACGAGCTGTCTTGTTTTATGCGGAGCACAAGCGCAATGCCACATAAGAGGACAATGACGGTGACTTCAATTCGTGCGTCTGCATGTGCGTCTGCATGTGCGTGTGTGCTAAAATAGCTTGGCTGTCCAGGCGACTTATACTGCGGCTGCAAAATAACGAACATAACGAACATGTTATTTCGACCGGTGAGATAAAAAGCGAGGCTAGTTATTTGTTCATCCACTTCCTAATTGACTGGGAGAACAGATAAGTTGATCATGCTAAGTCTATGCTTCAAATATCAATATTGTTCTCGTCCGTTGGATGGTTTTCACGCATTGCCGTGGATAACACCGGGCTTTTTACAATGACCGGGCTAGAGGGAGACGCGCCGCGCTGTGTGCCTCTCTCTAGACTCCCTTGACGTTAGGTATCTGTTTTTCGTGAAACAAACATTAAATGGTTACTTTGGCGCCATCCCGTCGCCTTTCTTGTATATCTTGCGTTGTCACCTAGTTATTGCTGTGAAAACAATTTTGCTGCAGAAGTGAAGAGGAAAGATGTAGTATAATGTTTGCTTATAGAACCGCAGTAATTAATATTGGACTTTAAGAATGAGGATGTCCAGCGTACCACCACTTGCCAGCACACAAATGGCTGAGATGTCCAAAAGTAATAAGGTTACGCAATAAGTGAGAGATGAAAAACATCCGCATGCTTGTGAACATACAGAGAGAAACAGTGTCTGTGATTCAAACATGAAATAAAGAAGGGGCGCGCACGGCATCCCATACTATACCCTCCTTTTAGGAATTTGGAGAGTTAGGAAATGCTGTTTATTTCTGCAGTGAGTGATACTAGCTCAACAGTATATAGATTTGGTCATCAGTTCTTTGAGTCCCCTAGAGTAAACGACAGATACTTTGAGCTCCTAG
Source organism: Hyalomma asiaticum (assembly GCA_013339685.2). Taxonomy (NCBI): domain Eukaryota; kingdom Metazoa; phylum Arthropoda; class Arachnida; order Ixodida; family Ixodidae; genus Hyalomma; species Hyalomma asiaticum. Next base: position 290,229 of record CM023490.1, on the reverse strand, counting down.
CAGGCACAGTAGGGGGCCGTAGCCAGGAGAAAATATGTTCGCGAACTATCAACTGCATAAAGCAGAACAGCAAGAGAACATACGGATAACCGTTCTTTTTTTGTGTTGGAAATTCTGTAGCTGATGCTTGTTAGCCATGGCGTACAGGCAAAAGAATAGATGAAAAGTATAAACCATGGCCTGCAGCTCATAATTTCTATGGTAGAGTGAAGAAAAAACTGGAATTATAGAGACCCGCGGAATAAAACTGAAGCAAAAGTGCGTATGGGATATGTGACCAACTTGCGCAGGGCGTTCCTCTGTCTAACCCAAAACCATTACTGGCACGTATTCGATATATCACGAAGCCGGATTTTCAGTAATGCTTAAAGGGGCCTTACGACACGAGAACAACGCCGATCAATCATCCAAACTCCTGTGAATATATCAGCCGAATATTATTGCACTACACCTAGTATGCACCCGAAAACTTCCCGCTCTTCCTTCAACTAAAGTTGTCCCGAGCCGGACGCGGACTAACGAAATCGGTCAGGGGAACTACCATGGCATAATTCCCGTGTGCAGTTGCCGAAGATGCAACGGGGTGGCGCCACGTTCCCGTAGTGACACCGGCTACAAGCTTGTCTCGCTGCTGTAGCGCGAATACGTTCAAAGGGAAAAAAAATGCTCGAGGTCACTACGCGCTGGCGTGGCTTCTTCCCCCCTTTTCACCTCCCCCCTTCTGTGTAGCCTCTAGCGCGCTCGTCGCTACGAAGTTGAATGTGTCGGGTGGCAATTCCCTTCAAACTAGACGATGCAACTCCGCCGACACCTAAGGGATGCGATCAATTATTTTTGCGACGGGCGAGTCGGGAAGCAATAAACTCAATAAGTGCTGTCAAATGAGGGTTAGTTGGGCTGACGTTGGAGGGTTTCTCTGGGCATTTCACTAGCACGTATAAAACTTTCATATATCTCAGTATAAATTTGCATGTTCGATCATAAGCATGAATGTTGTCACCAGGGGAAGTAAAGCTATAGTTCCATATTTAAATTTACTTTACAAATAAATACGACCACAACTCGTACTCATTCTGCATTGGTGCAGGTTATCCAATCGCCGAAAAGGATCGTGCAAGTGCTTACATCGACAAAACGGTGGCTTCAAGACGGGTGCTTGTGCATGGACTCGGACCACGTCGCAGATTTCCCGCCTAGAAATGTCGTCCGCACAGTATCCTGCAAAATACTTACTAAATTCGGGTGAGCGTTTGTCATAATTGTTACTTCATTTTATGATTTACTGTTTATTTCGCAGTTACGGAGAGGCACAATCTGATGAAGGAAGAACGGTCAGAAAAGGCCGCAAAACTATACCTTCACACAACTTCGCCGCTTTTGTGGCATTTCATTCAATGGCTCACTGAATGGATCACTTTCATCGATGATTCTATACTCTGTTGTTTCAAATCGTGATTAAAGAATAAAATCGTGATAACTTGAGATCACGTATATTACATCCTGCTATGCCATAATGTCAAGGCTCATGAACGATCGTAGCTCTTCGCATTGAAAGCGGCTTGGCTGAGACTAGTGTTTTACTTTCCCTTGCTTTCTCCACATGATAGTAGGACTTCGAACGATGATGCTGAAGCTGTCCCGTTCAACGCGATATATCTTATTTTTCTTAAAATGTGAGAACATGGCAAGGTAGGGCGCGATACTTTGGCAAGCTTCACTGGCGCAACAAAATGCCTGTTTCGGCGTCCAGGTTGTCGGGGCTGCCGGGCTCTTGGTAGAACGCATTTCTGCCCGCCTGCTGATTGAGAAGCTGGAGTGGAGAGCCGGTTCACCAAGGACTGAGAAAGCAACGTAAATTATTATGAAATGTCCAAATATTACAGACCGCCCAGGCCTCGACACAACCTTTAAAACGCGACACCCAATAAGCCGCGGATGATGCGCTAGCGCCTCCTTCAGACCATTACCTTTCCGAATGCTCTGACTTACAGCCTCTGTCACCGATACGAATATAATGTGAATTGTCACTTATACGTAAGATGAGCGTGCCTCAGACGCAGTCTGTGGACTTGCACTCCGGTTACTTGACAGGGCCGCCTTTTGGACCAGAAAAGTACCTTCCGTGTGTTCTCATGCTTTCGTGCACAGATATTTCATCTAAGCTAACGGAGTATTGAGAATAATGCAAGATTGGGCTCCGAATTTCGCAGAATTAGGGATTTAGGAGGAAGACATTCCCATAAACGCCCAATTTCCGCTGAGAAATATACGCAGAAAGCGCGGAGCCCTAATAGTTACGAGTTTAAATGATCATTGGCTAGTGATTGCAGGCTAGTTAAAATCTTGCGGTGCTCAAGTATGCTACCTACCAGGACTAAACGTAAAACCTTGAGAGGAGTCTCGCCATAAGCTTCAATCAAACACCCAGGACTTCAAACCCACACACCGATAGGAGACGGACCGAAAGCCGGGACTAGATAAGGTAGAATAATGTGGCCGAAGGCAGGTCTGGTCAACACTTCTAATGAGGTGGATGATGTTTCACCAAGACCAAGAGGATAAACGGGGATTAAGATGAATTTGTTGATTAAGGTGAAATAAGTTGCAGTAGCGTCAACCAAATAGGATTAACATGGATCTAAGGTGGGTCTAGATGCGCTGAAGCGAATTCGGGAGGGCTGAGTTGGACGTATAGAGATTACGTGCTTAAAGCTGATTAGGTGCTAGTGTATGGTAAAGAACCCCAGATGGTCGAAATTTCCGGAGCCATTCACTACGGCGTCTCTTGGAAGCATATCATGCTTTTGGGACTTAAAACCGCAGAAATCAATCAAAGGTGCATTATGCCGGGGAAATGTGTGTTACAATGGATTATGGCGGTATAAGTTGGATGAACGCGTTGGTGTACTCAAAAGCATTACCACGGATTAATATTAATTGATGTAGATTAAGGTGTGTGTTGACTAAAATCCATCATAATTTCTTTGCATATGCATTAATCAAGATGAATATGACGGAACCATCTTAATATTGTCGCGACATCAAAAATTGAGAACGTAGATCACACATTGAGAAGAAGAGCGGGAAGTCGACTTTTCTAATGCAACTCTTTTTCTCCGCACCTTCGCTAAAACTCTGCTGCCAAGTCTCATAGTCTTCATCTTCACCTGAGTACAGGCGCAGGCGTCGTAACATATTTGAATGCACCTAAATTGTCCTCGGTCTATCCTAAAACACCAGCTCTGTAATCCATCTTACTGTGGTTTAAGGCACGTTAAAGTGCCGTAATCCATTTGATTTCCTTTTTCTTTCTACGACTCTTACGAAAGCGGAAAATTTCATTTGGTATTGCTAAGTTTTAAACAATTTTAAAATATTGTTACGAGGTCGATGTTCTTAGCTGGCACGCAGATATATAAGCATCTAACAAGCACAGGAAGGTTATACTCGGAGAACACGGAGCGGGCGCAACCAGCCCAACACTAGGGATTTCTCTGCCTTACATCCCTCTTCAGCTTCGTCGCGATTACATGTTCCAGAATGCCCACTTCACAAAAAATTGTTCCGAAGTGTAACGAGAAGTTCACACAAGGTGATCAGCGGTGTTAACCAACGTGCTCATCGCAGAAATTCACTGCTCACGTCGGCATACTGCGTCGCCCTTTGGCTGCTTTGATATGTGTCATGTCTCTTATTTAAATACACGGATCTGTGGATTAAATGTACCCTTTATAGCCTGACATGGCTGACGGAGGAATTCGAAATAACGTTCACGGCACGTAATAACATTCTCTTGCGGTAATGGCCGAAGTGCCTGAATGTGATGGTTTCCTGGCAACAATGACGTGATCTTTTTATTCACAAGTAGGCGTGACTTTTCGCGCTTCGCGCAACTTCATCTTTCGCGAAATCGAGCTCTTCAACACATAATAATGTTGCGAAGGGCTCGTTGATGGAGTTTCCCTCATCTGCAAAGATAACCACTCAGCTACCTTCCTTCTTATGCTACGTGAACTTACTTCTTATGCTACCTGAACTATTTTCCTTCTTATGCTGTTGGGACATTTTAGCGTTACGATTTAGCGACGAACACTTCGCTAATAATGTGCTATGTAATTGATCAAGTTCTGACCTAGCAAGGCTTATATGCCTCTCTGTCGTTTTTCAGAACTCTGAATAATGCCATGGTAAAAGTGTGAGTACCCCCAATATATTTTTCCTCCTTTGATGATCACCCCTTCATTTCTGGAGACGCTACAGAGCAGCAGCATTAAGCAGCCGAAAACATAATCATAGAGGTTGTTTGGCCACTTCAAGATTCTCGAGGCTCGGCCTTTCACGTCGGAAATAACAATACTGGCGGTATGAAACGTAAAGCGTCGAGCGCACACAGAATTTTGCTCGAAGGAACATTAAAGGCAAATACACCGTTGAGCAAGATTGAAAGATTAGGTTTTTGTTACAACCAGTTCGCCACTTCTGCGGAGAACAGAGCACTTGTAGGCGAGAAAACGGCAAAATTTAGATATTGGAGTTCTGCCTCGTCGCCTCTTGGAGTTTTGCCTCAGTCCCGCCCTGCCAGCACCTTGTTGCAATGACGTTACCTTATCACTCTTAAGTAATTGGCTACCACGCAACGTTATCAATTAAAATGAATTTGATAATTTTCGGTAATAAAAAATCCTGCAGATCGCATGCATTGTGGTAATCGGTGTCATGCGAAGCGGTCAACGTGGAAATTGCCGTTGACGAATTGTTTCGCACTCTGCCAAGTGTTAAAAGTCTTTGTTTTGTGCAAACCATTTGTGCAAATCCGCGCTACTCCGCGGTTTTGCACAAATAGTTAGGTTTTGCACAAACGTGCATGGTGAAAAAAACCGCGCTTCTCCGCGCTTTTTTCACCATGCATGATGTGATAGCGATGTTTTCCAATGGTTCCAATGGCAATGACGGTCCTGTGAAAGCCGGGATAGTTGCTCAGAAACGTACAAAAATTTTTAAATAGGGACAGACAGGCATGTTCAAACCGAAACCGAAACGGGTAGACGCTCCGTGCAGCGTATGCGATGACGTCACAGGCTCCCCGCCATCAGAAGTATGGGGCAGACGCCAGAAAATGAGAGTGGGGAGGTCACATGACAAGGCATTGAGTTATGCCATGTCTCCTGAACTTGACAGCGTCGATTTGAGCGCTGAAGTACGGCCGTTTTGCACTTGACGGCGCGCCGGCTCGCGTGGGCAGCGTTGAAGGTGATGACGTAAAAACGCAGGATGGCGTGCGTGGGAATCCGGTAAAAAATAAAACCTCATTTTCAGGAAAACTAATGACTTGCAACCACCTGGCTTGGTATATATTGTTACAGTACTGAGAGGAATGTATATTGAATATGTTATCGAAATTAAGGGCCCTGGAAAATCACCGGTGTTGCCCTTCAACGTGGACTAACCATGAACGTCGACAGCACAGTGGCGACTGAATAGTGGCTCATAGTGCGAAGTAGCGTTGGTCGGCACGTCAATGCAGAGACGTTTGTTTTGTCGTTGAGCAGTGTAGGCTAAGTTGCTTGTGCTGATGTGCTTATAATAAACATCGCTTGTTGAAGCATTCTTACGGAACAGAGCAAAGTAGGACAAAAGCATCCCAAGTGAGAGCAGCATATATTGTTTATATATATTGAAACGATGCTCTTCTTCTTCACCGGAGAACAATTGCTTTTAGGGGCCTTGAACCACGCTTCGGGATTCGTTTTCAGAACTGCTGGGTATGTATTGGAAGCCTCTAAGAAATTCATAACCGAAACAATTCTTCAAAAAAGATTTTTTTAGAAGCGAAGATATTGCGGCCGGACAACCTCCCGTTCCAGTTCTGTTTCAACTCTGTGGAATAGAGTCCACGTCATCATCAGCCTGTCTACGCCCACTGCAGGGCAAAGGCCTCTCCCATGGATCTCCAATTATCCCTGTCCTGTGCTAACTAGGACCAATTTATCCCCGCAAAACTTCCTGATCTCATCTGCCCACCTAACTTTCTGCCGCCCCCTGCTACGCTTGCCTTCTCTAGGAATCCACTCTGGTACTCTTAATGACCAACGGTTGTCTTGTCTTCGCATTACATAGCCCGCCCAGGCCCATTTCTTCTTCTTAATTTCTATTAGTATGTCCCTAACACGCGTTTGTTCCCTAACCCACAACGCTCTCTTCTTGTCCCTTAAGGTTACACCTACCATTTTCCGTTCCATAGCTCGCTGCGTCCCCCTCAATTTAAGCTGAACCCTCTTAGTTAGCCTCAAAGTTTCTGCCCCGTAGGTGAGTACCGGTAAGATGCAGCTGTTATACACTTTTCTCTTCAGAGACAGTGGTAAGCTACCATTCATTATCTGAGAATGCTTGCCGAATGCACTCCACCCCATTCTGATCCTCCTAATTACATCAGCCTCATGATTCGGATCAGGGGTCACTACCTGGCCTAAGTAGACATATTCACTTACTACTTACAGTGCCTCGCCAGCTATCTGAAATTGCTGTACTCGCCCAAGGCTATTGAACATTACCTTAGTTTTCTGCATATTAATTTTCAGGCCCACTGTTATACTTTGCCTGTTAAGGTCAGTAATCATGCCTTGTAATTCATCTCCCGAGTTGCTTAGCAAGGCAATGTCATCAGCAAACCGGAGGTTACTGAGGTATTCCCCATTAACCCTTACACCCACCTGTTCCCAATCCAGCCTTCTAAATACTTCTTGTAAACATGCTGTGAATAACATTGGAGAGATTGTCACCTTGTCTTACGCCCTTCCTTATAGGTATCTTGCTGCTCTCCTTATGGAGGACTATGGTGGCTGTGGAGCCGTTGTAGATGTCTTCCAGTAGTCTTACGTAGTGCTCGTCTACGCCCTGATTCCGCAATGCCTGCATGACTGCTGAGGTATCGACCGAGTCAAATGCCTTCTGGTAATCTATGAAGTCTATATATAGGGATTGATTATACTCCGCGCATTTCTCTATCACCTGATTGATAGTGTGAATATGGTCTACTGTTGAGTAGCCTTTACGAAACCCTGCTTGTTCCTTAGGTTGACGGAACTCTAAGGTGGCACAAATTCCGTTATAGATTACCTTGGTAAATACCTTGTAAACGACTGACAGTAAGCTACTCGGCGTGTAATTTTTCAAGTCCTTTGTGTCGCCTTTCTTATGGATTAGGATGATGTTAGCATTCTTCCAAGATTCCGGTATGCTCGCAGTCATTAGGCATTGCGCATACAGGCTTGCCAGTTTTTCCAGTATAATCTGCCCACCATCCTTTAGCAGTTCTGCTGTTATCTGATCCTCACCGGGTGCCTTTCCCGCTTGCATCTCTTTCAAAGCTTTTATTGCTTCCTCTGTCAGTACTGGTGGAATGTCAGCCTCTTCTAAACTGCTTCCCCGTTCACTATTCTGGTTATCCCGACTGCTGTAGAGATCTCTGTAAAACTCCTCAGCTATTATCACTATCTCATCCCTATTCGTGATCACATTGCCTTGCCAGTCTCGTAATGCATACATCTGATTTCTACCTATGCCTAGACGTCTCTTCGCCGCTTTCAGGCTCCTTCCGTTCTTTAGAGCATGCTCAATCCGTTCCATATTATACTTTCGTATGTCGGCTGTCTTACGCTTATTGATTAACTTCGAAAGCTCCGCTAGTTCTATTCTGTCAACTGCATTTGATACTGTCATGCCTTGCCGCTTTCTAATCAAGTCTTTCGTCTCCTGGGAAAGTTTGCTAATAATCTCTCTACAGATCTTACCTCCTACTTCTATTGCACATTCCGTGACAATCCTCGTGAGATTATCGCTGACTTCCTGAACGCAATTGTCTGCTTGGTCTGTTAGAGCTGAATATCTGTTCTGCAACGCTATCTGGAATTCCTCGACTTTCCGTCTTACTGTTAGCTCATTGATCGGCGTCTTTCGTACTAGCTTATTGCGGTCCCTCCTCAAGCCTAGCCCAATTCGACATCTCACCATCCTGTGGTCACTGCACCTAACTCTGCCCAGCACTTCCACATCCTGCACGACGCCAGGGTTCTCGCATAGTATGTAGTCTATTTCATTTTTATGCTCGCCATTCGGGCTTTTCCACGTCCACTTCCGATTCTCCCGTTTGTGGAAGAACGTGTTCATGACGCGCAGATTATTCCGCTCGGCGAACTCTACTAAGTCCCCTCTGTCATTCCTACAACCCACGCCATAGTTCCCGACTGCCTTGTCTCCAGCCGGCCTCTTGCCTACCTTAGCATTGAAGTCTCCCATCAAAATAGTGTCCTGCGTCTTTACTTTAGCCATTGCCGATTCCACATCTTCATAGAAGCGTTCAACTAGCTGGTCGTCATGGCTGGATGTAGGTGCGTAGCCCTGTACCACTTTCAATTTGTACCTCTTATTAAGCTTAATTACAAGACCTGCTACCCTCTCGTTAATGCTATAGTATTCTACTATGTTGCGAGCAATGGTCTTGTTGACCAGAAATCTCACTCCTAGTTCTCTTTTGTCTTCTAGGCCACGATAACATAGGATGTGCCCATTTTTCAGCAGTGTAAAGGCTTCACCCGTTCTCCTAACCTCACTGAGGCCTATAACGTCCCATTTAATACCCGCTAATTCCTCAAACAGTACCTCTAGACTTCCCTCGCTAGATAAAGTTCTTGCTTTAAACGTTGCCAGGGTCAGATTCCAGTGGCGGCCTGCCCGGACCCAGAGATTCTTAGCACCCTCTGCTGCGTCACAGGTCTGACCGCCGCCTTGGTCAGTTGCTTCGCAGTCGCTGGGGACTGAGGGCCGAGGGTTAATTGGCGTATTCATGGGAGGTTGTGGCCGTTACTGCACCAGAGTGGCCAATCCTGCTCTGGCGAGGGAGCGCCTTACCGGCTATGGTCGCCGGGATCCGGCCGCACCCCAAGCCTCCTTATGCAATTCGATCAACACGCGGATTTTTTTTTTAATCCGGTGGAGAATTGCCCGGAACCGGGATTCGAACCACGGTCCTTTTGCACGCGAGGCTGATGCTCTACCTCTACGCCATCGCTGCACCTAGAGACCACGTCACCAGGCTTCAATGTCGCATCGGGGTGGCTGATAGAAAATGCGCGAGTGCGGGGCGCTGTTGGCAGCACAAACTTGTGGCGGCCTGCTCATTCCGCGCCTGAGCTCAGTCGCGTGCCCTTGCGATCAGTGCATTTTCAAAGCGGAAGCTTTACTGGCCTAGTCGAGTGAGTTTCGCCGTGTATCTCCGCTTGGCCTTGAAGCAACGAACAGACACCGCGTGACTAGGCACGCTCCTCCACCGTGCGCATGCGCGCGCGCGTAGGTGTTTGTGTGTGGATGCGTGTGTGTGGCTGCCGCTGCTGATTACCGCTACCTCATAGCCATATCCACGTGACTCACGGCTCTCTCCAAGCTTTCCCTGCCACGTCCTTTAGCGGCTTAGCGCTTCAGTCACTTCATTTCCTTCTGAGCAGCCGTTGAGCATGGTGGCCCGATGGAAGTAGTGAGCGAGGACGCTGGTCCATCGTGCTATTATTGTGTGCGCTTTCGCAGCGGCGTTAACAGCAAGCTGCGTCGGACCACCCTGTGGATCTCGGTCAGCTTGCTAATTGGTGAAAGCGGAAACGAGTGTACCAGCTCGCAAAGCGCGCAAAGTGACAGGCTGAAACGAGTGAAGAATGACAACTTCGTCTAGGCAAACGTCGGCAAAAGGCCGCAGAAAGCCGACAGCGACAAGCTTTAGGCACGGCAATGGACGCCTCGCGTTCTACTTCGGCGACGGCTTGGAAACTGGCGTAAACCAAAGCGTGAATAAACCATGCAAACATGCAAAACATCTGGTTGTCTATATGTGCACAACCCGGCTTAGCAACCCAGCACCAACTAGCCCAAACAAGAGTGTTACTGCAGCATATTTCTAGTCTTCTGGGCTCTTTTAAGTGTAGCCAAAGCAAGCACATGGCAGCAGTGGCCTGCATGAATCCCATTGCTCTGACGAGTTGCCATTCCAGGATTTTGTCCCTGTGCTTGAAGAGGGATATCGTTTGCGCCTGTCCGGTGTTCCTTCTTTTCTTCGTCCGTGTTTTCTTGCGCTACCGAGTTTGTGCGAAGAATGTACCAACTAGCCCAAACTAGATGTGCGCCCAGAGTAAGTGGATGCGGGAAGATGGGGTTAATGAATTTTCTGAGATCTGTTTGAGAATTTCGTGTGCCTCTCTCGAGATGCCATGTCCCGAGAGAAAGGCCCGGCATGCCTGTTGTGAGTCCGTCAGTATATACACTTCCCCTTGAATGTGGATGACGTGTCGAATTGCGAGAGCAACGCTGAGAATTTCACCGCAAGTGGCATTATTTCTGCGTATTGTAGCAGAGTCCCTCAGGGATTCGGTGCCATCCAACACTATAGAGGTGTAGCCATCCTGAGTGCGTGCTGTGTCCGTGTATAGAGTATGGGATTCCGGGATACTTGCAAGCATTCGGTTGATGTATCGTACACGAGCTTTGCGCCGTCCTTTGTCGTGCTCAGGGTGCATATTACGCGGCAAGGGATGAATACTGAGTACTTTCCGTATCGCGAGCGATAAGGTCGTTGGATTTGGTTTAGTGTCAAGCGGACGGACAGAGTATCCTAGCTGTGTGAGAAGATGGCGCCCAGTAGGGGTAAGTGGGAGACGCTGGCGGTGACTAACCCAATGTGCTTCAAGCAATTCGCTTAGTGTATTATGCGTCCCTAAGTTAAGAAGACGGCGTGTGGAAGTATAATTCGGGAGGCCATGGGCCAGCTTCGTCGCTTTACGAATCACTGCGTCTATACGAAGTTGTTGCGTCTGTGTCAACCGCTGAAAGGGGAGATGGTATGTAAGTCGGCTGATTACGCACGCTTCCACCAAGCGCAGCAGGTCCTCTTCTCGAAGTCCCGACCGTCTGTTAGAGACCCGCCGGATCATGGCAAGAATTTGATCAACTTGTCGGGATAGGAGGGAGGCAGTATAGTTAGACCTCCCGTCCGCTTGAACGTGTAGGCCAAGGATGCGGGCACGACTGACCTGTGGTATGGGTATACCATCTACATTGACGTTGATAGGGGAATAGAGGAAGCGCTGCGGGGGCGAATGATTATGAGCTCTGACTTTTGCGGAGCGCATGTTAAACCACCCTGCCTCACGTAATCGGAGAATGTGTCGACGGCTTGCTGCAATCGGTCTTGGATGGCACCGTCGGAACCCCGTGTCGACCAGATAGTGATGTCGTCCTTATAAATAGCGTGGGCGACATCAGGGATCTGGTCGAGTAACTGTGGGAGCCCTGCAAGCGCGACATTGAATAGAGTAGGGGAATGAATTGAGCCCTGTGGCGTCCCACGTCCTACAAGGCGGATTGTGCCGGACCGATGCGGTCCCATTCCTACGGTGGATGTGCGATCCCGAAGAAAGCGCGAATGTAATTGTACATACGGGGACCACAGTGCAATTCTGCTAGATTACGAAGAATGAGGTCGTGTTCAACGTTATCGAAAGCTCCTTTCAGGCCTAAGGCGATGAGTGCTTTCGTTTGGGCGCGCGACGGATGTCCTTATACTTCCTCCCGTAATTGTAAAAGCACATCTTTGGCAGAGAGGTGGGCTCGATATCCGAACTGAGTGTGAGAAAAGAATGATTGGTTCTTCGAGGAAGGGCTGGAGGCGCCGCAAAAGTACGTGCTCCATGAGTTTACCAGTACAGGACGTTAGGAATGGGCCGTAGGTTTTCAAGTTTTATAGATTTGACCGGTTTGGGGATAAATGTAATGTCGGAGTGTCGCCACGCTTGAGGGAGCGTGCCCTCGTGCCAGTATTCATTGAATATATGGGTGAGGTGGTTGATATCCACGTCACTTAAGTTACGGAGCGCGGTAAATCGGATGTGGTCTGCTCCCGGAGCCGTAATGTGGCGTAGATCTTGTAACACCACCCGCACTTCGTCCACTGTAATATCCGCATCCAGCAGTTAGTGTGCCTCGCCTACATAAGGATAGTCAGGGTACTGCGGCGGGGAGCCTGTGGGAATAAATCGCTGCTCTAGCTCCCTGAGGAGCACCGCGGCATCGTCCCTATACTCGTGCATTAAGATGTGCAGCTGTTCAAATGTTTTTCTCCTTGTTGTGGTGGGGTGTGTGAGCGAGCGAAGAATTGACCACGTTTTTGCTGTGCTCAATGTACCTGACAGGCGGTCACAAAATCCGCGCCAGTCATTCCTGGTGAGGGTCTCTGCGTACTCCTGGGATTCCCGTGTAATTCGGTCTATGCGTTTCTTAAGTTTTCGGTTTAGGCGTTGCCGCTTCCATCGCCGTACCAACCCTCTCCGGGCGTTCCAAAGATGAGGTAAATGCGGATCTACGTCCGGTGTCTCGGTTGTGGTATTCAGTGTGCGGGTGGTGGCCTCGAGATCGTCTGTCAGAGAGTCAAGCCACTGCTCGTACCCTTGGCCCCTAGGTGGGTCCTGACGGCGTTCCCTGAATTTCGTCCAATCCGTAATACGCACATTTCGCTCAGACCTGCGCGCACCCTGTAATGGCAAGGTGGTGGCCACAATATAGTGGTCGCTACCAAGGTGCTCCTCCAGAGGCCAGTGAGCCACGACTGGGCCAGTATTGCGCACGAAGGTAAGGTCAGGACAGGTGTCGCGAGATACACTGTTGCCTAACCGAGTGGGGTGCTCTGGGTCCGTGAGTAATGTGTATCTCATATTACAGATGGCGTTCTACGAGCGAGTGCCTTTGGCCTGGGGTTTAACGTACCCCCATGCTGGATGCGGAGTGTTAAAGTTCCCGCATACCACACAAACCCTTCAAAAACTTCCAAATTCTGTTAGTAAGCGCAGGGAACAGTGCGCACGCGAACGAGTGGAACTGTATACATTGAGGATGAACAGGCTGTCGGTGCGTTTTCCTTGAGGAATTATTTCTAATATTGATGAGGGATAGCGCTGCTTGTCGTATGCATGCGACATGTAACACATTTCGAAACTAGGGCTCCCACAAGAGGTGAGACACCCGAAAGCGTGTTGTAACCGGATAAAGGGGTGCGATTCGGTTGCTGCAAAAGGATGACATCGGGAGGGTCTGTGGAAGCGGCAATGTACTGTTGCAGAGAACCCCTTTTTTTGCGGCAGCCACTACAATTCCACTGCCACACCACTAGCTGCGGCGCGTCACGCGACGCCATCATCGCGAGAGGGAGCAGGGGGTCGTGTCGCCCACGTTTGTTGCCCATGTTGCCCATGTTTGAAGGTTGAGGCCTAAGGCTCTGGTCGGGTGGCAGGGTTGCGTCATAACCGCTAAACTCAGGAATTTGTACGGCGGTGTGGCGTGCGAGAGTTCGTTCTATACATGATTTTACTTGCTCCGTAATCCCTATTCGAAGGTCCTCCATTTGCCTTTCTATTCTGTCAAGAGCCGCCTGCATACTTGTGCCCATGTCCGCCACCAACGCGTCCATCTGCTTTTGCAAGCGCTCACAGCGTACTTCCATGTCACGACGTAGACGGGCTATCTCTATTAGCGGATCGGTGGTTGCGAATGAATTGCTAAGGGGGGAAGGGATAGGAAGTGATTTCTGGGAGAGAGCGAGCTGTGGGGTACCCTCCGCCCGACCTACCTCTCGAGGTGCCTCCGTGGTGGTTTTCTGCGCCTGGTTTCGCTGCATCTCCGAGGTGGCCTGGATCACCTTGGCCGAGGCGCTGGTCTGCAGGGCCTTCTTGTAGGGCTGTTGCGAGGAGGGGGAAGGAGGGCCAGGAGGTCGTTTTTTCCGGAGGGCGCGTCGATGCTTCGCGGGAACGGGACCGAGACTTGGAGCGGGTCCGAGACTTGCCGCGGGATCTCGGACGGGTCTTCGTGCGTACTCCTGTCACCGTCGTCGGGGCGCATGAGTTTCCTGTGTCAGTTGCACCTGTGGGCATGGTCTTTTCGTTGGAAGGTCGGAGTTCGCGCTGCTCCTTTTTCTCAATAGCTTTGCGCACCCAAGCCTTGTTCAGTGTCTGTTTGGGTCTGTTGTGGGGCAGTTTGGGTCTGTTGTGGGATGGGGTCCGTCGCAGGACCTGCAGTGTGGGGTGCACGGATGCGACGGGGCGGGGTTGTCAATCCCGCATGTTGCACAAATGACCACCTGTGGCGTAGGACAGTGGTCAGCCCAGTGTCCAAGCTTGTCACATATCTTGGAAACCAGTGGGCGGGGGCGATGAGGGTAGCAGCGGAGTTCCGCTCCGTACAGACGAGCGTACCTAGGCACTTTGAGTCCCTCAAATGTCACCAACGCAACGTTGGTTTGACCCATCAT
>CM023490.1:271946-275791 GCA_013339685.2 Hyalomma asiaticum | reverse complement strand
CATGGTACCATGATTGCGGCTATTGAGTAAATCGGACGTGGCTTGTGTACCGGCTGAGAAGCATTAACTGCGGTCAACAGCGTGAATAGTGCAACGCCACTGTTGCGTACAGTGTAAGAGTACGTATAAGGAAGCACACAGTGCACTTTATTCTATGGACAGCTTGCACATATAATGTGGTGCGCCGGCAAAAATTCACTGATAACATTCGGAAACCGGTATGCATGGTCCACGTAGCCCCCTTCGATATTTCCCGAAAACGCACATGCAGTTGGTTTTGGGGTTCAAGGCACAGAGGTTGTAGGTCATGTTGATGCACGTGCAGTTCATGCAGTAGATGTCAAGGTCCGCTTCATGCTGCTTGTTCGCTGCAACAAAAGGAGTTTAAAGCAAAAAGTGTGAGAGCTTTTGTTTAATTACATATGCATCAGAATGCGTTTGCTGCACGAAGGTAACGATCTTAATTTCTTAGATGAGGACACTTCTACTCTGTTACGTAATGTAAAATACACAGCGCTCCTAGCTGTTGTGTAAGTATGTATTATATTGCCCCGTATCAATTGTTTCTCGTTCTCGGCGACAGGAAATAGAGGATTGAGTTGTAAACCCCGCTGGAGTGCAATTCACTCGTGCACGGTATCACGACAGGAAATTTATTCTCTTTGGACGCAAGTCAAACCACTGCGCAAGTCAGTCGCTTTGCTATTTGGGTTACAATACAATACCCGGCAGGATGGGTGGCTGCTCCAGCACTAAGACGCCCGGAAGCATGACCAAAGTTCTTTTTTTTTGTGTGTGTGTGTGTGTGAAATGGAGGACAAGTACGGCAATAGTCTTTAAACAGCACCTATATGTATTTTTTACGTAGTTTTGCATGACGATTAACAGCAACAATGCTGCAGGCGTCATAACTAAAAAATGAATCGGAGTTGAAAAAAACGCGACGAGCTCATTTTATAAATATCTTAGTGTAGTCGAGCATAGCCACCGCGCGCTCCTCTAGGACAATGTACACGTGAATGTTGGCAAAAATGTGCAGCGTATTCTGTTTTGCGAAGATTGTTGATAGAGATGCAAACGTACTCGCCGTAGCTGAAGAGACATGGTACCGCAACTCTACGTTTGAAGAAGGGGCTTTCCCAGCCACTCTGATCGCGTGTCGGTACGAGGAAAATGAACGAAAGCCCATGTATGTAGGCGGGCGTACCCTTAGAAAAACGCTCTTATTGGTCTAAATAATGCTATGGTCCTTACTGCGGCGTGTCTCATGACCACGTCGTGGTATCAGCACGGGAAGTCTCATGACGTAATCAAAATGAGTTAACTAATAGAACGGCAAACTTACTCGCGATTGCCAATGCTAGCAGTACTCGATAGCACCGATTTTGCCACACTTGGTACTTTACAGGGTTTCTGAGTGCGTTTCTGTGACTTGTTATTATGTGAGGTTTAACGTCCCAAAACCAGCTCTGATTATGAGAGACGCCGTAGTGGAGGGCTCCGGAAATTTCGACCACCTGGGGTTCTTTAACGTGCACTGACATCGCACAGCACACGGGCCTCAATATTTCGCCTCCATCGAAATGCAGTCGCCGTAGCCAGGATTCGATCCCGCGACCCTCGGATTACCAGCCGAGTACTATAGCCACTAGACCACCGTGGCGGGGGCGTTTCTGGGACTTGAAATATCTGATAACAGCGTGCAGAGTCATTTGGCGCGAGTCTAGTGAAAAAGTAAGAAGATTTGCGGGGATTTTACGTCTCCGACACACTACGTGATTATGAGACACGATGCTACTGATGGTACCGGCAAATTAAAGCGCTTAGAGTTCTTTAAAACGTGCCTTGACACCATGCAGTGTACGAGCCTCTAGTATTTTCGCCTCCATTGAAAATGTTACCGCTGTAGCCGGGATTGAGACCGTCTTTCTCGGGTAAACGGCCAAGCATTATAAGCACTGCTATGCGCACGTGCCTCATTTCTGATAGACGTGTGAGCCAAAAACTGTTGCTTCTCTTATGTCAATGGGCAAACGTATGTTTTGTCTTTGTTTATTACGTTCAGTTGGAGCTTAGCATGAAACAAATCACCAAAGCTTCACTTCTTCGCTCCGTACTCTCGCAACGCTTCTTTGTTGGTCCTCCGGAAATGGGCGTGGTAAATTGAGCAAATTTTTACTGCTGAATTGGGTAACAACTGCGGCTTACGAAAGCA
Source organism: Hyalomma asiaticum (assembly GCA_013339685.2). Classification (NCBI taxonomy): domain Eukaryota; kingdom Metazoa; phylum Arthropoda; class Arachnida; order Ixodida; family Ixodidae; genus Hyalomma; species Hyalomma asiaticum. Next base: position 273,576 of record CM023490.1, on the reverse strand, counting down.
GCTCGTGGAGCACAATTAATGAAAATGAAACAGGGGGGACCAAAAGCATTTCCTCCATTGTGGTTCAACCGCCCGTGTACCGAAAACAAGATTTTAGGACACTGGACTACAAAAGGCGAGTTGCTGCGAGGGCATTGCTGCGATTTCTTCGACAGACAGGACTTGCTGACGGGTTGTGGCAGTGCCCTGACAAGTGAGAGTGATGTTGATGTGTTCCCAAAGTCTATTCCCTCGTTTCTATCTTTCATTCCCCTTTCCCCTTCCCCAGTACAGAGTACTCAACTGGAGATGTCCTCTGGTTAACCTCCCTGTCTTTCCTTTCCCTTTCTTTCTCTCTCTCTGGTTAACACTTAATTAAAGAGGCGTATTTGCGCATACGTATGACATTCAGTCACCGTTGCTATAGTGTAGAGAACACGCAAACAGAGCCTGCAACGACGACGTTTCCTCAAGAACTGATTTTATTTTCTTGCAAGCTCCAGCGAGTGCCTCGGCAGGTGTTGCGCGGCGATGAGAGAAGGAAAGGCATTCGCCAAACGAGCAGGGTGAAGGCACCCCAGTGGTGTGGCATGAACATGTTTTAGCATACAAAGACCTCTGAGGCCAGACGTTTCAGGGCGAGCCATTTCGACGGTCAGCTACGTTGAACACTCCACGTCAGATATTGCGATAAGTTCGTTCTATTGATTGCCATAGTGACAATGTTTGCTTTAGTAGTTAGGAAACGCCAGCCTTCCTGTGAACAATGCGTTCGTGTGCAGGCCGCTATATCATTCGTTGTGTGTACAGAATACGCACAATGCCAAGATACGTAGAGAGAAAGACTCACAGATGCTACGTGTAGAGTTCTCAATTCCTACCATTGTGTTTTGAAAAAGCAAGATACTTTTATACACGAGCGCGTGTTATGACATGGAAAAGTATCATCAATGAATGAAGAGGAATACCTTTGTCAATGATTGATAAGTTAAAGCTGCCCGCTTGTGTGATGACTGCGGGAGCATTACAATTTGCGCAAGGAAGTGTCATGCAAGGAAGCCGTTAAAAATAAACGCAGTATCAGTTTGGTCACTTACGATACTTTTAATTAATTGTGAGGACATTTCAGCAAGTATAAAATTTTGTTTTGCTGTTTCCGAATTACAACGTAGGAACTGAGTCATCGCAATCCGCTGTCGCCTCTCTGACACGTTTCTGTGTCTTTACTTGCGTTGCCCAAATTGTGTATATACAAGTACATTCAGTAGCTTCGCAAGTTGCCCACACCACGGAGAAGCCGAATTCGTCAAATAGCAGACATAAAAAGGTTACAACTCTCCTCACTCACGCTATCGCCCTCTTACGCAGTTTCTTTTTTGTTTCACTGTTATAAGCACCATTCAAAAGTGTGTGCATTGATACGTTCATCACGTTCATCTGAATGATAGTCCTCTTTAGTTACATTATACGGACGAAATACTGCCTCGTCACCTGCATTTATACTCGTGTGATTTTTCTAATTTCGCATTTGTGTTGCTTCTAACCATTGTCTCATTCTGATTGTGATTATGTTCATGCATTTTGTTCTCCGCTTGCTTCCACCACGTTGTATACCTGGGGCTAGGAGCTTCTCAAGATGTATGCCTTATAG
>CM023490.1:194446-266946 GCA_013339685.2 Hyalomma asiaticum | reverse complement strand
TATACCCTGTGACTGATGTCTAGCGTCGTTCGGATATATGCAATCAAAGATAATTTCAAGGTTGTCTCTTTCACCCATTGGGGAAACATCGTATAACCCCTTACAAAAATGCTATATGTGGCCATATCAGGAATTGGGCAAATGTGGCTATATATGGCACGTGCCGTATGTGGTCGTATTTGCCCAAATCGTTTTAGAACCATATGTGGCAATGAAAGACACACGCTGAATGCCATGTAAGACTCTGATGCATATTTGGCAAATACGGACACGTAGGGACACGTGCCATATATAACCATATATGCATATATGTCCGTATATGTATATATGGCTATATATGGCACGTGTCCCTACGTGTCCGTATTTGCACAATACGCATCAAAGTCGTACATGGCATTCCTCGAGTGTGTCTTTCATTGCCACATATGTTTCTAAAACAATTTGGGCAAGTACGGCCACATACTGCCACATACGGGCACGTGCCGTATATAGCCACATTTGCCCAATTCCTGATATCGCCATATATGGCATTTTTGTAAGGGACCTCACGTCCACGGGGCCAATAAGTGCCTGCAGGTAGACTACCTAAGGAATGCGAAATCTAGGACAATAGGACTGAAAAAACAATTGAGGCTGATGCGTGAAAACTATGTGGAGTTTTATAGGGTATTCTTAGTTCCTGGAGAACGTCTTAACGGTAAGTAATCGCAATCTGCACAGAAGAGAAGGCAACCGAGCTTCTTGGTAGAGAAATTTAGTAGCAATTGATTTTGGTAATCCAAGACATAGGCGAAGGGCCTCGCTTTCCAGAAGAAGTAGAGGAAGCAATTTGTAATTGGGAGCGCCCGAATACAGCACGCACCCAAATCCCAACACAAGGCGCACGTACATTTTATATATCATGATAAGCGTGTCTCTCCGCATACCTGAACGAGTGTTGCTAATTTTGCGCAGGACGCCAAGTGCGCGCACTCCTTTTTTATGTATATAATCTATGTGAGCGCCCCCTAGTACATGACGGTCATAAATTACTCCTAGATATTTCACCGTGTCCAATTGTGGAATATGTTGAAGGTTGCAAGTAAGTGTTATATTAACAGAGTCATTTAATGGGAATACAATGATAGAGCTCTTGTCAACATTGAGGGACAAGTGAATTACTTTTAACCAGTCTTCTATTGCGCACATGTAAGTTTGCAAACGATTATACAGAGAATGTAGGTCGTAGTCTGATGCAAAGAACGCGATGTCATCTGCGTACACGTAGGTGTATATACCTTCATTGCTGGGGATGGAACCTAGTAGCACATTAAACAGCAGAGGGGAAGTCACAGCCCCTTGAGGAGCCCCGCGTGACTGTCGATGACGGGTAGAAGAATGGCCTTTCAAGGAACAATAAAATTCCTGGTCGTTAGAAACTTAAGAATCCAGCTCACCAGATAATGCTGGAAATGGTAACAATTTAGTTGGTGCAATATGTTATACTCTGGTAAGACGGCAACTTGGGCGAGCTGGTATCGGTTCATACTTCAAGGTAACAGCGCACAATAAAACAAGAAGACTGACAGAAGAAGAAACGACGCACACAACAAGCGCTGACTCGCAACTGAATGGTTTATTGGACATTGCACACATATAAAAGCTTCATGCAGGTACACGTGACATGGATTGCCGCCGCGTCATGTCCAAGTAGGATAAAAGCATAAAATTCACGAAAACGCTTGCCGCAGGAAATCTAATTCTTTGTCATACAAATCAACCGAAGCTTGGCTTACACAGTTTTCTTTTTCTTTAACAATATGATACGCTCCTACTACTTCTCTGTTAATCTGATGGCAATGCTTATAGATGATCTTTGTATTTGTGAAAGCAGGGGAGCACCCACATGACCTACAATGCACAGATAAATTATAATTAGCCGCATTCTTCAAAGAAGCGTTGTGTTCCTTGAGTCTTGTGTTAATACAGCGTCCCGTCTGTCCAATATATGTTCTACCACACGATAGCGGAATCCTGTACACTACATCACACTCACACGGCACACCTGGGACTCCTGCGCATGCTTGATTTCACATTCTTTCTTTTTTCTTCGAGAGTCCCGATTGACGAAGGGGCACATCCTGCTCAGCTTGTTTTTTGCAGAAAACACAACGTTGACGCCGAATCTATTGCCGACGTTCTTGAGACCGTGGGCTAACCTATGCTTGTACAGAATGACCGCATACTTAGTCACATTTTGTCGATTTTCGCAGGTTCCTTTCTTCATTTGCCTCAACAACTTTTCGCACACCGAGGAAACAGCGGTCGCAGGGAATCCTGCGTCCTGTAATCTTTGCACCTGAAAGGAGAAGCTCTCCTGAACACGGTGGGCGCAGGACTTCTTGAGTGTTGATCCCAGCGTCGATGCGGCAATGCCTCGCTTTACTAACTTCGAATGCCCGGACTTAAAATTCAGCAGAGGTTTACTAGACCTTGGGTTATAAAACCAGCATACATGATGCCCCCTGAAAGTCGAGCTGTAGGTCGAAAAAGCGAATTTGGTTGTCTGAGGGCAGTTCTTTGGTGAAGCATAGTCCCCTGCCTTCAACTTGAAATGCGCTCAATACTTCAGTGACGCATTCAGGGCTATCCGATTTTGGCAGAAAAATTAAATAATCATCGACGAATCGAAACACGCCTTTAACCATTTTGCGCAGTCTATCTTGAAGTGCCGTGTCGATTTTTCCGAGGGAAATATCGCTTAATATGGGGGCCACTCTTGATCCGACACATACGCCGGTTTTTTGAAGAAGCACTTACCCTTTCCGGGTAATGAAGGTTGAATTCAAGTAGAAACTGAGCAATTCGATGAAAGATTCGACCGAAATGCCACTCTTTTCAATGAATTGAAGTTCATCGTTGTCTTCCGTGATGCACTCTTTGACACATTTCAGAAGGTCTGGATGCGGCAACGAATAATACAAATCAACAACATCCGCACTAACGGCATAGCACCCATTAAGCCTTCCTGAGCGCAATTCTTCAGTTATCGACTCTGAATTTCATAGGCTTTTGATATGTCTAAAGTTACCAGAGCAGCTACTTGTCTGCGGTAGCGCGCTAATTTTATTCGACTTTCTGAGTCCACATGAGCATGCCAAATGGAACAGCCGGGTCTAAAGCCAATTTGGTGGGGGCTGAGAAGATCGTTATCATCTATAATTTTTGCCACACAAGCATAGATCGCACAATAGACGCACACTGTCCTTGTCTTCTATTCGTTCGGCTTGAAATCGTGCGCCCAGCAGCCCCAGTTTTGAAAATGTAGTAGTGGACTGAGTTCACGTGCGGAACCGAACAAAGAAGCGCGCGTGCGAACGCCGCACTACATGGGGCAATGCATGAAAGTGCACATGCACTATGGAAGCCTCGAGCTAATGATAATGATAGTTTTGTTATTCACGCACACACGATGAGAGACTGAAATGCTTCGCATTTAAGATGAACTAGCGTTCAAACGGCACGCCAACGGGACACACAAACAGATACTTAGGACAGTGTTGGAAAGTATCGATATATCTCGAGTGTAGGCATATTGCTGCATTCGTTATCCGTTTATCACATTGTTTGACGTATGCTGCTGGTGAATGACGTGCTCGGGCCATGGTCATATACATTTTCTGCAAATGGATGGAACCATCAATCAACACAGCTACCGCTGCGAAACACCGTTCTCACAACAGTAGAGGACATCTGAGGATTAATTTTGACGATCTCGGGTTCTTTAACCTGCATCTGCAAGGAAATGCACACGTGCCCACTTTTGCCCTCCTCGAAATGCGAATGCCGTGGGGAGAACATAACCCCTGCCCCTCTCTGACCATCGCTAACAGAACGCGTAAACCAGAATATGAGTCTCGTACGGGGCACAATGACTAGCAAGGAATGCAAAAAATTTTTTGGGCAGTGTTATGCAAAACTGCTATAAAATCCCAAATTGCGTGCTTTGCCGTTTTTCATTGTCCGGTACAGCGTGACAAACTTCCTCTATTCAATCAGTCATCTGCAAACATAATTTCCCTAATTGAATGATTAGCTACTTTCTCACCTCCATATAGAAGCTCATCGACTGGAAGAGCTCTTCGTGCAGCATGGTCTACGGCGTAAAACCAACTCACTGCTTTGAAAATTGCGATGTTGTCAATATTTTCCTAGGCGCAGAGAATACGTGTAGCCCTTTCAGTAGTCTTTTTAAGTGCGAAGCGTTCCAGGCTCTCATATATTGTGTGGTGTATCTGGTGTGTTACAAAGTTATTATCATCATTGGTACTGGTCTCCAAGAGTGCGCGTGCGCTTCTATGCGATCGATCATGTGCGGCGTTCGCACGCACGCTTCTTTCTTTCGCAGATGACGTCAGCCTCTAGCAGAACGGCAAGACTTCGGCAGGAGGGTGCCCACATCCAAGGAGAAAAACAAAAGACAGGGTGCGTTGACATGTCTGGTGCGCAGCGTCATCGCCACACACAAAAAAATCGGAGGTTCGTTCCCAGCCGCGGCGGTGGCATTTTAGATGGGAGCGATAATGCCAGAGGACCGTGTGCTGTGCGTTGTCAGTGCACGTTATAGAACCAGAGGTGGTCAAAATTTCCGGAGCCCTCCACTACGGCTTTTCTCTCCTTTCTATCTCAGTTACTCTCTTTCCCGCTCCGCAACGGACCCTTTCCCGTGCTCCTGCACGGGCTGCAGAAATTAGCGTCCCTTCCTTAACAGAACCGCAATAAATCGATCACTCAATCAATCAATAAATCAGTGAATCAGCATCTCGCAAAGCTATGCGTTTATGTATAGGTTGGCATCTCCAGAGCATGCGTGCAGTATAGCAAAGGGGTTGCATGACGTCAAGGGGAGGCCAGGTGTGCTGCTTCTTCCACCATGTGTGCTTCGGCGCGCACGTCTTTGCACCGAGGTCGGTGCGGAAGTTTGAGAAGCAGTGCTTGCGAGGCGTTTCTCCGAGGCCTCGAACCACAATGAAATTCGGGCGAGCCGGAGACAAACCTGCACTCTGTCATATGCCAAGTGGTACCGTACTCCTCGCGCACCCAGAAGATTTTAATACTAATATTAATGCACTAAGGGAAAATATTAAGCTGACGTGCGCTGTTGAAATGCGTTCAAAAGTCCGTCTACTGGGGCTAGTTGGGATGGCATACTGTGGTTGGTGAGTGTAATAAGAGGCAGTTATGAGCCGAAGAAAATGGAAGCGATGACGACGAAGAGCGCACGCTTGAGCATGCCGAAGGTGAAGCGCGTGGCCTTCAGAACGCCGATAGCTGACCGATCCTTGTCAGCCACGGAGAAGCGGCACGTTCGACCCAGCAGACCCGCCGCGGTGGTGTACTGGTTACGGTACTCGGCTGCCACCCAAAATACGCGGGTTCGATCCCTGCCGCGGCGGTCGCATTTTCGATGGAGGCGAAAATGCCAGAGGCCCGTGTACTGTGCGTTGTCGGTGCACGTTAAAGAACCCCAGGTGGTCTAAATTTCCGGAGCCTTCCACTACGGCCTTTCTATCTCTATCCTATCAGGAGGGGAGGTTTGAGTTATTGCTGTCGGCAGATGTCGCTGTCAGGAACAGCAGAGAAACCTGTTTTTACGACATCGTAGCGGGTTGCCCCGCCACGGTGGTCTAGTGGTTATGGCAATGGACTGCAGATCCGGCCGGGATCGAATCCGGGTCACGGGATCGAATCCCGGCCGCTGCGGCTCCATTTCGATGAAGGCGAAATGTTGCGGCCCGTGTGCTGCGCGATGTCAGTGCACGTTAATGAACCCGAGGTGGTCGAAATTCCGGAGACCTTCACTACGACGTCTCTCATAATCAGAGCTGGTTTTGCGACATTAAAGCCCACAAATCAATGAATCATCGTAGCCAGCCCCCGCCGCATACCACCGCCAGGTCTTCTTCGGCTTTGTGTGGTGATTAATTTTCTTTTCTCCTGAGGCACGACTAGGTCGCTGCGCCAAGTTAGGAGAATATCCCCATGTCCACGCGGGCTTTGTCGTGCATTTACCTAGATTTTTCAGTAATTAAAGCATTTGAGTCAATATTATTGACGTTTTGGACGTTCTCAAACACTAGCACATCATCCTCAGAACACCGTTTTCTGTCTTTGGTGTCCCCTTACCCTCACACACTGAGAAATTCCTTGGAATGTTCCGTGTGAGATTTGCAAGAATCTACACTTAAAGATACACTTCATCCGTCACCTCAAGGTACTTCGTCGATGTTCGAACGACGTGCGTGCATTGGCTTCGGTATACCAAAACGACCAAAAAGAACAAAACAGTGCGTTGCACAGCACAGGTGACTGCTACCGGATGTGATGTGAGTAGAATATCTAAGGATTCAGAGAAAAGTCTTTAAGCGGTGTTATTCGGCTACAGGAAAGAGTGCGACTAGAGGAAGCCCGGCAATTCTCCACCTTCTGCAATGAACGAAAGCAAAAAACACTGCAAGCCCGCTAGCACTTGTACTCGTGGGTCGGAAAATCTTCGACTTCCTCTCGCAGGCAAGCGACGCTGAACACATCATTTAGTGCGCCCTTTTTTTTTTTTGTCTCAACCAACATATACTCCATGTCCTTCAAGCGTACGAGGCACATGAGGGAAGTGAGAATATTGTCACGAAGCCATAACGAGAGAGGATGCAGGGTCCGAGCTGTTAAAGGCCAAATTCTTTTATTGAACGAAAGTGTGACCAGCAAGGAAGGTATCTCAAGCAAAACGGCTAGCCGGCCTAGTTGGAACGAATTCATGGTGGTACTGCGCGAAACAAACGGGGACGAAGGAAAGAGACACACAGACAAGCGCAATCTAACAACTGATTTATTTTTGGTATCTCTTACTTGACCACAACAGCGGAGAGCACAATCATTGATCGTCGAGAAGAAAACTGACCAGTGATGAAACGCGTTCGTTTTTTTGCCTGCGTCACCGTGCACCCCGGTATTATCGCTGACATTCGCGTGCAATCACGGAGTACCACAGCTATACGTCATCCGGAAGGCAAACTTTGTAGAACAGTCGGCGTCATTCGAGAAGCTGTTAGTTGATTCAGATTCCGAATGATACAGCTTCCGGTCGCATTTATTACCTTCTAATGATAAAGGTGACCCTCGAGGGGATCACCTTTATCACAAGAAGGTGATAAAGGCGATCCCCTTGAAACAAACAAACAACTCTGCATGTAAATGCTCCTATCTAAAAAATAGCATCGTACCGCTGCAGAAAAGAGAGCATGAAAGAGAAATACGAGCTACGTTTAGACACACGGTGAGGGCTCTTCTCCGCGTGTGGTATGTGGTGGTGCGGCGGTGGCTTGCCTTGACTTATCACATGATCTTTTGTGTGAGTTCAGCTGTAAAGGCCGTATCTCTGTATCCCTTGGCCACTGTGGAGCAGGAGGATGTTCTCAACGAAGAATTTTTCTACCTCGGCGCACTGACTTGTAGCAGAGCTTTCGGTTCGGCGTAGCAGGTCGAAAGAAAAGCGGTCGTTGGGTCGTCGTGCAAGCTACCAAAACATCCAGAAGCCATCCTAAAGGCACGAGGCGCACGCAGTCAGCTCGCTTTGGCGAGAAGTTCTTAAGGGGAACGACGTGTCTCATGAAAATGAGGCCACTCCTCGCCTGCATACCCTCCTCACAGGGATGGCTTTGCCTTCTAGGTAGTTCACAAAACTTCCAGATCAGCTCGAGGTCGTTCGGGGGAAACGTCTGCACTGAGTAATGCAAGCTGGAGTCGCCGCCGTGGTCGACGTGCGGGGGCGAGTCTGCCGAGACGCGAGACAAGCAGTCGGCGTCAGAGTGCATTCGTCCGGACTGATAGGCGATGGTGACGTCGAATTCCTGAAGGCTCAGAATGGACCGTGCGAATTGACCTGATGGATCCCTTAAGTGAGCAAGCCGAGACAAGGTGACGTGGCCGTGTCTGCCGTAAAGGTCGGGGCGAAGTTTCACTCTTGCCCAGATGCTAGCTTGCTGGCGCAGCACTCCTTTATTATAGGGGCTGGGGGATCAATTCCGGAGGGGGTCAGAATTTGGCTGACCATGCGCCTAGATGTATAGCCGGGCGATGGTCAACGGGGGGTCGACTCGGTTACCACTGTGCTCCGGTGAGGTAGTCGGCGATGTCGTGTGGCCTATCACATGGCTGTGGACGCGGTGCATTCGCGGTACTGTCACGTAGTTCCATTTCGCAGCACAGGCAACGGAGGTAGCTATAGCCGGCTTTTCCCAAGTTCCTGAAGAGTAGACGGTGGTCGGAGTGTGCCAAACATTGGTTTTGCTCCTCCGAAGAGTGGATACAACCACTAGCAAGCCGGGTGACATGAGACGAGGAGGCGGTGACACCTAGTGCTTCAAAGTGCCCAGGAAATGCGCTATCATTAATTTGCAGAGGCAGTGAGCGGTGGCTGACTAAGTGTGTGTTAAGTGTGCATATGATTTCAAGCGACACGCCCAACCTAGCCACTGCCGTGGAGTAAGGACGCTACCACCGAGGCGATTCGCGCTGCCACGACTGCACAGTAACTTAATTGTGGGTTCCTCATGTCATCTAGGCTAAGTTGATGCGACAGCAAATTGCAGCTTAGTTGATTGACTTTATTTTGTGGGATTTTATGTCCGAAATACTATGATGATTAGAGGAGTCGTATATAGTGCAGGGCTCCGGAAATTTCGACCACCTGGGGTTCTTTAACGTGCACTGACATCGCACAATACACGGGACTGAATATTTTGTCTCGATGTAAATGCAGCCGCGGTGGGCATGAATTGATCTCGCTGCCTTCGCATGAGCAACCGTGTGCCATAACCGCTAGACCAAAGCAGCGGGCCAGCTTGGCTTTCGCATGCCTTCACTATGTCAAACACGCCCAAAGTTTATATACGTGCTTAAGGAAAATGTTTTGTTAAAATGCATTAATACCTAGCCCTGGTTGAAGTCCTAGTGAAAATTTTTAGAAGGAAGCCGGAAAATAGCCTATTTAGCTTGCATTTCTCGTACATAAGGAGAGTGAACTCTTTTTCGCTGCTGCTTTGTGTTCCTTCTATACGTATTCGTGTTAAGTTAGCGCTCGTCGTACGCTTTGAGTATTTTAGGACGTGCAGTGCCCAGAGAAATTAGTTTCGCTAGTGTTTAAAGGTTTGTTGGTACTTCTCGCAATTGAACACGCAGTACTTGGGTCGATTTATCGAGGAGCTTTCCAAAGAAAAGAAAACATGACAAAGTGTCATGCGATGACAAAGTGACAAAGTGTCATACGATTTTTATTTCTGCTGGCGAATGCTATCTCTTTAGGGACCATCAATTTTAATTTGAACTACAAGACGCACTTTCTTGCATTGTGAAGTTGTCTCATCTCTTCCGAAATCTCATCTCTGAAGTGCGTTAGCGTCTGACGCATGCGAATGACGTGTACACCGTAAACCAATAAACGAAGTAATCATAGCGCTATACCTAGCGATATGAAGATCATGTTCACATAGTATAAATAGGGCAGTGGTAGCAGCTAATCTCACACGTTAGCGGTCCTGCAGTGCAGAGACAAGCCTCATTTCAGGGTAAGAGAGTCTTTCGCCTACATTCTAAGACGCATTGACATTTTGTAAGTAATAACTTCAGATGTACCTTTGCTTTACGTTATTGGTATTCGTCACAAACTGAAAGGCCCACTATGGCATATATCACCCATCATGCCGGCTTAACCAGGAACGCTTGTATTTTTTGGTTTACCTTTAGGCTTAGAAGTATACAGCGGAGTAACAACTTGGAGAGGGCCGAAGCGTTTGTAGGAACAAGGGGACTATGCATTTGGTGGTCGTTGCCATGAAAATTACGGTGTCTTGTTAAGAACTGATTTTAATTTCTACAGAGATCAGGTGAGCGTTTGGCGAGGTGGCCGAGCGATCAGAAGAGGAAATAAGTACGTGGGTAAGAGTGAAAATAGGCGGGCGAGCGCGGCCCGCGCAAGCGTTACTAAACAAAACCACCGAGGCCAGATGTTTCTGGGGGCCGCATTTCAATGAAAAATTACTGCCTTTAGCAAACTGGGCCACTGTGGACCCAGGGATGACTGTGAAGGGGAGATAGGTCTGGGGGGAAAGATTCACGAAACGGTGTAAGATCGACCTCCGAGTAAGTGGCCGAAATGTCACAAGGAGAGATATCGGTGAGGAGTTCACGGTCAAACACAATATAGCGATTTTTACAGAGATGTTGGCGTTATTAAAAATTGGAAGGGGCATCCATTATCCTTTAACTTGCATTTGAACGACGATCGCCATCGCAACCTTCATGCGTAGGTCATGAATGCCAGTGCACAGTCCAAGCCTGGGCAAGCGAGAAACGTCGGTTCCGCCAAGGCACGTTTAATGGGTCGGAAAGTGTCTTCCGCTGCGCCGTCCTGGCAAGCACTACATCTAGTTGCTTCTAGGAAGCAACTGACCGAGCCGTTCCAGAAGTGCGGTACTGCTTCTGAGGAAGCGGCGGTAATAAATTTTATACTGGGCGTGCTTGCGAAGTCGCTTTGGGGACCTCGGCGGCTGCTTTCACCGTGTCAGGAATTGGGCGGCTTGTGTTGCGGATGACGTAATGGCCGAAAAATGCGACAGCGTGCACTCGGAAATCACTCATTTTTGTGCTGTTGATCACGATTGCTTTGACTGCACGCCTCTGAAAAAAGATGCGAAGGTACGCTCTTCTAAGGATGAGCTCCCTACTGTAATATCGTCGACATGTGCGGCACTGTAGAATGAAAGTCAGGGTGTCAATGAAGCACTGGGACGTTCCCACCGCATTCTGGAGTTGGAACGACATTCGTAGGAATACGAAAAGGCCAAATGTCGTAAAGGCTGTTCAGGGGACGCCTTCTTCGGCCACGGTGGTGTTCCCGAACCTGACAATTTTGAAAAATATTTTTTGCACGGTGCAGGGAAGAGATAAAGTCCTATATTTTCGGCAGTAGGTAGGGCTGAGGAACGGCCATGGAGCTAATGATCCGGTAGCCTCGGCATGGTTTCCATTTGTAGGGACCAGATGCACAGCTTTAGCCCAACTGCTGGATGACGGTTAAGTTAACAAGCTCCAACATACGCTAGAACTCTGCACGGGCTGCTTTGACCTTGTCGGGAGTGAACCCTGGACGACTGAATGCAGATGGTCCGGACGTTATATAGTGGTGAGTAGGGTGAGCAAAATTTTGTCGTAATGCCAGGGATGAGAATTCTTTTAGCAATGAATCAAATATTTCAGAAGCGACTGTAACATAGAAAGCGCCCCATCTGTAGCGGCGCTCGCAGCGATGCCGTGCACACTCAACATCGTTGTGGAATTCGGAAGACGTTTGTGGCTAAAGTGGATAAGCGGCCCGTGCTTAACGAGCAAATCAGCCACTGTGATCGCGGCGCCGAGGTTGTCGAGCAAAAACACCCACCGGAACACTCTTGCAAGCCCCAGGTTGAGCGCCACAGAATCTTTTCAACTTATGCGGATGCTGGCGCCATTTACAGCTTGTACGCAAGAAAATGGCAGACATACGCGTTTTGACCATGTGGCTCAGAGCACGCGGCGCTTGGCTCCGGTGTCCACAAGAATTCTCTGCGCGAAGGTGCGGTAGGTGGTGTGGAAAAGACATTCTTCGCGGCCCTGACGCTTGTCACCGCTAGTGGCCCTCTGGCGGGTTTACTGCCCAAGTGGCGAGCCTCAGCACCGAAATGGCGACGGTAGTAGCTTAAGCGTTGACCGGCAGAGTCAATCAGATGACTGTCTTCGCGCCGGTGGAGATCTGACGATCGCCTACGGTGTTGCGAACGGCATGGAGAATAGTCTCGTCGCGTAGCTGCCGCGAGTAAGTGCCACGAGCTTCAAGCCTATCGCTGAAGTAGTCAAAGTGGCAAAGAAAGGCGGTTATCACAGCGATGCTGAGGCGGTACTGCATTTGTCGAACCAGGCGCAGTACATGCCGAAGCAGACTGTGTGTAAGAAGTGCAGACGGCTGTAACTTGAAACTGCTACGCTGGCAATTACATGCCTTGGTTGGCTAGTGTGGCCCGGTATAGCAAGCTTATAGTATAGCGTAGGTACAGCAATGTGTAGCAAGCGTCACGAGCGCCCTTTGCACATTTCATGGAAGGCGTCGCACGAACAACTTGCATAACAGTGCACTGTCCACTGCGTGTTCGTACGAGCCGAGGAGCTGTTGCATCTGTCGTACGAGCTGCGTGACTACCGGCCGCTGTGCTCCGCAGTTGCGAGCAAACCCATTCCAAAGCGGATGTTCTGTTGGGCAGAGCTGCTTTGAGTTCGTCGTAGGGGCCCGTCGGCGTGCTCATGCTGAAGAAAACCAAGATGTTGGAGGCCTCTTCTGCGTTCGCTGTTGGCAATGCACAGACGACATGATGAGACTTTCGGAGCTCGGATATCATTCTATAGAAGCTGGAAGTACGACTCCTTCTCCACGAACCACATGGTTCGGCGGCGCTCCTCTACTGCGACAGGAGGAGGGATGCCGCAGCGATACCTTCGCCGGTATTCTTTGTAGCTTTGGGATTCTCTTGATGTTCAGCGGGCTGAGCCGGTCCTGCGGCATGGTGGTTGCTTGAGCCTCCTACATCTGTGGCTCTTCGCGGGATATTGCTCCAACTTCACTTACATGACATTCGTATCACTGGTTCATGAATATTGCCGACATTTGTGACTATACACTGTGCTCTTCGCACAAGGAAAGTTAGAGACTGTCCTAGTAGAGTACAAACTATGGTGAACGCAGGGGGAAATGGGTGGTTGTAGAGGTTAGAGGTCTATTTCTATGCGACGTTATACAGACAAAAAAATGCTCATAGACCTGAATAAAAAGTATCGTTTTCATACCTGGTTTCAAAGGAATGACATAGATAAAAGTTGAAATAACAAATAATAATAAATACATTCACCCGACATCAGCGATTAGTGCAGGACCTGCGAAAACGCGCTCGTAAGATATATTCGGCACAGACTCTTTCTCACGTGATTCGCGATGTGCGAAAGGCTCTGCGAGAAAGATAAACAAGCACACGTGACACTCCAAGGAACTGGATACAAAACTGAACATCCACGTTGCTAAAAATATTGACTTTCGATAAATTTTGATAGAAAACAAAACAACGAAGGAAGCGGCACTATAGCTTCAAGAGGACAATTGCGCCTCGATTACAAAAAAAAAAAAAAAAAGAAAAAGATGCCGCCAAGCACCGTGCGAGGTTCTTGGCATAATCTTTAGATGCCCAATTAGAAGTTATGACATTACTACGAATAATCGCTGTTGGACGCTATTCTGTCTGAAGGCGTGTTCAGACGAGAACGACGTCCACCTGAAAACTTTTCTCTGCGATGTTTATCTTAACGGGTGCTAGCTACTACTGAATAAGTACTCACCGTAATAACGTCTACCGGATGGGGCTAGGCACCTCGACTTGTGTTCCGGAGTATGTATCAACATACATGTGTGGAGGCGTAGTATAGAACCTAATATAAACTTCTTTTTAAGTTAACACAGTATTACGGCTATACTTTTGCAAAAAGTCTAAAACGTGTCCTGTAACATACCTGCTGGAATACAGATACTTCATTCCGTTTTGTTTCATGGATGCTGATCATCCGCAAGGAGATTGAATACAGGTAGCATAATATTGTGAATAAAGCAGCAGCGCAAGATCGCCACGGTGGCGTGATGGCTACGATATTCAGCTGCTGATCGGCGGGTCGCGGGATCGACTACTGGCCGCGACGGCTACATTTCGATGCAGGCAGAATGTTGAGGCCCGTGTACTGTGCGATGTCGGTGCTCGCTAAGGAACCCCATGTGGTCGAAATTTCCGAAGCCCTCCGCTCTTGCGTCTCTCATAATCAAATCGCGCTTTTGGGACGTAAAACTCGAGAAATCAATCAAGTCGCAGCGCACTGAAACTTTCTGGTCGAGCGTATCGTCTGAATCACTCAAGCGACCGTCCCCAGAATAGTTCAGGCTTTTCGTGAGGAAGATTGTATTGGTGACGCCCGTCGGCATTTTAATCCCAAGACAAGCTAAGACCAGGACCAACTGCGTGTTGCTGCGGCCTGCAAAGCGCCCTTTATGACCTCAGGTCGACTTCGAAAGACTTCAGGTGTGGACGTGAGCAATGACACGGTCGGCAGACCATTTCAAGAAGCTGGCTTGAGAAATGTAGCTGCTGCCCAGGAGAAGACACTGTCTGCGGCTTATACTCTGAAAAGGCTGCAGTTTGCTCGCGATCACCTCCAATGTCCGATGGACGCTTTGCAAGACGTAGTTTTCACAGACGAGCAAACGATTTGCACAGAATAAAGCAAGAAGCGTAGAGTGTTCCGGCCAGCGCTTACAAGGTACTAAGATAAGACATGTTTATTCCTAGTTTAACAGCACTGCGATGTTTAAAAAAGGGGTAATAATGACAAGAAGTACAGTGTCATAATCCACGTAAATGTTTGATGTCTAAATGACACCATAAGTTTTCACTACAAGCGGATGCCTAATTACAAGCCGCAGCTATTGCTTCTGGCAGCATTGCGCGTGAGAAATCCAATACTGTTGTTCGAGAACGACATGGACGGAGATGCTTAATTTAGAGCAAAGCTACTCAAGATGATCGCAATCCTGTGCACGTAAAGTCGCTAAAGGAGCACCGGCGTGACGTCATTCCTCAACCTATTCTAGCCAAGCTCCTTTTGTTTTTATTTTCTCCATCGCTGATTATTACTTGATTTTTCTCTTTCTCGCACTACTCTATTCACAACTTATCATGGTAGAAGGACTGTACGATATTAGTGCGCGATAAGGTAATATTATATGATTGCGGGAGCGTGTCGCTGCATTGAGACACACGGAGTGCAGCGAAGCTTTGAATGTGCGTATATGAACAGAAGAATTGCCTTTTACTTGTACAGATATGCTCCGCAGTACTCTGACGAGGTCAAGTGGCAGAAAGACTATGAAGGTCTGGGGTGTCGTAACTAAAGACGTACTCGGCCCGTTCTGTCGGATTGAGGGCTGCTTCTGCGCTGGAGCCTACATCGGAATCATTGATAGCGAACTACTCCGTCACCTCCTGTACGGGCTCTTTGACGATGGATACTTCTATCTACAACACGACCTTTCGCCAGTGCATACAGCACGCGCTGTGAAAACAAAACCAGCAAGAACATTGCATTATGATGCTGCCCGTAAGAAAATTGTGATAGTAAAGAGCAGGAGGCACGGGCAGAAGGAAAATAGAAATGATAGCGTGCAGAGTAGTCCATAGGTGCTAGATCATGTCCTCTTGGCACACGTCCATGCACGGTATTGGTCCAAGCAGGGCCCATGGCATGCGACCCAAGCCAAGGCGAAAAATGTAGGATTGGCGATCCGTAATTGTCTGCATGGCACCAGTTGCAGATGATGGCCGAGTCAGGATCCCGCTCGGATGAGTGCAGCGGGCGCCGAAACTGGAGGCTACGCGGACAGAGCCCTGTTGGTGTGCTCGTAAACCTTGGTAGCAACCGAGCGAAACTCCTCAGACTTGCGTTGGACTCATTACAGCGGATTCTCGGTGCGCTCTGAACGTTCCATCGTCGTGGGCAGTAAGGATCTACCCGCAGGACAATCCCTGGGGCACAACGTCATCATTTGGGCCAGGAGGCGTCAGGAAGCACTCGTCGAATATGCGGCTAGGCGCAACCACTCTGCTTCGGCGGTGGTGCTGAGGAACACCGGTAAACTAGCGAAGGAGAGAAGTAGCTCGTGTGGCTGTTAGTGAGTGACCACGACGACTGCAGGACTTCATTGAGAAGGTTAGCGACGGACATGACGTGACAAAGAGTCGGCCTAATGAACATTCGATTAGCGCAGGGACTGTGAGGACAAGATGGCTAGACTGAATATGGGCTAAGAGGGGTGCTTAACACAAAGGAGTGGGTAGAGCCGAGAATGATGTATGATCGGATTATGAGGAAGGTACTTCCCATATTTTTCATAGATAATATTGCATTGGTTTTTGTAGTGTATGTTCCCTTGGTGTGAATATTGCTGTTTTGTTATAATGTTCTTTGCTGTACCACCCCGTTTCTCGCATCTCTCATTCTGTCTGTTGCAAGTGCTCCCAATGTGAGTGGCAATGGTGCAATCTGTGCCGCCATTTTTCTGTGATCTAGGCAATTCACTAAAGGCACACTTTTCAAGGTACAAGTAAATAAAATCGAACTACACTATTTTCATTTTAACTGATTGGTGCAACTACAATGTAAATGTCTTTTGTGCAGGTTTCCCAAACAAGTTCACCCGTGACACGATGCAAGTTGCTAAAATTGTTGGCATATCAATGATGATTTTTGCTGGACAGGTACTTCTGGCGACCACGACTAAGTGCCCCGTGCGGTACAGAGGTGGTAGTACGTATTGTCTGCTGCTTCCTTCCTATATTTACGCCCACCATCCATACCATATCTCTGCAGATAATGCAACCATGCGAAATGTGTCGCTACAAACCACAGCAAACTTTTCCGGTGAACTTCGACGATGTTGTAACACTCAAGACCAGCTAAGTGTATGTCCTGTAGATATATTGTCACGTTTGTGTGGCGATGACAATCGACGCCGTTGAGCAACGAAGACTACGGGGTAAATATTTGCTCAGCGAAAGAAGCACATCGCGCTATAGTGCAATAGCTGCGAAGACAATCGTAGGCCGTTGATAAAAAGTGATAACACCCCGGCGTTAATTTTCTCATGCGTCGTAGCACTTTGCAAGCTTATCCATAGTGTTCGCGAAAGACCCAGAACGTACTCGAATACACGCGTCTTGCATGCAACCTTAGTAGCTCAATCGGTAATCTTAGCAAAGTAGGGGCTCACATAAATTCAAGCGCGGCTTGCGCACAACGAACGATAACAGGCGTGCCTTACCGCCGAAAAGGTGAACACCGTTAGAGAATTCAGGTACGGTTGTCAACGTAGCTGCTTTAACAATACATGCTTCCTTCATATCCGTATTCTAAATACTCTCGCTCATGGCGTGTAGAGTTTTGTCTATTCCTGCATTCGAAGAATTTATTCGCCAGCTTCAGCAATAAAATTAACTCTATCTATCTATCTATCTATCTATCTATCTATCTATCTATCTATCTATCTATCTATCTATCTATCTATCTATCTATCTATCTATCTATCTATCAGCGTAGCTCTCGGTGCTCTCCTCGTTGTCTCGTTGCAATTGGTATCCACAAAAACGCGGCAAGGAAGAGGATGAACGCATAACAAACATCAATGATTACTCTTGACAATAGTAATGTGATGCAGGTGTGGTTTATAATTCACGTCATAGTAAGCATGACACGATCCCATGTGGTTCATACTCGCTGTGCTGGGCCGGAGAATGCGGCTGCGTGCCACATATTATTGATTACTACAATATTGTTTGATCCGTATTCACGTGGCTTATCGTTGAATTCTTTCTTACTAACCACTCCCAATTTGTGTCCGCGGATAACGTTAACTCAGAGCGCGCTGCTTTGCGATCTCGCTCGCCACAAGGGACAGTACTAGGTCCTTTACTTTTTCTTACTTACATAAATAACTTATCATCATTTGTTTCCTCATACATTCACGTCTTTGCTTATGATTGTGTGGTCGTTCGAGAAACAAACTGCCCTGATAATACCAGAATCATTCTATCTGACATTCATGCCATTAAACAATGGAAGTGAACATAAGAAAATGCAACCATATGCAAGATACTCGAATATCATCTGTTTTGCCTACTTACTACTCATCTAAATAGCACACCATCGTAAAAATACCTCGCCATTCACACTGCATCAAAGCTGTCTTGAGCATCTCACATTTCATATGTAATTGAAAAATGCTAACCAAATATTCGGGTATCTCCGTCGTGACTTCATAAAACCACCTTCATCCTTAAAATCAACCAAGTACAGGGCTTGATTCAGCCGAAATAAGAATATACCGTTTCAGTCTGGTATACTAGCCATGCAAACTTCACTCATTCACTAGAAATGGTTCAAAATAATCCTGAGCGTCTCACTCCTCGCAACTATAACCGAAAAACAGGCATATTTTCCATGAAATCAAACCTTGGTCTATCACGCCTTGCATCTTGTCGCAGAATATTTGTTTAAGCATCTTTCACGCCATATTTCATCACCCACAGCTTCGTGACGAATTCGTCTTCCTGCCTCGCTATGTTTCATCTAGCTTAGATCACGCACAAAAAGTTCGCATTCCTCTTTGCAGAACTGACGCTTTTCTTCAGTCTTGTCTACCACGGATACCAGAAGAGTGGAATCACCTTGCTCCATCTTAAATCACCAACTATTCAAGAATGCCCTAGCTAATATTGTGTACTTAGATTTCTTTGTGTTTTGCTCATTTACCGGACGGTTAACTTTCCAGGTCTCAGGCCATCACACTCCGAACGCTGCAAACTACGTCATATCCCAGTTTAGCTCTCCTGAACATTATTTCTCCGGACGTGTTTACCTGCCCGGACTGCGGGTCGGTACGCAACATATGCACTGGTGGTGCCCCTTGTTACATGGGCCCAATCAAAACGCTGAGAAGGAGTGAAATTCTGCCATCAAGAGTTCGGGGCTTCTTCCACAACTCCGGGCTGTTCAGTGAGCCCACGATACGGCAGTGAGGCTAGGCCTCCCTGTCCCCATGTGGGAGCGGCCCGCAGTGCTGCTCTAAGGGCGGCGCTTCTCCGGACCTCATTAAAAGTTCTTTGTCTGCCTGCCTGTCTGCTCATTTTCTGTTATATATACCATTTTTACTATGTTACCACTTCCCTCTTTAATGCCGTTTACCCTGAGGGTACAAAAAATAAAGAGTGTTTATATAAATAATTAACTTGTTCGTTCTAGGTGGAAGGGGGTGCCTGTATGAGGGCACATTCATTGGAGCCGGCCAAACAGTAAACATGCAAGATCCCTGCATGAGCGCTCAGTGCAGCAACGACGGACACCGACTTACGCTCACAGGGTAAGTGAAACCACTGTTTGTCGTGTGATATGTATTTGTTTGCATTGTGTGAAAAATGCGGCGCATATACATGTTCTTCATGCTGTACGTACATGTGCACGTTAACCTAATAGTTTAGCCTACTTTAGCTTTGGCCGCCCGGGTGATATAGTGCATGGTTAGCGTGCTCAGCTCCAGACGCAAAAGCCGCGGGCTGATCCGAGGCGCGGTGGTAGCATTTCGAAGGAGGCTAAATGCTTGAGGGTCGCGTGTTGTGTGATGCCAGTGCACGTGCCACTGGTGGTCGTAATTGCAGGGGCCTGCCACTACGATGTGTCTATTTCTCTTTTGCGGTGTCAGCGTAAGATTCCCCTGAAATTAATATTCAAGCGAGGCTTGTATTCCGGGCGACGCGAGCAGACGTGCTAGCGGCGAGCATCCCGGAGCACATCATTCCACTTTGCCCCTGTAATGCGAGCAGCTGAACCTTCGCGTCGCGGAACTTTTTCAGTGCTAGCCAATTCGGGTACGGAGTAAAGCGCCGCGCAAGAAGCATGTCGTAGAACAAACGCACCTGCCGCCAAAGTTCTGATCTTAAAGTCTTGCAAACTCATTTAACGTGTGCGAACGAAGGTGCGACATCCCTGGAGAGAGCACTTGCATCTTTTGGGAGTTGGCCTGTTCTCAGACAGTAGGCGAACACTCTTGCTCGACAGGAGGAGTCAACGATACGGTTTATAAGGGTGTCCTTATTTGAAGCTGAGCTGTCTATTTTAAAGGGGCCCACTGCACAAGAAATGTAATCTAATAAAACGTGTTGTTGAGCTAGTTGGTTCAGGTTATCATACGATTTTGCCATAGAAGGAAAGGGGTGAGCGCCGCTTAAAGCGGGGTCGTTTATGCATGAAGAAGTAGACGCCCGTACAACGTGCACGGTTGGCAAAAGAATGAAAGAAAGGAAAGCGCACGCACAGCTTCGCTTACCTTAATTATTACAATAATTTTGCCGGTATGGGAACGGCTCCTAAATATTTACATTAGCGTTTTAATCTTTTATTTCAGCGTGTAAAAAGAGTAGAAGCCGAATAAACGCGTGCAGGCGAGCATTGGAGAGAAGTTGGAACGATGAGCAGCCGTCGGTCTGGCTCCTTCGCAGATTCTCAGTATCATTTATTTACATTTTGGTGCCAAAACACCTCGTGCGGGCTCGTTACCTTAACCGCACGTCTTAAGGAATCTTCTACTCGGCTGCTCGCGCTGCGGGCGGCGATGATCGACCGAATCGCTCGGGATCTGCGTGGACACTAGACCTCTGTCTAAAGAGCCACGTGGATGGACCGGCTCAAAACCAAGCAGGCGAGCACTGAATACGAAGATTCTCTCGGAAGCACGGTCGCTGCTGGCAGATTCTCCCGCGGACAAGGACAAGCTCACAGGTATTTGCGACCGTCTATCGTCGAGCAACGCCGAGCTCTCGAAGTTTAATGACGTGCTCGAAAAGCGGCCGTGTCGTGCCCTTTCCTTGTCCTCGTCTTGTCCTGCTGTTTTCGTGACATTAATTCCCACCACTTAGTCCAAGTATCTCTTCTAGCGCTTGAACAGCATATCGCCGACAAGGATCTTCACGACCAATACGCAGTTGCGCCGAATATAACGATCGACTATCACCATGCTTGCTAAGATCCTCTAAAAAACTGCCAATCTAGGACGCGTAAACAGCACAGCTGCGACTCATGCTCATAAAGCTACCGCTATAGTGCCTGATACACTGCCCAGAAATTGGCCCAGAAATGCCGAATTTCGAGATCCCTACATTTGGAGGCGACGTTCTGGGAGTGGCCAGCGTTCTGGGAGCAGTTTGAAAAGACAGCTCACAGTAACGGCTTTTTAAAGACTACGACAAAGTTCTTATGTGTGCGGCATTATCTTGCGTGGGAAGCAGCAGCAGCAACTGCCTGTTTTCCAACTTCCGAAACCTGCTGTGTAGGCGCCGTAGAGCTACCAGAGGAACGTTTCTGCGATTGCAAGCGGAGGCACTCTGGAAGCGTGCGTGACCTCAGAAAATTTCACCATGCCGTCCCGCTCAACATACGATGTCCGACAGCGATGAACGTTCCCACTCGAGGCTTTGCTACAATGCAACTCGATATTCTGCAGAATGCATTGCCATGCGAGGTTGTTCTGGCATATCCACGAGAAAAGCGGAGCCAGGCTTTGAGGCAACACGGTTGGCAAACGAACGTCTCTTATCCGGCATTGACAGCTGCGACATCAGTTGCAGAGTTAAAAGAGCTGCTCATGTTTACGCGCATTAGGTTAGAAAGCGGGGAGCACTGTAAATCATTCTCGGAACAGCCTGCCGATCACCCCGCTCAGAAAACTCTAGAAAGCAGAACCGATTTCGAACGGCACAGCACGTCATATAGGTGGTGTGAGTGTTTGTTCTGCCGATCGAAGAAGCACGGCACACGCTCCTGAGGTTCCAACTTCACTCTGGATACGAAAAAAGAAAAGAGACAGTCGCTGCAACCGATGCACACTGAAATGGCACCATCCACGTTCGTGCAAGGTCAAGCTAATGTGTTCAACTTGCCACGTAAGGCATGCATTAAGGATGTGTGACCCTCACTATCCAACGGACGCTGCACTGAATGCTTAACGGCCCACGGAGGCCTCAGGTAGTTTCGCAAACGACCGGGGATTCGTCGGAAGAAATATTACCCGCTCGCACCTTAGTAGCAATCTTGAAGTGCGCGATAGCTTCTTAACAGAAACAAGCGTCTCTTCCTATCATAATCACTACCACGGGAATACCAACATTTCTTGAGGCAAGTGACCCCTGAGACGAACCGAAGACATGTATTCTAGGCTACCCGAGTGAAAGCCGAAGGTGACAAGCTCCTAAGACCGCTATAAAAACCGTAGAAGCTCGAGCTGTACAAAGCTACTTGGGGGTGGGGGAGCGGGGAGTATGTGAAAAAAGAAGCAGAATAAACGCGCGCAGGCGATCAGTGGAGCGACGAAGTTGGAACAATGAGCCGCGGTCGGTCTGGTTCTTTCGCACAATATACTCATGTATAGAAAGCTACTCATGCGTAGCTCCTTTACCATGCTTCGCCGAATGATATGGTGCGTTATCTATGAGCACAACACTGTCTCGTGGTAACTGCGCGAGCGCCTTCTGGAAGAACCATTTTTCGTAGCAGTCGCCGTTGTTTTACCCGTCATAGATGCTTGAGCTGCGCCTTCGACAAAAGCAAGTTGGTTCACGCGATGCGTCAAAGTAAATGTGCCGCCTTTGCCACTGTGGTTTTGAAGACCTGACGACAGCAGAGATCGGATTCATTACCGCGGAGACAGGGAAGTGCCGTCAGTATACACGTAATTATGCGTGTCCACGGCTTTGACCCACATTTGTCGGTGTAAAGGTTGGCCTGCGGTCGCGTCCGAGCTCGGCTGTCCGGCGCAGGTACGGACAGCGACATCGTAATGTGCGTCACGATAATCAACAACGCGTTCGGAAAGCATCGTTTTCCTAGCATCCCAAGCAGCACTCTTTGCACACCACGGGTAGCATCTCACGTGTTTCGCCACAGGCGGGACTCACTCCTGCCCAACCTGGTGCTACCCAAGAACTTGTCCGTGCCGCCAGCAGGCGCTGATACTATACAGCAAACTTAAACGAGAGGCCCATAAACAGCTTGATTGTATGAAAACGTTTTGTTAACTAGTCCAACGTTTTTTAGCGCGTTTTACTATTATCCGCCGCCAAAGACTACGCATTCACTGCGACCCAAGAAATACTTTGCCCAAGGAGCACCAGCCCTTCTGCACAAATTTCAATTTTGTCGTTTGTGCGACGTAAAGGTACATTAGGATCATTTCCTTCACACGGACACGTGCGCTAATATAGGAACTCTGTACTGTCCCCCTAGTGAACACATGTTCTTCGCAGCCCTGTAGAATGTGATTTTTACTCAACGACATCGGTATCTATGCGACGACAATGACACGATTAGTCCTTCCTTTCCTAACACGCATGATTCATCCACTAGAATAATTTTAATTTATTCACATGCAATAATGGAAGTTCATTTATCGATATTTTATAGCGAAAATTTTGCTTGATTGTTTTATGTCTCTAGTCACCAGTAAGAATGTCGAGCTATTGTAATGATTAAGTGAGCACTCTAAAAATTTAGTGCGTACACAGCACTTATACGTATATGAAGTTAGAAGGCAAATTATATCGGTTGTAATAACTAGCTAGGTCACGCGTACGTGTGCGCGATTTGACCTCTCTCTTTCTTCCTTTATTCTTTTTCCATCCCTTTCTGTCTCCCTTCACCCCTTCCCCAGTGCAGGGTAGCAAACTGGATATTTTCCTTTCCGGTTATCCTCCCTGCCTTCCGCCCATCATCTCTCTCTCTCTCTCTCGTACAGAGAGGTTTCGTCACAGCATATTGAAACGAAAACATTTCTTGTCTCAGTTTAAGATAAATTTTCGAAAGGAAACACAAATACATAGTCGAAGCCATCTTTGAGCGCAGTATTACCTTAGAGCCTGAGAAACTCAGGAGTGTTCTCTCTCATTTAGTTCGTAGGCGAAGGAATGCGAGTTTGTTTAACGCTGTGAAGTAATTGCATTTCGATGTGTGCACAGGTGCCAGGAAAACGCCGGTTCGCATGCACAAGCACCAGGCGCACCAGGTGGATTAGCTGGAGCGTACCCTCTTTGTTGTGCGAACTGCCAACGAGTAGCAAGGCCAAGGCGTCCATAAAGATGTCCATAGATTGCAAGACACTACCAGATTAAACATTAAATTCGTTTATTGGATACTGTCGCCTTCAGTGTTAGCAATCTGCAAGCTAACACTTACCTATGGTAATTCTCGTTCTTCATGTTCAATAAATGTGTGTTCGGTTTATGTATTCGAATATGCGTTGTTCGTCGTTTACTTGTAATTGCTCTGTAAAATCGCTCCCACCACATTATTCTCGTAGGATTGTTAATATGATATTTCATCATGTATATATATACATAATTATTTATGATATGCTTCTCCTTTGTTGTACGAAATAAAACTTGGGGCTCTTGGACAGATATGATCCGGGAATCTGGTCGTGCGCTTAGATTTAACAGCAGCTTAAAAGACCAAGCTGGGTGAGAGCTAGGTATCCAGGGCGAACCTGCTTCATCTATATCTACTTCACTCGCATATCCCCAAAATTTAAGTTTCACGGCGGCATCGATGCGCGCATTACGCTGTTGTAAACCTACTAGTTGTAAGATATATATAGACCGACACCACAATTTTACGTCCGAAGCACTTCGTTGCCTCGGTATGTCGGTGCCTGCCCGTCACGGTAAAGAAAGCGGTCAAACTATCGTAAAAAAATAAAAAGAACACAAGTGTGTATTTGCTCAAGTGCAGCTCAGAAAAAACTAGTACGATTTAGGGGACCCTAAAGCACAAATGATTAGGATTAATTGCATTAACAACCAAACTTGCTGAATACGGTTGTGAAAATTACGTGGGCCGATCGTGAAGGCAGTGCAGTGAGGCCGTGTATGTGCATAGGGTTGTCATGTCCAGAAAGATTTTCACAAACTTCTCTCGTTGTTGTTGCTGTTGTGGCCTCTATAGTTGGCAGATACCCACGAGGGGGACTGGCCACACTACAGGTAATTATTTTGAGAACGGGAAAATTAAAGGGCAAGGCCAAAATTTAAGAAAAAGTCTAAAGGAAGGAAGAAGTTCTAATAAAAAATAATAATTAGAGTTTACTAACAGAAACATTGGGAACGAAACCCTGTTGTCGACAGCACTAGCAGCGTAATCTTCCGGAAGCTTCGATAAATTTATGTTATGCTGACAAAACAGCATGACGGCTTGTACCATCCTGAGAGGCACCAAAAGCTATGTTAATGAGACCAGGATGTGGGCGTCTAACGTCGTCGTCGTCTTGGCCATGGTAAAGCAAGTCAATTAGCAACGATAGACGTGTTCCTGTGGGAGGCACGGGCGCATCACCGCATGCTTCGCGCCTTTCCATGTTTCACGTTAGCCGATCAGTTTCACGTCTCGCCAGATAATGTGGTGACTTACAAGAGCCATCTTGGTTACTGAGTAAAACAGGGATCGCGGTGTTTTTTTCAAAACACATGTTACATTGGGCTTAAAGGGCCCATGACAGTCATTTTTTGTTGGGGACTTTTATGTTCTAATGAGTAGAACAGTGTCTTGTAATCACGGCATGGAGTGGCAAATTCTCCAGCGTGAAGTCTAATTAGTCACAGCATCGTTAATTTTGTTCAGTTTTAATGAAGCTTCGAAACGCGCGCCAAAAACTGCAAGAAACTAGCGCCGCGGGGCTAGCGCGGCGGTTGTCGGAAGTGAGCGCAGGCACTGATCGCGTGAGCTCAAGATTCCGTGACGTTGCGGAGAGCGCGAGCGCCAGACCAGTTGCTGAATTCGTCTGCTCGCCGCACCCGCTTTGCATCATAGCGTGTGTACAATGTACGCTTGAGCGGCCAACACGGAGAGGAAGCAAAAAAGATACGGCTTTTGGCGTGGCCTCCGCGATCGGCTGCGGCAGCCAATCTCGGAGGCTAGGCTCGGAGGCCATAGCGCGGCGCGCCCGTGTCTCTCTGTGACGTTACGATATCGACTTACAGAAGTGAAATGTCACAGATGGCCCACTAACTGCGTCATACTAGTGGCGATGTCGCGAGGTGCTGCAAGCTCGGATGAGCATTCCCGCTTACATTGAAACCATATTAAAATTACTTAGAGGCGACTTTCGCCGCTAACACACGGTCAAGGTTGCCTTCGTATGCAGGAAAACCAATTAACGCAAGCATCTTGCGTTTGAAATTTTGGTGTCATGGGACCTTTAATACATACTTCATTACAACCTCCGGTTAACCACCCTGCCTTCCGCCCATCATCATCATCATCATCATCATCTCTCTCTCTCTCTCTCTCTCTCTCTCATTACAACCTCCCACCGCCCAGTCGCGAACGTTCACCAAGACATCAAATAATTTATTTTTCAATACAACCATCCACCAACGCTGCCTGAACAAATGTGTTTGATTATTTTTATTCCAAGAGCAATAATATGCCTCAAGATACACATTTGTCAGCGCCTCTGCGGTCGCTGTGTAAAGTCAGCTGAAATCAAGGTTTGAGCTTGAGAAAATTTTTTAGATACCAGCTCGTACAGTCATCTATATACATGCAGGAATGGTGATACACTTCAAGAAGCGCAGTATACAAAGAATACACAACAACGAACCAGACAAGGCGTGCGCTGCAATGGTGATGAGGGCATCACACTGTGGTAGTCGGGGGTTGAGAGTATATTTTGGGTGCGCGGACGGTAATGAGGAAGGCTAGAAAAGGTTAACCGGTAAGTGAAGAGAACGTGAAACACCCTAGCAAAATTTTTGATGTCTATGCGACGCACCTCTTATTACGGCAACTTCCAAGAAGAACGCAACTGCTAGAGGACGATTCAGTGAATGTGTCATGCTGCGCAGGGTAACCTGGAATGCCTACAAGGCTAATAGAGCCACAGAGACAAAGCAACGCCATGAGCGGGCATTGGCGCGGGGTTCTGCGTTTCCCTTACTCGTTTCTTCCGAACGTACTGCTACGGCACATGCGCGAGTGTATTTCATAGTTGGTCGAAAGAAGAAGACGACGAAGTGATAACCTAACGCTGGCTGTTCTTGCTGTGCACGGTTATGGTGGAGCCTGTAAATACAAGTGTATATAGCCTTGTTTGTGCGTAACATCGTGGTGGAGGTGCACGATCCCTGACTTCGCCACGGAGCTTTGCAGCGGCCGCTTTCTTGAAGTTCCCACGATGGCTTCCGACGAACCGGTTCCACCACCCACCAATCCGTCTGCGACAACGTCCGTCACCGTTACCACACCGCGAGATCCCGGCGTGTTCTCGGGCCGCGAAGGCGCAGACGTGGAGGACTGCCTTACTCGGTACGAAAGTGTAAGCACCACTAACAGATGGGATCCCACTCTCCAGCTCACACATGTACTGTTCTTCCTTGACGGACCACCGCGAGCATGGTTCGAAACTCACGAATGCGACATCACACGCTGGGAGTTTCAAGCAGAAACTGCGCGACGTGTTTGGCAACCCATATGGTCGGCAGCTGGCTGCTAAGAAGGAACTGTCCGCGCGGGTCCAAACGTCTACTGAACCTTACATCGCCTACATTCTAGACATCTTGGCTCTATGTCACAAGGCCGACGCCAACATGTCGGACGCAGATAAGGTAGCTCACATTCTCAAAGGCGTCGCTGACGATGCATTCAATCTGCTCGTCTTCGCCAATGTCACCACTGTTGACGACGTCATGAAAGAATTCTGTCGTTTGAAACACGCCAAAAGCCGACGAATCGTCTAACAGTTCGCCAACTTGCCCAACACCGCAGCGACGTCGTCTTGTGAGGGTGTTTCTCACGCGTCCGCTAACTATGACGACGTTACACACATTGTACGGCGTGAGATTGAGGCCGTCTGTCCTAATACTGCCGAAGTCAAGACCTTCTCGGAACCTGTAGTTCCGGTTTCTCTAGTACAAGCCGTCGTTCGCGAGGAGATTCACAACATGGGCATTCATGCGGTGTCTTTGCCACCACGCTCCGATTTCCGCCCCAACTTTGCTACCCCATCCCGTCCCGTATCAACCTTCGCCCCTCCCCGGTTTAGGAACTGAGCTGAATGGCGAACTGCGGACGACAAACCTATTTGCTTTCACTGCCACCGCGTCGGACACATTTCCCGCTACTGCCGAAGCCGCTGGACTCCATCCTGGAATTCCTTTGCCCCTTATTCTGCTCCAAGACGCCGTCCACACCCGCACCCATCCAGCTCACAACACGTTGATCCTGAAGAATTCCCTGCTCAGCCTCGCTACACCCGCTCACCTTCGCCCCAACGCCGCCAATCTCGCTCGCCTCAACCTCGACGACCATCCTCCCCGACCATCTTTCGCCGCTCCCAGCCGGAAAACTAGGCAGTGCAGCTCCTGGAGGTGGCGCTGCATTGTTGGACATGGCACAAAATCCTCTGTTGACGATTCCGACCAAACAGAACCTACTTGACGTATACGTTGACGGCGTTCATGTGACCGCACTCATCGACACTGGAGCACACTTATCGATCATGAGTGCTCAATTTCGTCGTAGATTAAGGAAAATTCTGACGCCAGCAGCCACTAAGGCTGTACGGGTCGCCGATGATGGAAGCGCTGTTGTTGTTGGAATGTGTACTGCCCGTGTTAGCATCGCCGATCGCCATGCGGTTGTTCTCTTCACCGTTCTTGCCCAATGCCCGCACGACGTCATCCTAGGTCTCGACTTCCTCTCAGTCCATTCAGCTCTCATAGACTGTTCGGCCAGCACTTTACGCCTCGATCTGCCTCTTGTGGACACCGTCGACCAACGCCCCAGTCGCCTCAATGCCGCCGCCTACGTTCGCTTGCCGCCTCAAACACTTACTTACGTCGATCTCGTGTCGTCGCCTCCAGTACCTGATGGGGACTATACCTTCTGACGCCAGTAACTGACGTGTTACTCGACAGAGGCATCACACTTCCTCATACAGTTCTCTCAGATGTTGCCAACTGCGCCTGCCTACCTGTAGTCAATTTCAACTTGACGCCCCAAGTTCTGCCTCGTGGTATCTCCCTCGCCCTGCTCAGCCCACTCGATGCAAGCGAAGTGCAGGCTTTTACAGTGACCGCTTCGCCACATGCACCTGCGCAGCAGCCCTATGCCTGTCCCTCTGATAAGGCTATTACATCAATGATTGCACCAGACCTAACCTCTGAGCAAAGTGAAGATCTACGTCGCCTTTTGCGTGCATACAATGATATTTTTGACATCGGCGGTCGTCCTTTAGGCCAAGCTACGCAAGTGACCCATCGCATAAATACTGGCGATGCTCCTCCTATCCACCGACGTGCCTATCGTGTATCCGCGGCTGAACGTCAGATAACTCAAAGCGAAGTTGACAAGATGCTCGCAAAGAACATCGTCGAACCATCGTCGAGTCCGTGGGCATCGCCTGTCGTTTTGGTGCGAAAGAAAGACGGTTCTTGGCGATTTTGCGTCGATTATCGGCACCTTAACCGAATTACAAAAAAAGACGTGTGCCCGTTGCCACGCGTAGATGACGCTCTTGACTGCGTACACGGAGCTCGCTACTTTTCATCGATTGATCTACGTTCCGGGTATTGGCAGATTGCTGTCGACGATATGGACCGTGAAAAGACAGCCTTTATTACACCGGACGGCCTTTATCAATTCAAGGTCATGCATTTCGGCCTTTGTAACGCCCCTGCCACCCTTGAACGCATGATGGACTCCCTCCTGAGAGGTTTTAAATGGTCCACATGTTTGTGCTACTTAGACGAGGTTATCGTGTTTTCACCAACATTCGAAACGCACATTGATCGTCTCTCGACCATCCTGGACGTTTTTCGTCAGGCCGGGCTCCAGCTCAACTCGTCCAAGTGTCGTTTTGGCCGCCGCCAAATCACGGTCCTTGGCCATTTAGTCGACGCCAACGGCGTCCAACCAGACCCGGGAAAAATATCCGCTGTCAAGAACTTCCCTATACCACAGTCCATCGAGGATGTCCGCAGCTTTCTCGGGCTATGCTCATACTTTCGCCGTTTTGTCAAGGATTTTGCGACCATAGCGAAGCCACTAACGGAGCTTTTGAGGCAAGATGTTTCCTTTTCTTGGGGCCAGCAAGAAGCGTCCGCATTCTCTCGCCTCATCAGCCTGCTCACGACGCCCCCGATCCTCGCCCACTTTCACCCGTCTGCCCACACAGAAGTCCGCACTGACGCAAGTGGCTACGGACTCGGTGCAGTATTAGCCCAACGTCAGCGTGGTCACGATCATGTTATTGCCTACGCAAGCCGCCTCCTATCGGCCGCTGAGAGAAACTACTCCATCACAGAGCGTGAGTGCTTGGCTCTTGTTTGGGTGGTAGCGAAGTTTCGACCCTATTTGTATGGTCGCCCATTTTCCGTAGTTACAGATCACCACGCACTCTGTTGGTTGTCTACTCTTAAAGATCCTTCAGGACGGCTCGGGCGCTGGGCCTTGCGTTTACAAGAGTATTCATATTCAGTCGTCTAGAAATCTGGCCGCTTGCATCGCGATGCAGATTGCTTGTCTCGCTATCCCGTCGACAATCCTCACGACGACGACGAGAACACAGTCCACTGTATCTTCTCAGTGTCCGACCTCGCTAACCTTGGCGACGAACAAAATCGTGACCCTTCCTTGCGATCGATCTTCGAACACATACAAGCATCGCC
This sequence comes from Hyalomma asiaticum, assembly GCA_013339685.2. Taxonomy (NCBI): domain Eukaryota; kingdom Metazoa; phylum Arthropoda; class Arachnida; order Ixodida; family Ixodidae; genus Hyalomma; species Hyalomma asiaticum. The sequence continues at coordinate 236,530 of CM023490.1, read as the reverse complement.
CGATGACCCCTCCGTCAGAAGATTTCTCGTCCAGAATGGCGTCCTCTACCGACGTAATTTTCGGCCCGGAGGACCTGACCTGCTCATCGTCGTACCGAAACACCTACGCCGGAGCATACTCCACGAACTTCATGACGCACCCACTGCCGGACACCTCGGTGTATCCCGCACGTACGACCATGTCCGCCGCCGTTTCTTTTGGCCAGGACTTGCACGCTCTGTCCGCCGTTACGTGGCTGCCTGCGAGTCGTGTCAGCGTCACAAACGGTCCTCCCTTCCACCTGCGGGTCACCTTCAGTCGATTGACATCCCCGCAGAACCCTTCTTTCGCGTCGGACTCGACCTTCTAGGCCCTTTCCCAACATCACCCTCCGGCAACGAGTGGGTAGCGGTGGCGACAGATTACGGAACGCGATATGCGATCACTCGCGCACTGCCGACCAGCTGTGCCACTGATGTTGCGGATTTCCTGCTGCGTGACGTGATCCTCCTTCACGGTGCTCCACGACAGCTACTTACTGACCGTGGCCGTAACTTTTTGTCCCAGGTAATCGCCGACATCCTCCGTTCTTGTTCAACTCAGCACAAACTAACCACTCCGTACCACCCACAGACCAACGGCCTCACCGAGCGCCTAAATCGCACCCTTACAGACATGCTAGCTATGTACGTTTCCGACGATCATCGCGATTGGGACGTGGTGCTTCCTTACATAACATTTGCCTACAACTCCTCCCGCCATGATACTGCTGGATTTTCGCCTTTCTACATGTTGTACGGACGAGAGCCGGCGTTACCCCTTGATACCATGCTCCCTCCATCGACCACTGCTACCACTGAATATGCCCATGAAGCCATTGCACGCGCAGATCACGCTCGCCAGCTTGCCCGTGTTCGGCTTATGGCGTCCCAAGCCAGTCAACAGCGTCGCTACGGTGCTCGACATCGAGAGCTATATTTTTCGCCTGGTGAACTTGTGCTCCTCTGGACCCCATGCCGCCGAGTGGGATTATCCGAAAAGCTCCTTTCCCGATATGCTGGACCCTACCGCGTGCTGCGCCAAGTGACTCCAGTCACCTACGAAATTGCTCCCGTCTCGTCCACGACGGCCGATTCCCACTCATCCACAGACGTCGTCCACGTCTCGCGGCTGAAACCCTACAACTCTATTTCCGGCGGCACTTTTTAGCCGCTCCGGGCCGGAGCTTCTACCGCCGGGGGTCATGCTACGGCACATACGCGAGTGTCTTTCATGCCTGGCCCAAAGAAGAAGACGAAGTGATAACCGAACGCTGGCTGTTCTTGCTGTGCACGGTTAAAGTGGAGCCTGTAAATACAAGTGTATATAGCCTTGTTTGTGCGTAACAATATGACTGTAAATATTTTGCTAAAATCTATCTCCAAGTTGATTACCTCCAGCCTGCCTCCTGCTTCATCAACGCTGATAATCTATCTCCTTGACGAGACCCGATACATATCAAGGAGAACAACGAATGAAACTTATCTGTTTTGATCGTTCGTTGTAAGAAAAACAATCACAGAATATGCATCCCCAACTGTAGATCACAGCGTTTATTCAATATAATGCCGAAAACCTAAAGGTACAGCCTAACCACTATTTTGAGGTATATTTCAGTCATCAGTCATGTCACGATGAAAAGCCAAACTCTCAATTATGAGACATGCGGCGTTCCACTCTTCAGCAACCCTTCTGCCGACAGCAGGCTTTCAACTCCTCATCATAACGGGTGTTTGAAGGGTCGCTCCCGCATCTGTAAATAGCGAGGTGCTTTTTATTAATGCAAACAGAATCCTTGTTCTCTGCAGGAAGGATTCCTCTATTACTTATAAGCGTTGAAATTGTACTGTACATCATAGTAAACAGCCTGCGAGTCCTCCGCTATGGTCTGGGGGTTAGTAGGCTCTCCGAATGCGCTGGATCTACCACTTCTGTGCAGGTAGCATTTTGGGCGGATTCGCAAAGGGTAGAAGCCTTATACTGCGCGTTATGACGCTCGTTAAAGAACCCAGGGTGGTGAGGAATTCGGGAGCCCTCCACTACGCATATTGACGGCCAGCGCGAAAAACGAGGACCAAATGTAGGGAAGGAGACAAACCGCAGCGCTGTCTCAACTCTAACTTTTATTTGGCAACACACGCATATTTAACAGCACTGACTAAACGCACGTTATCCCATGACGAAGATGGAATAGCGTGCAACACGACATAAAGAACCTGGTGAGGACGAATCCAACATAAGCTAAGTGTTGAAATGATTCAGAAATATTTTTTTTTGTCATGCAGGACTATCAATGGCTTGCTGACACAACGAGAACCTTTTTTATTGATGTGATATCCTTCGACAATTTCTGTCGTTACCTGATCGCTGCGTGTGAACAGACATTTTGTATCAGTAAAGATAAGGGTGCAATCGTGGTTTAAAGAGTGCTTAGCCATGTGCGAGTACTCATTCCTTTTCAGAGAGCGTTTGTGCTCAGCCAATCTTACATTCAAACACCGGCCTGTTTGGCCAATATACATGTAACAGCACGAAGACGGCACCTCATACACTAGACCTACTTTGCATGCACCGGACGAGGGCCTACACAATTTTTGCAACCACATTTAACATGTTCCTTTTATTGATGGAAATAAATCCTGACCATTCCTGTATTTTAAGGTAGTGTAAAACATGCGTATTTCCAATCGGTTTTATCCATTATAGACTTGTTTTTTACCAATGTTTTACAACTTGATTTACCGCGAAGACCGGACACAAGTGATACCCCTGACAGACGGGCGAAAGTAAAGTCCTTTGTGGTGAACCCCTTTTGCTACTCTAAAGGACCCTTTGCAGAAAGTAGTTGCGCGGATGACACACGGCAGCGCGTGAACTTCTTTAGGTGGTTCCTAAGACGAACGCCGCAAAAAAATCGCGCTCCTTGTTAAAGCAGCAAGACAGTGAACATTTTTAAAAAGTTCTGCATTTAATTACCTTTAGCGATTCTGGATCGCAAAAATATCGTTTTTATTGCTGATGGCTAATAATGTTGATGGTTCGTTTCACGCCACGACGAAAAAGATAATGACTGCCGGAATCCCGCATGCCGGCGATGTGAGCGTTCGAGAGTGCGGTAAAAATAAATCTTTGCGGCCCGTCATTAGACGGCTAAAAGCTAAAGCTTATACGCAAGGCAAGGAAATAGTTGCGGGGTGTTGTAATTTTGTGAAAAGTTCTCTCCCGTTTACGGGTCGTGTACGCTGTTGGCGAGAGTACGCCTTTACGCTCGAAAAGTAGATCGCCTATCTACCTTTCTGCAAAGGAACTTTGCCGGGAAGGAGATACTCCTTTGTCGTGTGTCACTGGGCATGAACACCTTTCCGGCAGATGTCCCCTTACCTAAAGTACTTTAGCATGCCCGTGTGTCAGGGGTATAACACCGATAGCCCGAACCATAAGGTGCTTCGCCTCTAAAAATGTCGCTGTCCATGTATCGTAAGAGCCGGTTTAAGAAGAAATTTAAACCTGTTTTGTCCAGAGATTTAGAATACATAAGGCGAATCCAGGAACGGGAGATGCGTTGGAAACTCTGGGCATGCGAACACGTTACAAGTAGACATCAACGGCACCTCGACACGGAACAGGGATCCTCAACAGTTGCGCACAAGCGAAAGTTCTCCAACGATTCGCATTGCTCCGGAGACACTGAAATACACGCGTCAGGTTCCTGCCCAAACCTGCCATAAACCAGAAGCGTCCGCCAACGGTGACACATCACAAGCGAAATCGAACGGGTTGTCAGCTAATTTTGTGAACACACAGCCCAATGCAGCGAAAGGCGCATCATTGGCTTGTTAACGGTCGTCTTTACGTTGCCGGAGGAGTGCGCGTCGCAATTCCTGACACCTGGCCCCACAAGAATTTTGTGCGACCGCGGTTGTACTTTCTACCCGCGGGTAAAAGCGGGTACGACGCCGCCACGCAATTACCTTCCGCGGCGAACGAGGCACAAAGACTAACGAAGCGCTGACTGCCAGCGCGTCTTAGCACGACAATCGCTTTCGCCCTATTGTTCGTAGATGGAGGTGCCACCGCAGTGAACCTGAGCGAACCAAGAGTGCAGTAGAAGGGAGGTGATGTTAATTTAGCAGTACTTTTGCTTGTTACGCACTTTACTTTCAGCGGACTTAAGTTAAATGCAACTTGTAAGCGCTGTAGTGAAGATAAAAGGCCCGTCTGTTGCCCCCACATGACGAATTTTGCCCTGGTGAAGAAGCCACAACCACCTCACGTAGAAATCTACCCGTTGCATAACCTCCACCCTCTGTTATCGAGACAAAAAAGGTAGGCAAGGTATTTCTCAAGTGTATTTGAAGGACTGTTCCGAAGAAGAGAGCTGTGGCCTCACGCAAGAAGGAAAATCTGGAGACCAATTTCTTTAGGAATAAGCTCGGTATCGACAGTCGAGAAGAGACTGGCTTAACTTCTGAAACAAGTTGTTTCTGCTTGTTGTTTCATATTGTGACTGCCGCACAAACACAGCGAATACCCTGTAGAATTTCTTAAAGCAGAATCTGGAACAGCTCAGAACTTGCATAAGGTACCAGAGCCTGCTCACCAAGAAGACTGCAAATGGCTGCACGAACGAATATGGAGAGGTGATGCCTCGCCCATTTTTCAAGTTGTCTTCAACTCCTGCGCCTTTCCATTCCATAAATCATTTGTGTTCCGATGCGTATCACGTGTGTTGTTGTTGTTTTGTGGGGTTTAACGTCCCAAAACCAGCTCTGATTATGAGAGACGCCGTAGTGGAGGTCTCCGGAAATTTCGACCACCTGGGGTTCTTTAACGTGCACTGACATCGCACAGCACACGGGCCTCATCATTTCGCCTCCATCGAAATGCAGCCGCCGCGGCCGGGATTCGATCCCGCGACCTTCGGATCTGCAGCCGAGTACCGTAGCCACTAGACCACCGTGGCGGGGCGCGTATCACGTGTGATCGTCTACTGCATACTTTAAAAAAATGCGGCGTTGCCATCCACCGACACCAAGTGTGGCATCCACCAAGTGTGGCAGTGAATGGAAGAACGATAGGGGGCAAACCAGATTCAGAAGTCTGCACGGACAAGGTGGGCGCATCCAGGGCACAGTCAGTTCGATTCGATAAATGCAGGAGAAGCTTTTGTTTTGCTGTACGAATAGTAAGGCTACTTGCGCTGATATTAATACGATATTTACACTTACCCTAATACGGTGAGTACCCCAGTATAGCCCCCGTCGCAGCGGGCAAGGAGGCAGTGATCTTTGTTCAACCTCCACGATCTCGGTGAGATATCTTGTCCGAAAAATGTGCATGAGCCTATGGTAACAGAATGCGTGCCATTTTGTTTTGCAGCATTCGCAAAGAGATTGATCGCAGCAAACGACATGTACGTTAGGTCAACGTCTACCTTTCTGTTACATTTGGTACATAAACAATTATAAAAACACTTCACGTATCATGCAAGAGCGTAGGCAGCATTTACCTCTCCACAAGGAAGAGTGAGAGACACAGAAGTACACATGTCACTGCGTTCTATTTTTGAGACATTTAGTGTTTCGTTCGGCTAAACAGCGCCCGTCGCATAAAGAGAGGGTGAATGCTCCTATCATTTGGTAATCATTGCGGTAAATACCAGCATTAAAACTGCGAAATCAAAAGTACTTTTCTGTAGGATACTGACGCCCAACTAAAGGTACAGGGCTTAAAGCACGAGGACAGTGCCGAGTACAGGGAATGTCTATCAGGATCTGAACAACGGGTCAACCGCGCGGGCAATTCACTCAGTCGACAGCGTGGACTAACACGTTACAAGTGATGAGGCATACTTCCTTACTTTTCCATTGGCATCACGAGGCCTGCCGTATGATTTGCCCTCACGACCCCTCGCGTATATTAAGAAGGGCTTACCTTGCTCTATAAACAGATCGATAAAAACGATGTAGAACAGGGAATGTCGCACGAGCCAACGTTTCGACAAGAGGACTTGTCTTTATCACGACGGCAACTGCCTTCTCGAGCGTTCGTTTTTGTACGCCATTGCACGCTCTCCCCCGTTCACAGAAGGAAAGGAGGAGAAGAGCGGCACATGCGAACAACCAGCAAAAGAAGAAAAAGGGGAGGAGGGGCGGGGGAAGTTGGGTCACGGATGTTGGCGTGACTAGTATAGCTGGAAAGAACGAAAGCTTCCGAAGAATCTGCTCGTGGTACATATCTCGGAAATACACTGCGTGCGCAGGGCCAAAAAAAGCAGGACCAAGAAAGGAACACATGCGCTAAGAACAAGCATTGCGCCCATCGCACGTGTTCCACCTCCCGCCCCGCACCACCGCGCCGCACACGCAGTGCATTTTACCAAAAGCTTGTTGCTAAAAGTGACTGCACTGTTTAACGCTGGTGGTTCTCGTCGAACTGTATCGGGGATCCGCACATGAAAACAGATTTTTGGGAAGAAACATTGTTAGCCTGCACCGGTGAAATACCTTAACCTTCTGTCGTCTTTGTTAACCCCCCGTATTTAATGGACTCAAGGTTCCCTTTAGATTTATGCCTGTAAGGTGGAGGGTATTGAACTTGTAGATGAGATACGATTCCCTGTATTTTCTGTGGCTCGGTGGGCGGAAGTATGCTTGAAGTATGTAGAGTTTGAGTTCGTCAAAATTATGACCTGCCATATTAAAAGACAAAAATTTGAGCATCACAATTTCATTTTACGTGTAACTGACACAAGGAGTACTGTTCGGCCCACGTGGATGCTGCGGTAGGGAGGGTACTGCGGGCAGCACGATTTTTGTCCCGTAAGATGTAAGCGGCGTTTTGACTGGAAGCAGCGTGGCACGTCTCTGGTTGAGTGCAATGTGAGGCAGATAGATGCCGATATCTGTCGCCTACTGTTATTTGGAAGTTGTCAACTGAATAACCTCCATTTGCCAGCTTCGATCTAGAGAACTCATTTTTCAATTAGCTCAGAACAATAAAAAGGACCCCTTTCGATGCAAAACTCAGCGAGTAAAATATGCCTCGGGGCCCCTTTAATAGCTGATGTAACATCTGGAAAGAAATTTTGTGACCTTAATTGGAATCCTGGAATCCTTTGTTCGCAGAGGCGACAAGCACACGCGTTGACAAGACAACGGAGAGCCGAATAACAGTTATTGATATTGTCACAGTATTGCTACGACGACTACATAGACATTGATGTGGGGCACAGGCTGGAGATGCCCAATAGGTGGTGCGCTCTGTGTAGTTTTGCCTGGGCACCTGTAGGCTGTCCCTCGCACAATAAGTACTCCCCGTAACATCTTCTTGGTGAAGGTGCGGGGTAAATACTCCCCGTAACGATATGTAAGAGCGGATCAGCCAAGTGCGGAAAAAGGCCATTTGACCATTGTCGCTGTCAAGCCAAAGAGGAGATGCAGAATAGTTGACGTACGAAGGAAGGAACAGAGATGCTAGCCGACCGTGTACTAATACTCTACCGTCCGCGGTGCACCCGTTACCAAGAGACATGGTTATTTTATGTTTCCTTCTGTGCGAACCCGAGAGGTGGACCTAAAGGTTTAAGAATATTTAAAATATTATACGGGACATTTCTGATCGTAACCTGAAAATGCCTAATTAGAAAACTCACCGTGTCCTCCTTTTAATCCACATTGACTTCCGTCAGTGCTCTGATGAAGGGCAGCGTGAATTGATAAAAACATGAGAAGTCCCACCAACTTCATATTTTTTGTTGGTCACTCCTTATTCAGGTTGTGCCGAAAGGAGAACGCAACCGAACTGCAACTGAAAGAGAAAGAAGTTGGCTATGCTGTCAAATTTGTAGTAGTAACACGAAACCAGTCCTACTTTCCTTGATCACTTAAAATGATGAAAACTCATCACAAAATTCTAACACAGAGCACGAGCAACCAGGCGTTTAATATACCAATGCACTTAAAGATTACAGCATAAAACGGTGAACACAAGAACCCGCTTTCAAAAAATGGTCTAAATTCCATCTTTGCGAGAGGGGATGATGACGAAAAAATTTTATTTCGCAGAAAGCTCCCCTCCCCATTGCAGACGAGGGTAGTACCTAGCCTAGTTGTCGGCCATAGTTTCGTGGACCCTAGCGGCATGTTCGTCTCCTGTGCTAGGGCGCTTGATTTTGGGGGTCACAGCTGCACAACGCGGCCCTCCCCACAGTGCCGGCTAGGAATTCACACCTCATAGGGCTATCTGAGCTAGCCCGCGTAATGTGGCTCAAGACCGCCCTCTTATTGTGAAGTTCACACCTTTCCGCTGAAATTTCCGTTGCGGAACGGCCGTTTATCGTTTCCAGACTGGGGAAAATTGTGTAGGCGTCACGCCACCGCCCGTCTTTGGCTGAATGACTTGTGTGCTACTGGACAGGTTCTCCAGGTTCGCCTACAATGCTGCCAATATTTTTTATATGTGCCCTTGTGCAGCTTCTGGCAGCCGTCTGAGTCGCTAATGATTCGTGTAAATGGATGCAATGGCGAGTGAAATGGCTTATTCCACCTCTTCTGCGAGGCTCGTTCCCACTGAACCGCTGACCGTAACATTCACCAGTACTATGGTCATACTCGCGCTGTCTTTGCCTTTCCATTTGGCCGCGTGTTCATAGGTGTTCCTTGGAAACGTCGAGTTTCTGTTTATATTTTTCGTCTTCCTGCTCTCTTGTTCTGACGCTGTTCTGGTTGCGAGTTTTTTTGGTAACGATAGGATTACCAGATGTCTCTGTATAGTTTACTAGGTATCCTTTTAGGGCCAAATTTATATGGTTTATGCTGAATCGCGGTGGTATTTATATTTTTTTACTATGCATCACTCTTCTGTAGTCTGCGATTCTCCGAGTTTCTATAAGCTATTGTGACGTCGTGAAGCTCAAATTCAAGTACTTCCTTATTACAGGTAGTCATCGGAAAGCCGATTGTTTAATTGAAAAATTGTCGAATGATGTGGTAATCGTTCCTTTCCCGACGACTTGCAGGCTGACGGAATCACAGGCAATATTGTCGAATATGACTGATGGCAAAGCCCTGTACTAGTAATATCTTCCTTTTACCATAAAGCGGGCATGTGATTTGTCTAATTATGACACAATTTGCAGCGCGCTGCTTTCAGGCAACTTTACCGTTTCTCTGCTATTGCTGTGCGAGCTTACTACTCTTCCGACATGCACTTGTTAAGTTTTCGAAAAGGAGTGCGAATTTTTGAGGTGAACATTTTAATCTTTTATGAATGGCATGTGCTATACAATGCTTAGAGCTGTGCTTCCTCTGTGTGCCCATCGCTACCTCCTGCTATCCATAAAGTAATGTCCTCCATATCGGGACCCTTGTGGAGTCCTGAAGCTTTGTTCAGTATTTCGCGAAGACCTATTATGATTCCTTTGAAAGGAAAAGGCTGTAGTACCGAACCTTTCGGGGTTGCTATACATCCTAGGCTAGATCATGGGATTCTGTCCCACGTACTTTTTTTATTATTACTGTGCAGTCAGCAAAGAAGTCTTTTACGTACTGCTAAACTTATTTTTCCGCCCTTATTCGTTCAATAGATTTACGTTTCGCATTAACGAACACGTCCTTAAGACCTACGCCACCTGTAACTGTAGTATCCTGTAGTGCAACACCTGGATAGGTTATTTCATGTTGAGTTTGCTGCATAATATCCTCTGTGGATCTTGAAGCCCACCATCAGATGGGCAAATGTGTCTTCCATATCAATTGGACGAGTGAGTTAGAACGACGTGCTGTGTTAACTTTCCGTTGCACGATGCCATTCGCCTGCTTCTCAAGAGAAACAACTTTTTTACCAGGACGTCGCTAGATCCACTGGTTTGGCATCGAGCTGCCATAACAGCTGTACCATGTCGCGTCATTCCTCAAATGAAGATACCTGACTTTCTCCGTATGTGATGACGAAAGCAGAGGGCACAGAAACGGCATCCATTCAGTAGGCCGGATATTCTGTTTTCTATTATAATCTACCTTCTCGTCTTCCTCTATCTCGGCGATCACCGAGCACGAGCACCTGAGCACCGTTGCCGCTCTTATATATATATATATATATATATATATATATATATATATATATATATATATATATATATATATATATATATATATATATAAAGGCAGGACGATCGAGTCACGGTGACAAAGTATAAAGTAACTGGCCTTATATATATAGCAAGGCCAGTACTGGGCTTGCTCGCAGACGTTGTTCGCGACGAAGTACAGGGATCGCTGCCTGTTCCCGAACCGGCGCTCTAGTGTCTCACACCAACTCCCTCACGTTTTCTGCGGGTTCCTTCACCTTAGGAGAGAGCAATGGACCACGGCCCTGTTGATGCCTTACGTTCTTAATTCACTTAAAACAAGGTACAGTAGGAGTGATTTTCGACTTGTCAGGTACATGTGCCTGGAACTCTTACACGCGTAGATCGAATTCCATCGGTGCTAATACATGTGCAATACAGTGCAATGCGCCGTGCAATATAACACGTCTAATGCAGTGCAATTGTCGTGCAATGTAATGCATGTGTAATGCAGTGCAGGGAGCCGTGTAATATAAATATTTTTTTTTATGTAGTGGTATTAGCAAGAATCAATTTCATCAAAGCTCAAACGCTCATCTTTACTGTACACCAGGCTTTCATTATTTGACGAGACCTCTTAAACACCTTGTCAAAGAAACGCTATAAAGTGATGCCGCGCTGCGAATAGAAGGCATTGCCGGAGATTTTTTACGGTAAGCACATACCAGTAAAATATGACGGCATACTAACCGGCAAGTAGAAATAGCCCCTTGACTCAGTTGGCCGATATGTTAGGATAATGAAGCGGCACGAACTCTTTATAGGCTTGTCAATGCAAATAAAATACGTAGAAATACTTGGTGACTATACACATTTTATCTCACAAAAATTTTTGTGTAGGGTATGTGATTGTGCTTTGTAAAGGGTTTAATACAAAGAACTCGTTTGCCCATCAATTTTCGTAGTACCATTCAACATGCTTTCTCGTATTCTTGCTGCCAGAGCATTTAGATCCGGCGTTCAAAATTTAACAAAATGAGAAGGCACGTGAATTTCTACAATGACATGCAAACTTTTATGGCCTATTATGTTGTCATCGGAGTAACATACGCTTGCAAAGCAGTTTTATCTGTCTTTCAAGGGTTGCCTGTGTTATATATTGATGGCCAAGAGCAAATATAGAACACCAGAAAAATCCTTGTTCTGAAGGTACGACGTCGACAGCAGCAGAGAAACACACAAACGTAGCATGAAGATGTGCGGGTATTTCCTGTTGTGAAAATCGATAAAGACGGTGCAAGAAATATAAACACTAACATAGCACAGCATAATATATCATTGCCGACCGTAGTGACCACGGAAAACAACGCTCCGAAAGGACACACGCAAGCCTGAACAATGCAGAGGGTTCTTCTTGACTGTACTATATCAATGGATGTAAGATGGCATTTATGATGTACTAACTTGCCAGAAGCACGGCAGCTCAATGAAAAAAAAATGCGGCCGTCGAATATGCTTCTCCGCCGGTGAATGCGAGAGTTCTTATTCCGTCCACATTAACGCTCAGCAGCGGAAGAGGATACCGGCTCTCACAGGCGGCTCTGCGAATTTGGCTTAATTATCGCCTTGCACGTAATATTACCGAGCCTTTTAAAGACGATAGTCTTTCTTGGGATACTTCAACGCAGAAATTTTGGTCTGTCTGTCTGTGTGTGTGTCTGTCCTGCTTTTCGATTCAGTAGAATGGCGAAAGTTTAAGCCCTTCCTCAACGACCACCCATCTTGAACTGCTAGCTGCGCTCATACTTGTGAGCTGCGCTCATACTTGGGGGGGGGGGGGGGGGGGGGGGGGGGGGGAGGGGTCGCCAACATCTCTCAGCAAAAATCAATAGCACCAGCCCTCCCGGAAAACTGCATCACCCGGGACGGCGGCAAGGGGTGGACCATCTTCTAACAGAAGTTTGAAATTTTTTGCCAAGCAACATCGTGCACCGAAAAACCAATATCTAGCGCAGTGGAAAGGGCACAACTTCTCAGCTTGGTCGCATAAGACACGTTAGAAGTCTTCAATAACTTCACTTTTGTCACGAGACAAAGCAAATAGCACTACGACAACGTGGTTTCTAAGTTCTAGTCGTACTTCGTCGAGGAAGAAAATGAGATTCACTAAAGGTACGTAGTTCCCCCTCGCCTCCAACCTTCGAGCAGTTCTTGCGGGACCTCAAGTAACATGTTTTGCCTGCCACTGCAACTTTCGTGCTATGGTCGATGGCATGGTGCGTGACCGAATATATTTTGGTACGAACTCCGCCAAGCTTCGGATGGAGGCGCTACGAGACAAAAAGCAAAGGTTTGAAAACAGCTGTTACATCATGCAAGACAGCAGATACGTCAGCTCGTCAAAGGGAGGTTTCGAACACAAGAAATGGAGAAGTGGACGCAGAAATCAACTCACCTGAACGGACCTCGAAAGGACCAAAACGGCCACAACAGAATCAAAAATTTACTTTCTGCGTACGAATTCACGCCCTCCACTCTTATCCAACGTATGGAAAGACATGCCACTCATACAACGGGCTGAACCATTTCGCGCCTTTCTGCAGAACCACGGGAGTAAGTGAGATTCAACATGATGACAACTTCGAAGTCTTAAACGTTGCTGTCAGAACCGCCGACAACCGCGACTGGCGGGTCAGGGCAAAGATTTTTAATCGACAAGTTGTGTTAAAAGTTGATACCGGCTCGCAAGCAAAGTTCATACCCTTTCTGGGATACCGCACGTTACGTACTGGTGCCTGCAGCCCAGTGGTGCCACACTACGCTTTCGTAACGGTGGGCTCATCAAACATTGCGGCACGGGTGCAGCGAAGGTCCCGGTTGGAGACATTGAGGTACCCGCGGTATTTCTCGTGGCCAAAAGCAACCATCAAGGAATATTCGTACTGGAAACTAGCGAGCGATTAGGCCTGATCCAACAAACAGTGTAAGCGCTAAAGGGCACATCTGACGGTGTTGTCCATCCATTTAGTGGACTTTTCGAAGGAATTGGATGCCTACGACGAAAACACAAGATAACCATCCGCGAAGGTGCAGTCCCCGTCTTGGAGCCAGTGCGAAGGGTGCCCTTGTAAAGAAACGGACGAGCTGTCGCGCCCATGAATGAAGCACGCGCTGCCATCCCCGTTTTCTTCGAACGTATATACACCCGATGATGATCGCTCTACTCCTGATCTCCTACAGTTTGGAAACGTCCTCCACGCCCCCACAATGTTGATAACGAATTATATCACTAATGCAATATAATTCCGTGTACAAGGTTTTCCTTTCTTTCAGTACCGGGTCAATGCGTCAAAGCGTCACAAATTCCTTTTATCATCCACCGACGCATGTGACGCTTGTTCCAACTCCATGTTTTTGACAGCGTCACCTTGGATGCGCTCGTCCGGTCAGTTACTGATTTCTTAGAGGAGTATTTCCTATGCTGATTCATCCACGCAAGCATGCTGTAGTTCTGGGGCAGCCGCCTTCTCCTCGCCGATCTCGTTATGGTCGCAGTCTTTCTGGGATTCCTAGTCTCTTGCCATGACCTTGATCTTGTCCGTCGCATTTGAATGCATGACGCGGATTCGGCGATTTGCTTTGGCAATGAAAGCAAATCTGCCACACGCTTCTCCACCATGCATTCAATCGTTTGCTCGACGAGTTGCTGCCATGAGCGTCGCAAACGGCGAGCTTGCGTATCTCTGCGGTCTTGCTTCTGCTTGTCCTCGTTTGGTACACTGACTTTTGTTTACTTCTACCAGACAATTGCTGGGTCATCGGTGACCACTGCACAGCACATGAGTGTACCGTATTTCGCTCACACTTGATTTTTATATGTGTTGGGCTCTCTCCGGGATCTTCAATTATTCCCTCTTTCTCTGTTAGAGGAATTTTCTCCACTAGGAGCAGCCGAGTTTCTTCTGTCGCTTTGACAGCACTTCCGTTAACAGTGAGCCCTCACGTGTGTTGAAGGGAGTGAAATGTCTGCGAAAGTGGAGCCTCTTCCTTGGTGGGTTTTACTTGACTCGTTCCTTCACCTCCTGTAACGTGAGATTGTTTCATCCCGGTTTCTTCAATGCATTAGAAGTTGCGGTGATGCTGGCGGCCATCTGAAGTCCCTTGCTGCCGTGTTTGTGTTAAGTGTTCTTACAGCAATGTAAGAAAGTACATATGCACTACTGTGTCGGTCTGCATTTGTCCAACTTTGCTCGAGGACGCAGGAGTACTCCAGGCATGATACGCAAATCGCGGCAACGTAGCGTGCATTTCTCGGTTGTGGAATATACGTGCACGCACAATTTTCCTGGGTGAACCAAGAGAACGACAAACTGTTTGCTGTAGGTTGTAGACATGTAGACATAACAAGCAGACAGACACAGAGGAACGCGCTGTAATGACCGATAGCAGCCTACCATGCACTATCGAGAGGGGGGGGGGGGGGGGTAGGATTAAAACCTGAGTCCACGAGATGTCAACCGAACACGCAACCACTCGTCTCTTTCCACAGGGAAGTGCTCCCCGTTTGTGCTAACCCGTATTATAGCAACGTAAGAAAGAATACCTGTGTATTATCAGTCAACATGCGTCGCACGAGCTTTGCTCGACTTCGTAAGATTATTCGAACGAGGGACGCTTATGATCTATGCAACAGCGCTCCATAGCTTCCGTCGCGTTCGACGAAACAGACGTCTGTGCGCCAACGTGAGCGCCAATGTTATGTCTCTCTCTAAGTTAACCTTTCTCACCCCTTTATTTACAAACTTATCACGCTTTTGTTCAAAAATTAAAAGCATGCGCATTCTTTGAGAGAAAGGTATTTGTGCGTTCATCTTATGTTGTATATTGTGGTGACTACATTATATTTGTGATATTTTTTAAACAATATTAAGTCATATTCAGCCTGCATCAGAGATGCTCCTGCACTCTAGATTATATCTGTGTACTGATTGTGTGTATTATTTTCGTTTTGACTGCCTTCAGGTATAGACGCACACAAAATTTCTCGGACCCCCCGCGGACGCTTGAGAAACGTAAAGACGCAAACCAGGCCTTTTGGTAGTCGAACCCAGGACCTAGGAGTTCAAGGCGAGAGCCTTTGGTTGCCGAACTTCACGCCAACGGTATTCGACAGCGGCTCCAGAGGCTAACATTCAGTCAAGTGTGCCTCATACGCGTCCATCCAGTGCTGGTATGAGCCACACGTGAATTTTTTATCGTTAATCATGACGTAACTCTAAGTGATATTCTATTATTGATCGCGCCACCTATCGGCCATGTTTTTCCGTATTCTCCCATGCCACTTTTCGTATACGTTAATTAACTAGATTCAAGTTTCCGATGTTTGTACCAAGTTTTGCTGCCGCCGTTTTTAAATGCGATGCTTTGCAAATTGAGCAACTGTGACTTTATATATATATATATATATATATATATATATATATATATATATATATATATATATATATATATATATATCGCCTACGGTTCTCTCCTGGCCGTCTCGTTCACCCGATATGCACCAAGATTTCGATGGTAAGATACCTATCTATACAATCATGGGTAATTATTGATCTTTACGTTAGTACCATGATGTACTTGTAATGTACATCATGTACAAATACTCAACATGGGCGTCAATACATAGCGAACATATGTCAGCCCACAATATACTACTAGTAAACGTTCGAAATTTGTCCCAGTCGGCCGCATTAATCCTCCACCGCGAAGCCTGTGGTATACGTTAGCGTTGTTTTCGTGTTCTCAATATTATTAAAAAACGGTCGCTTCCGTAAGGATTTTTAAAACGTCCCATTGAGTTTCAGTGAATATAGACGGGGACCCTACGCTAAGGTCGATAGAGGAGTGTGTTTTGTTCGAGAGGCTATAATATATTATTTGTTTAGGAGACATGCACAAGAATAAAATAAGGAAATTGTTCAATAAGGCGACCTCAAGCATCGATACAAGAATTGCCTCACAAGCTGCCGTGCGCAATAAAATCGCCAAGAGGGACATAAGGTTCGGGCTGTTCATCTATGAGAGAGTGAAATTCGTATTTGTGTAGCTGCAAATCAGGACTAATGCACAGCGAGACGATAGTGATGAGATTGCGCAGAAAAACCACTCTTACTGATACCGCCTCAAGGCACATTTATAGCTAAAGCTGTTCGCAGGCTACACTTCGGTTTATTATAATGGCAACAGCGCCCGAAGATGGGGCAGTGTCATTGTGTCCTTTCGGAAGACCTGGTAGTGAAGAAGGAAGTTTGTGTGTTTGGTGTTTAAGCGTGTTTTTTCTACACAAAGCACTTTCGAGCTGTGTTCGTGTAGAAGTTCATGGACATGATCAAGGTTTCAAGAAGGCTCTTAGGCTCCACTGCATAATTTGTGTATCCACATGGAATGTAAAGTGGTGCTGTATGTACAAGGAAGGAAAGGTTACCTCAAATTAGAGTGCCTTTTTGCGGCCTTTAAGTAAGCACCTTGCCTCTTTGGAGAGCCTCGCCTTCCCTCAGGAGCATCCTGCGCCTCTTGACATTTGAATGTGTCATAGCTTCTTTTGAGGCGATGGGAACTGCCTCCAGTGACGGATCCGCACGTCCTTGAGGCTTCGCCTCGAGAAAAGAAACCTTTCACGCACCAGTGCGAAGGCGAGGGGATCCTCCTTAGCTTCCGATGCAGCCTGACTCCTGCGCCAGGTGGTGGAGGCCACCGGTGTGGCCGAATTCAGCGATGGTTATAAGTGAGCCTGAATGCTCGTTCACACAGCCGTCAAACAGCCCGTCGAGTCACCGTCACGGCACCGGTTTCCGTCAAGGGAGAGGATTTTGGAGACGTTTTCTCCTCAAAAACGGGTTTACGGCGACGTAGAGCATTGCTCTAAGTTTCCGTCAAGCCGTTTTCGAGGAGAAAACGACTCAGAAACCCACTCCCCTGACGAAAACCGGCGCCGTGACGGTGACGGGACGGGCCGTTTGACGGCTGTGTGAACGAGCACTGAGCTGTTTCTATCACGGGGGCGCCTGGCTATCGCCTCGGCAAGCTGTGCGTAGCTCGGGCGACCGCCAAGGGCTGTTATGGCAATGCCGCTCGCTGTACCACTTCGGCGAAAGATATGGCCTGTCGATAAATTAATGAGATACTCGCGGTTGTGTTTGTTTCTCGAAAACTGGGGTTTTCCTGACCTGTTACGGTGATTATTTCTGTCTCTCTTCCAGACTGCGCTAGATCTGGAAGACGCTGGGTGGCCACCGTCGCAGTTGGCGCAATGGGCCTCGGCGGTACAGTCGCCAGCAGAGTGGCCCTTTGTGCCACACTTTGCAACGGTAAGCCGCCCTCGGCACATTTGCGAAGCATGACCAAACCTCTGACAATGGAAACAGCGCCGTGGGTTTGGGACCAAAGGTCTTACATGCAACTTTAGATAGTCTATTCCGATTGAACCTGGGAGTCTTCTTTATAGAGAAGGTTAAAATTATGTGCCTAGCTGGTAATTATTTATTGTCAAGCCCGACTTTGGCAAGTTACACCTGAATGACGTTTTCCTCTTTCCATCTAGCCAAAAATGCCTCAAATGTTCATCCGACAATACGCCTTCGACTGCGTTCATAGTTTGATGCGTTTCATGTGACTGTGTTCACAGTGAGTAACAGACACTGACTGGTCCACTATTCTCACAAGGTTGGTTAGTTTCCAGTTCTGAGATTTCTCTTTTACTTGAATGACCAAATCGCCACTTGACATTTTCAGGTCTTTGTAGCCACTCCCTATGGTTTCTGTGGGCCACTTGGATACTAAGAATGGGGATGGGTTTCATGCTTTCTTCTCGGAGTTCTCGCCATGTAGAACGTGGAACTCTGGGCAGGTGTTCTTTTTTTTTCTTCTGGAACAATAAAAAGGTTGCATCGGTGCGACACCGTTTAGGTGGGCGATCAGCTGCTGTAGATTGAAGGAATAACGTGAGGAAGTTCAGTAACATTGCGAGTCGGCTATCAACGAGCCCAACAAGGGGACATGGCAGAGGTTGTGTAAACAAGCCCTGCCATGCCGACCGTACCTTGTTGCTATAACCAATACGTTCTAGTCGCGGTTGGCTACACACACCTTTGCCACCCAGACAATCGGAAGTAAAACGAAGTGAGTAGAAGATGGAAGAGCTTGAAAGAAAGACGAAGACGTGAGGAGAGAAAGAGAAAAACGGAAACGAGTACCGATTTACCTCGGTACTCGGGAGTCGGGTGGGTCAGTCCGGGAGTGCCGTCTGCAGGAAGCATGCGGGAAACGGTGCGTTGCCGTCGCCGGGGGACCTTCAAGGTCCAATCACGCGACATTGGTTCATACCCCAGGGCCCCCGCCCGTTCCACGAACACTGCTAAGCCATGCACAGCAACACGTGGGAGCGGGTCAAAACCCTGCCATTGGATCGGGTCCGGGGTGCCGCGCCGCACCAAACACTTGCGCAAGCAGACGCCCTTGCGGGGCTGTATGTATGTATGTATGTATGTATGTATGTATGTATGTATGTATGTATGTATGTATGTATGTATGTATGTATGTATGTATGTATGTATGTCCGCGCAGACATTTGCTGGTCGATCTCAAAAAGTCACCGTCGTAAACTGAGCAGTGTGAATATATTTAGTGTGTGTGTGTCATTGCAATGAACAGATTTTCCATCATCGTTGTTTTAATCACAGCTGGTTTTGGGACATAAAACCCCCCAAATCAATCAATGAATTATCATTTTTTACACTCATGAATAATGCAAAATAAATTCACAGGACCACTATTATAACTTCCAGCCCAGCATATCTGCTTTATAGGGACAATAGTATTTGAGATTGTAGAAGCAAGCAGTTTTGTGTAGAGATATTTAAACCTGGCCCAGCCACTTGAGCTGTAGAGCGCTGTGATTCTCGAGGATTTCGCAGCGCAGATATCGGGCCACGGGAAACTTATCATTGTAATACTGCGCTAGATTATCTTCGCCATAATTCTACATTATGCAGTGGCTTCTCCCACTTGTGAAGCTTGTTATAAGTATGTATATATTGTAAGGGCGGGGCCCTTTAAGTCTGCCGTTGTTATTGTCCATCGAACAGAAGATTATCATTATCATGAAATAAGTGCGCGTGGACTTTTGTGAAATGCAGGACACTTGCGCGCGCACTTCCTCTCTTTCACTCATGACATAAGTGAACTGTTACATAAAGGCGGGTATGCGGCAAAACAGCGGCCATGTGACAAGCAGTCCCTGAAATAGCACACCTGTAAATAGTACACTGCAGCAATGGTGCATGAAACGGAAGTGACAAGGGGTGATGTGAGGGTCAGGAGGACAGAAAGGTGAACGGGAGAGGTAAATCTTGCCATAGACTGCGCCACAGAAAGTGGGTATTGGCCAAGCAGCTCTTAGCGCGGGATAACTATGCATAGTATAATAGCAAGGTCGCGGGAAAAAAAAATCGGGGGGGGGGGGGGGGGGAGGGGGGGGGCAAGGAAAAGGAAATACGGTAGCACAGGCAATGATATAGCGTAGCCGAGCACACTACATCATACCAAGGGGGCGCGAGAGTGACTGAGGGTGAAAAAGAGTCGTCTAAGGAAGAGGTAATTGAGCAAGTAAGGGACACCAGTTATACTTTTTCCAAAGTCTTCCTGTCAATAGTGCGAAGGTGGAGTAGCAGGTAGTCACGTGACAAGTCATGGAGCCTAGCTGAGCGCTTGTAGAAGCCGGAAGAAGCCAGGTTGGTCACAAGTTCCGCTGCATGCTCTACCAGCGCAAGTGACCCTCATTTCTTTAGCTTGCTTTTTGGAGTAAGATATGAATGGAGTTTGAAAGTACAGACATGCCAGAAACCGTTTTTATGAGTGATTGATTTGTGGAGTTTCACGCCCCAGAGACCACACTAAGGTTATGAGAGGCGCCGTAGTGGAGGTCTCCGGAAATTTCGACCACATGGGATTCTCTAACGTGCATCGACATCCCACAGTACGCGGGCCTCAACATTTCGCCTCCGTAGAGATTCAGCCTTTGCGGCCGTTATTAGATTCTGCAAGCCTCGGACCAGCAGTCGAGTACCTTAGCCCCTAGACAACCCTGGCAGGATATTTTATTGCGCGAAATTCTAAGCAGTGTCTCATAATCTAATGGCTCAGTTGGAGCTCATTTCGTTCTCCTTGAAGAGAGGTGACTTTGAAATGTTCCTACGACCTTGTTATGGCAGATATAAAAGGGCCGAACGCAGAAATACATGTTATTCACGGAACTAAAAAAGATAGATAACTTCAGACATCACAATGGGCATAACAAGCATTGTTCTGTAACTGCACTTGAGAAGGACACAATAATACTAAGTTAACATAGCCCTTTTCAGAGCAACAGTGCAGCCGAAAACGCTTGACAGGCTGTCGTGCAGGCGGCTGTTGGAATATCTTTCTTTAGTGGCAACTTGACAGACTCGATTAAAAGATTGTATTGAGTTGGAGAAAAAAAACGTGGGTTGGATTCAGAATGCCCTATAGCGTATTTCGAACATGCGTTTCGTGGAACGCGAGATCTTCGTTGAGTAATGCACGAACTGCATGTGCAATGAAGCAATGCACTTCGTGCAAACGAAGCAATGACGAAGTGCATTGCTTCGTTGGGAGATGCATGTGTTAGCCCAGTCAAGCATTAACCGTGCTCTAGACTGGGCTAACGCATGGAACGTGCCGCTAAACATAAATAAACGCAAATTTATGCGTGTTTCTCGTTGTCGTACCACCCCGTCTTCATACTACCTTAATCTACTCCCCTTGAGTGTGTGTCCTCACAAAACATCTAGGTGCATTTCTTTCTTCTCATCTTTCTTGGAAGACTCGTGTAAATCATATAACGAACAACGCAGATCGCATACTGGGTTTCATGCGCCGCAAGTTTTATCGTATTTCTAGTTCCGTAAAATTACATCATTATAAATCATTACTTCGTTCTAAACTTGAGTATGCCGCATCCGTCTGGGACCCAAGCCAAGAAACACTCATATATGAAATTGAATTAATCCAGAACCGGGCAGCTCGTTTCATCCTCCTTTCAAATTATCACCGTACTTCCAGCGTCACCCTCATGAAAGCAAACGTATCATTACCGCCGCTATCACAACGTATAAGATATATCGGCTTTGCCTGTTCCATAAGATATATGACAACTCCATTCTTAGAAATCGCTTGATAACCCCCCCCCCCCCCCCCCCACAACCTACGTTTCTCCTCGCTCCGATCTTTCGTGCCACACAAACCATGTTTTAAATTCATTCATCCCCGATACGCCAACAAAGTGGAATCACCTTCCTTGCTCCGTCGTCAATATATTTGACAACACCAAGTTTAGAGATGCTTTGATTAACCTCCTGTCGTCATAAATAAATTGTGTCATTGGCGTCATTCTCCTTTTCTTTGGCGTCATTCTCCGTCATTCTCCATTTTGATAGTGCGTGTTCTTGTTTCATATGCACGTTTTTGGCCTTTGGTGTTATTTCTTGTGTTTGGTTTTCGTTGCTATTGTTACTGTATAATGATTACTGTATTTTGTTAACGAATCTGAGTTCCTTTGCTTCGTTTTATGCTTTGTTGCACAATGTATGTTAAAAAATGTACCACTCCCCTCTGTAATGCCCTCGGGCCCTGAAGGTAAATAAATAAATAAATATATAAATAAATAAATAATAATAAATAAATTGAAATTCCACCACACGCTAACGCAGTATACAATAATGTTACCCATGGGAATTATAGATTCTTCCCGTCCCAGTCAATTTTTACGTCGCAATGAGGTTGGACGAGCGTCGTATAACAGCATCCAGTGAAGCCCAACCATCACCAGGCAACGTATTTTTTGTCGTAGTTGGAAGTACTGGTATTATTTCGAAAAGACGGGAAATTTTATAATGAATATTTCATAAAAGGCCGGTACAAAATGTTTTCTGTGAGATGACGCCCGATACGATGTCAAGCCTTCTATATTCAATGAAACTGCGCGAGCCAGCGAGCGAGTACCAGTCAGCGAAAACGATGTTTATGATCACGAGGATAAGTATATATCTACCTGGACATAGAGATTTTTCCCGCTTGACTTACTGTGGCGTCGTAGGCTTTGTATGGGCTACGTATGGGCTAATTTGGAAGCTGTAACTAGAATTGTAATCGGTTACTTTCAATCGCATGGCGTGTGCAAGTTTGGCTGTGTATACCACAAATGCAGTTTCTTTTAATTTCTATATCAATGGGCTTATTGGTTCATTATAAGGTTATCATGTTTGTTTTGTGGATAATAAATTTGGCCTCTCTGTCTACCTTGTAACTGCCCCTCGTGAAACTCTTAAGTAAACGAAAGCAGCGAGGAAACACCCCAAGCTCATGTGGATTGAAATCAATGTACGCGATAGCTTAATACAACCGGAAGAAACGTACAACAATTAAAAATGACACTTCCGCGCTTCTAAGTGTCACACGCGTTGCCTGTTTTTGTGCACTTTGCCATTCTCTCACAAAGAAATAACCACCGAGTCAAATATTACCAATGTAGGTTGATGCTTCTATCGCAATGTGTCAGTCATACCGCAAGGTAGAACGTCAGTGAGTGTGACACGAGCGCGAGCTACCCTACCACACAAGCGCCAGGCTCCGAGGAGACGTCTGCACTGAAGCTTGATGAAGCAGCAGCGCGATCTTGCGACTGACAAAGAAATGGAGACACCAACGCTAATGCCTCGATGGAGAGTTTGACAACAGAAGCTGTTCAAGTAACGTTGGCCGAGGGTGCATTTCCATACACACAGAGAGAAACACAGCGAACGAGCGCACACGAAACAGAAACAACTCGAGAAGCAACATAAAAGGAAACACCTGCGACAGCTGCACTTTGTCTCGCCTAGCTTATTTACCGTTCACATGACCACGGAGCAACTAGTCACGTGATCAAAACCACATGATTTATTTATTTATTTACAAATACTGCTGTCTCGAAGACTAGACATAGCAGCAGTGGGTACATTGCTTAGTAGATGAAACAACATACAATGTATTTTTACAAGTATCACAAAATGTGGTTAGGCAATTCTTCTACAAAATAACATAACAGCTGATCACACGATAAAATTCATTCAAAAGCACATGCACAATAGTCACGCGACGTGTCCCCGCTAAACACAAACCCACGTAAGGACTAGTAAGTTGACCTTGTGGTGGCGTTGGCGATGCTGCTATAGAGGCGGTGTTAGCCTGGCAGACCTGTGCGTCACTATGTGTCACTCAAGCCTGTGTCTTGCGGAAAGAAGGGCAGACACCTCCTGACAAACCGCGCGTGCACTTGGCAGGTGCGTACGTGGGGAACCCTCGTTCTTTTATGTTGCCCATGAGTACTGCCCTTTTCGGGCAAAAGCACTTGCAGGACCAGATGCAGGGCTCACTGTGTCCCACTGCATTGTACTCCGGGCGCAATGACGAAGCCGTGCCCTTCACTTTGAAAGACCATGCAGAAGTGCGTGCTGACAGCGTTATAACTCTACACAGCACGGTTGACCCGCCGTGGCTGAATGCTCTTGTCTCACAAGGCAGGTGTGGCGGCTAGCATGAACAGCGGAAATGGTCTCGAAGGGCCTATTTTGGCAATAGCTAACTCGAGCTCTCATCGTTGGTTGCCTTGAAAGTGTTCCGTTGGATATGGCGTCTGCTATTTGGTCACCGCAGACACCACCATGCGAAGGTATCTATTGGAAAGATATCTCAATTATCTTTAGGACAGCTGTTTTCAGCGATGCTAACGACTGTCGGCAGAACTTGTTTGGAGGCGTTCCACTAGTGAACCGCGGAAATGCCAATTTAGAGTCCGTGAGATGAGGTCTTGTTTAGCCGGTCCATTCAGCTTGTGAAGTGCAGCAGCAACAGCTGCATTCTCTGGAACCGTCGAAGAGACTAGGTCGTCCAAAGGGGCAGAGCATGCAGAACCAGCAGACGGAATCCAGGATGCCGCAGCTCAGCCGTTTGTATCCATACTAAAGGATCCTTTCGTGCACACGTGGAAATGGTTGTAGTTAGCATACAAATGCTCAAGCACCAATTAGGACGCTTCAGACGGGGCTCTCGATCGCTTAGATTGCAGCCCAAGAATGTTAAATTCATAGGAGTCGTCTTCAAGAACCTATGGCAGGTCACTTCGCTGCCTGACATCTTCACGTACTAGCTATTCACATAACGATTAAAAAATCCCTTGTGGCCCATACCCGCATTGGATGTATGTTTACTCGCGCCGGCGAAAATTTTGTTTTTTTTTTTCGAATATATAGTTTCTCCCTCTCTCGGTGTGAGCCATACGTGTTTGAATTTCCTCCTTTACAGCGTATGCCAAATTATATGCGCCTCCATCTAACACACACACATCCTGTGGCAATGCTCCGGCACCGTATTTATTTGCTGGAAATCACGCGCTTGACTCAGAATGATTATAGTGCATGGGCCTGCTAACGATGACGAGTATTTTCGCTGCGAGCGCCATGGCTCTGTACGATATCGTCAAAACCGTGCCACGGTTCCCTTAAATCGAGCACCGCAAGGAACACACCTGCTCCAATATGAAACCGATACCATACAAAGATTTCTCCTCGAATTTTCGCAGCCTGTGACGGCACCAATGCGTATTGGTCCCAGCTCCTGCTACAGGATCGTGTGAGCTGCCAACGTGCCCAGGGGAAATGCCAGCAACTTTCACGGGCTATCACGGTGGTGATTGCTACAAGACCTGCCGTAAGAATATTGCGTCTTCTATACTGATAAACGGATGGATATGAACTCATGAAAATGGATGAATACTTTGCCTCTTTTATATTACGACGTCGAAGTGACGAAGCAATATATCTGTGAAAATTTGAGACGACCACGAAAGAAGGTCGTCTGACAGCTAAGACAGCTAAGATATCTGGCAGCTATGATAGCCAATGTTCTGTTCAATGCACTTTGCCAACTAAGGTATTATTATTCACAATTATACCGGAAATCCTGTGTTTATCGCTGGAAGAAAACAAAGAAATACAGAAGCACTCGCTTTGTACGACGCATAAATGTATGAAACACAAATAATGTCGTAATTAATAGTATACTAGATTAAACTTTACGCGAGAACATATTTTATGGCGTGGAGCATATACGCTCGCTGAAACTGCATGTCTGCTGGATTATATATTCTAATTCTGAAATTTTGAATTTTGTTTAACAGTTATTTCCGGCACGGTATGTCCACCGGGGTGGTGGATGACCTGTCCCGGTGGTGGACGTCCGAAATGCAACTCTGATTGGCCAAAATCTTGCTCCTGTGCGTGCGGCAAGTACGCGTGCCGTATAGCGAACTAGACATATAATATATATATATATTGATGCTTAGCCATTTATCTGCTTCGAAGTGCGACACAGTAGCACGGAAAGCCCGCACGATATGTGATATGTCGAGATTACTGTTTTCCTTGTAAGTACGTTCAATAGCATGTCTACCTGTAAAAGGAGCGGGACAATTCATGAGTATCAGTGGGCATGTGTCCAGAAAATTTAGAAAATCAGAATTAATAATCAAGGGAAATGGCTCAGCAAGGACGTGCTTGATGCCAGAGAACACGATTTCAACGTATATTTAGTACTTCGTCCAGCTGGCCAGCGTTTGGGCTTTCAGAAGGCCGGCAAAATGCTGGAACTCGTAGGTCGTGTTTTCATCATTCCATCGCGGTAGGAGAGTATTGTGGACAGTATAGCGCCAATTTCATGCAAAACTTTAACCAGCGGGAAAAGTGAACGCGGAAGGGTGAATTAACATATTGGGCAAAAGCAGTGTGTGTGTCGACACTATTTCGTGTGCTCTCTGTGTTCATGTTTAGAGTTTTCACTTTTGCGGCAAGGCGAATCAGCGCTAGCTTGACATTCTCTCAACACAACTGATCATCCATTTTGATAAAGCAAGCTTTCGCTTGTTGCTAATCAATTGATTGATTTGTGGGGTTTAACGTCCCAAAACCAGCTCTGATTATGAGAGACGCCGTAGTGGAGGGCTCCGGAAATTTCGACCACCTGGGGTTCTTTAACGTGCACTGACATCGCACAGCACACGGGCCTCAACATTTCGCCTCCATCGAAATGCAGCCGCCGCGGCCGGGATTCGATCCCGCGACCTTTGGATCTTGTTGCTAATCAAGGGCTCTTCTCCATGCCAATAGTTGCTGTGCGTTCAAAGTAACAATGGAGGTTTGCTTGACCAGAGTATACAGTTATAAAGCTTTCAGGAAAGCGCGCAGGGAACTAACTATAGGCTTGGCCGCGGAGCTGCGCAATAAAGTGCATCGAATATGGATAGGTAACCAGATATCAGCATGTACGCAACGATAGCACGCTGCAAAATACGTTAGTTGCTTGTACTTATACACACTTTGTTGTACCTCCTTTTTTCGCAGAAGGAAGCAAGGGATAAGCGCACGCAGCCTTTCATTAGAACAGAGTGCTTGACCTTGCTGCCGTCGTTACAAGCTACCACGAAACATGTCCAAGACTTTGCGAGGAAAATTAGTCTGCACGTATTATATACGTCTACACAGGGGGTCACAGGGCACTTGAGTTTCACACGACACGTAATGCCAAAGCCAATGTGGAGGGTGAATGGCTGCAGCGGGCACGGGCATTTCGACTGCGTCGGTGCGCGTGGAATTTCGACGGCCGTATACGGCCGACATTTTCACGGGACGGCATCACGTGGGCGTGCATCATTGACTGCATGGTTCTTACCGCATGTGGCGAGTGTTACGCATGGCATGATGACGCCGTGGTGTACCTGATTTGTACGAGTAGACATATAGGTTAGGAGCGACTAGGAATTTGAACGCACGTACTCAGTTTTCTAATTAAGTGAAGTCAATTTTAGAGTGGGGAGTGCTGATTTTGGGACGTGGGTAAACAAAACTTTCATTTGTGCAATGTCAGTCCCAAAGATGCTCCCCCCCCCCCTTCCCCACCTCTCCAAATATTGCGTTTGGAGCAAGTAATTCTAGGCACAGGGTCTGGTCGGCTTTCGCCGTGATGTCTGGGTATGTGGAAATAATATTCGGCAGATCCCACGTATTGTAGGAATCGACGTCATACGAAGCAATGAGAGAAGAACTTCGCGCAGCAAGTTCCTTTGAAATTTGGCAAACGCTAGGAGTTAGGCTTCCAGGGGAATTCCTTTGAGCCGTCGTCGCCCCCTTCCACTGATGATGCCTCCACGTACATTCGAGAGCTGCGCACCACGTTTCACGACCTGGCTCCTGTAATTCCTGCCGACCGACACCCCCAGTCTGTCTTCGTCAGCCAGGATCTGCACGACTGCAGTCACGTCTTCGTTCGGTGTGACCAAATACGGCCACCACTCACACCGGCCTATGATGGCCCATTTCGCGTACTCCATTGCGCACCTAAGACGTTCACGCTGGACATAACGGCCGTGAAGACGTCGTGGCTGCCGATCGACTAAAACGTGCATACACTGCCGCTCTCGGGTCCGCGGAGCCTCCATGTCCTTCCCTACGGCTCACGCTCTACGTAGGGAAGGGGGGGGGAGCGGGGGAGCCCTGTAGCACCTTAGCATGCGGCGCCCGTCAAGTAAGAAGTTGGCATTCGACCGCGCGGCAGGTGCAGGGCGGGAATAAAAAAAATGTTAGAAAACTCAACGCTGTCAGGACTGGATCTTTCTCGTGTTAGCTCAGATAGATAGATAGATAGATAGATAGATAGATAGATAGATAGATAGATAGATAGATAGATAGATAGATAGATAGATAGATAGATAGATAGATAGATAGATAGATAGATAGATAGATAGATAGATAGATAGATAGATAACGCTCAAAGTCGCCGAAGTTCGCTAAGAAATGCGCCGCATTTAAAAAATTGGCAGAGAGAACTCCATTACGATGACCGGTCACACGTATTCTTTGGATAAAAGATATTGTGTATAGAGTATCCTGTTATTGCAGTTCGGACAAGATGACTTATGCTGCAGTAACCAACTTCATTTTTTTTAAGGCACTTACTATACCCTAAAAATGGCGCCCGGGAGGCACTTTACTGAATACCGGTGGCTACACCTATAACAAATGTCGGTGTCCACCACAATGCGTAAGCCAGGAACTGCCGGCACAAGACGGCTCCGTATATCCTCAACACTAATACATTATTTTCGCACACCAAAGTATGGGCACCGAAGAGAAGAAAAACGTCTAAATCCAGAACATGGTGATTTGTTATTCTCAAAACGTTTTCTGCTTGACTGCGTCGTCCCCCCCCCCCTCCCCCAGGCATCAAGAACTTCGTCATATTTTGGCAAGCATTAATGACACGTGAAATGACATGATGGCTTCCTTTCAACCTTTGTGCAGTTTGTGCACTAATGAATGCAATTTCAGATCCACTTCCTTAAACAGTTTCTCAATCTTCAGAAGTTTCTTGGCACACGCTTGGTCTCCCAGGAGAAAAAAAGCTGTAAAGAAAAGAATAGTCGTCTTAGACGGCTGAGACTCTGCTCAACCTTCGGGAATAAACACGGGCATACTGCTCGTTCCGCCTTTTAAAGTTCTTGTGGGCAAATATATGCCCTTCCTACAACACCGATTCAACCTTTCTTGCTGGTATATTGGATTATACAGCCAGTATCCCCTTCGACTTTTCAATACCTTTAAGAGCGGATCGCTTTATGCCGGCACCAATCGGTCTGTACTACACAAAAAACTCCGCGGAGTGATGACGTCACCTCGGTTGAAGCGTAGCGCAGGCACGTATGATATAACGTGGGGTCGGAAAGGAAACTAGCTTCATGCAGATACGGGTGAGACTGCACGGATGGCGAGTCCCGCCACGGCAGTCTAGTGGCTATGGCACTCAGCTGCAGATCCGATATGACTGCGGGCGGGGTCATTCTTGATAGCGTTCCGGCAGATTGTGTCGCCATGTTCCTTGCCTACTGTTGTCATTCCGACAATTCTTTAGCTTTACGAGAAAAGCAGCGTACCGTTGCTCGCGGAACTTCTTGTTGTTATGTGGGTATGTGTTGTTATGTGGGGTGTTATGTGGGAACTAATCACTTCACCTCTACATTCATTGCCACGTGTGATCCGTGGTAGGGATGTTTTTGAGAGAGAATTATTTGCAGCATTAAAAACTTTAAAAACTACTTCCGGAAAGCGCTGGGGAAGGGTCTTCGATTTTGAGCAGCCACAATGACCGCGAAAGTAGAAAATGTAGTAAATTCTAGGCCGCTATCCTACCTCTTCACTGATGGCACTGAGCCAGTGGTGCTAGCGCCTTCTCGTGTTATAACAGGTGGAAGTCCACTGTGCTGCCTAGAGTTATGCTAAAACATCCAGAATCCGCACTGACACACCAAAATATTGGAGATACTGGCAGCCAAGAGCCAAGCACTTTTGTAGGCGTTCGTATACAGAATACGTTTTGTCTCCGAGAAGTGCAGACTTTAGACAGTTGCAGACAAGTAGCCCGCTTAAGGTTAACGATGAGGTCGTCATTACGAAAGACAAGATGTCCATAACACTTTGCAAAGTATGAAGAGTAACCTCAGTAGGACGGAGAGAGGTTACAAGTCCAGCACAACTGTGGCACCCGGAGGCGTCGGGCGAACGTACTTCGTACGCCGCGGGGATGTTGTAAATTGTGTTTGCACCTAACTCGAGAATGTAGCCTGCAGACGATGAGTCTTGCTACGCGGACGAAAAAGAGAGGACGGGCTCATGAGTTCACGCGGCATTTGTGGCTTTCTTTGTATTCCTTTATGACCTGGTTTGAAAGCGCTCTCTTTAACATGGATACACCGATTTGCGTTTACCTTAGAGGTTGCCATTACACGCCGAGGCACGGTTTCCCCACAGGCGCTACCGAGGCGCTACACCCTCACAAAAACAACATCGTTTAGCGCTCAATTAAGAAAAATCATTCAAATGTTCAATCACTTATGCTTGTCTAAAATATCTTCACACAGGAAAGCACATCTTAACAATCCTTCAGTATGCCATGCTTTGCAGGAGCTATACATACCGATGAGGATTACTGCAAACGCAAATGTCCCTCGACAGCAGTTCATTATTCAGGCGTTCTAGAAAAAAAAAACACAATGAACGTGAGTACACTGGCAACAAACAAGAAAAACACTCCTATAAATTAAGAAAACCTGTTACTCAGAAGACATGTTCTGCAGTCAAGTTATAGCACCAAGCATTATTGCGTTAAAATAAACACTCGTACGATGATGTCTACCACTGTGAGTATGAATATAATTAGTTAGCCTGCTTTAAAATAGCAAAAGATTGTACCGCCCGCTTTTGTATACTGAGGACACTTGAACCATTAAAGCATTAAGGAAGCCATATTCAGAGAAAAAAAAAAAAACCTTTATGGGCAGTTTATGTGATTTTGTGTAACATCACGGAAACTTGCTTTCTAGAAGATTTGCGAGCTTACGGTTTATCAGAAATAACATCAGTGTAGTCACATTCATAACAGAGATCACAAATTCTAAATAATATAGTACATAGTGAAAGAAGCGAGAATGCATAGTCTATACGTATATTTTCCAGCGATCGAGAAGTTCTTTTAGGTGTATTATTAGTGCTAACTGCTATGTGCTGACTAAACACGTAAATGTGTACATGTTGTATTTAGTTGTGTGCACAGGGTTGAGCTCCAAGACAGAATAATGTACGGCAGTAAACCCAGAATCACCAAGGTATCACGATGTAACTCCCGAGTTTAACTGTAGGTGTTACAGTGACTCGTTGTGAAAGCCGCCATATAAACAGATGGGCTTTCAAGAAATATTGTGCCCAAGTGCTCTAGAATTACGCTTCTAGAAATGGGATTCAACTAACACTTATCGGAGAAATAAGCAAACCCGTCAGAATACCTTACAAGATTCGCGTGGATTCTTGCACAGTTAGCTCATTCTTACCTTTCCTATACGGTCAAATACTGACGAATATTCAAAATTCGCTGCTGGAAGGTGAAAATGACTTCTAAAAGCACGTCACATAAACCACCACAGCGGGAGGTTTGTAGGTTCCATATGATCGTACTGCAAACTGCTATGTCCTCCTTTGCTGCGATGGAGCATTATAGAAGGATATCACCCGTCTCTATTACCGAAAACGAAAAATCTGTTGGAAACCTCCCCATGCCTTCTACAGCTCATACAGGAAGTGAGGTAATGAACAATTCCGCAAGAAAAAAAACACAGGAAGTATTTATACTTAACAGCTACACGCTCAATGTATCGTTGACTGGAATAGAAAAAGTATGGCTCGTCTTTTTTTTTTTTCATTCAGCACTTTTACAGCGAAGCAAATGGTTAGGTTATAACAAGAACACCAGATGTTCGGTTTAGCAGCGAAGCTGCTTAATCTAGCCGTAATTTCTCAGGCATCAAGCAATACCACGTGACATTGCGTTGCGCGATTTTGGCGGAAACGTGTCGTCCAGCTTCGCTGTAATCTGGTCTTGCACGGCCTAGCGGAAGCTGCATACTTTTTTGAATGTTTCCTAAAAAAACTGCATTTGGAAGCAATGTTTTGCGTTTTCTTTGCGCAGTAGCTAGCGTATGCAATACAATCTTGTAAACAGGGTTCGCGGCCAGAGGCCGCTTATACAACGGACTCGTATGAGTACCCAGATGATCTCGTTTGAATGCCCGCATGTTCTCTCGCAAGTACCCGGATATTCCCGTTTGAAAGCCTCAATAACGAGTGTCTCTGTCGCTCCACTCAACGGCCCGGCCAAAACCAACTGAGCTACTTGCACTGGTGACACGTCAACATTACACGTCGCAAAGGAAACCTCAAGCCTATTTGAGGCAAAATATATGCACGTAACTGCACGGTCCATTTAATGAAGAACGCATATTTGACTGTAGTTTATGTCGGTAAATCAAAAACCAACGCGTTAGAAATTGTGTCGAAGAGACGCTACGCGTTAAAAAGCAAGCCGACAGACGCCGCGGCAGTGTAGAGGGCTTTAAGCCAACAGTAGCAAAAGGTCCCAGCAGATGGCACGAGTAGCGCGAAAGCGGGAATTTTGAATCCAGCAAATCCATCATGGGAAGAGTGAGAGTGGAGAGCAAGAGCATGTGAGTGAAGGGGGAAGAGAGAGGGCGTGACGTATCAGGGGCGGCAGAAGACTATCGTCTTTCGACGTCATTTGCAGCAAAGCAAGGATATGCGGCCTTTTTTTTTTTTTTTTCTACCGGTGGCACGTCCGCTACATGACGCACTCACGAGGGACACGGCAACATACGCCGCGAAACCCGTAGATCGCTGGCGTTAAATGAGTGTGCAATGCACGATGCCCAGCCGTTGAGACGTTGCCGTTGTACGGACTAATGAAGAATCATTACGATTCAGTGTTATTGTGCACATCTATATAGGGACGGACCCTACAACTCGTCTTAAACGTACTCAGGAAACAATGCCGATCTCCTGCGAACATGTGAGCCAAGCAATATTGTACTGCACGCACCAGGTTTCAAGCCCCAATAGAAAGCGGTCATTCTTTCAAGATGACTTCAAGACGCGCAAATGTAGACAAACGAAACGCATAAACGACAAGGACATGCGCCTCCGGGCCTTGTTCGGCTAATGGAACCATCCTGGGGTCACGCCAAACGAGTGACCAAAATCCTAAAATCTGAAGTATGGCGCAGGCGCTTGTCCTTGTCGTTTTTGTGTTTCGTCTGTGTGCATTTTTCGCGTCTTGAAGTCATCATGAATGGTCACCACCTAGCCCAAACAAGAGTTCTGATCCAGCATATTCCTTCTGCAATGGGCCCTTTCCTATCCCGAGAATCCAAGCATGATCAAGCCATCACATATGTCAACCTCATCGCCATAGCGACCTGCAAATCCCGTGCCCTTTCATTGTGCCGCATAAAAAGAATCTCGCCACTTGAACTCCGGGCCTCGTTCGGCTATATGGAACCGTCCTGGGGTCACGCCAAACGAGTGACCAAAATCCTAAAATCTGAAGTATGGTGTATACATATATATAGGCGCTTGTCATTGTCGTTTTTGTGTTTCGTCTGTGTACATTTTTCGCGTCTTGAAGTCATCATGAATGGTCACCACCTAGCCCAAACAAGAGTTCTTCTTTCAACCATGGCGCTGCTGGGCGCACCAACTCGCTTGAGGCATAAATAGCTTTGGCTGATGCCATGATCGTGGGAACACCATCTGCTATGTTTTATTTGTTCGTTTTGAATTCAACTAATGAAGAGAACGCCCGTATCTGTCCTGAAGAACGAAGGAAAAAAAATTCCACGGACGCATTCAGTGTCCCCCGTGACGTCATTTTTTTAAAGGAGAGGGTGGCTTTGTAGCTGCGTTTGAAATGAAATTTTGGATCCCCTGTTCCGTGCAGTGCAGCAATATTGGCGCTCACACGTTCACATGTACCCCCACCACTGAGCAGCACCACCTTCTGATTAGGTTCAAAAAGCTTTGCCGGGTCCCTTTAAGGAGAACTTAGAAGCAATATTTCTGCATTTTTCTTGAGAAGTAACTAGTGGCTATTGTACTCGGCTGCAGATCCGAAGGTCGGATCGAATCCCGGCAGCAGCGGCTGCATTTCGATGGAGGCGAAATGTTGAGGCCCGTGTACTGTGCGATGTCGGTGCACGTTATGAACCCCAGGCGGTCGAAATTTCTGGAGCCCTTCACTACGACGTCTCTCATAATCAGAGCTGGTTTTGGGACCTTCAAACCCCACAAATACAACAAACAACATGAGAAGTAACGATAGCGTATGTAATGCGGTGCTGTGAGAGAGGCTCGCGCCCCCAGAGGCCGCATACATTTCACTTTCGACTGGTTGCGCGGATGTTCTCGAGCCAGTACCCAGACGATCTCGTCAGAACACCCGTACACTCTCGTATGAGTACCCGGATGACTTCGTTTGAATGCTCGTACGTTCTCGTTTGAATGCCCAGATGATTTTGTTTGAATGCCCGTGTGGTCTTGGCTGAGTCACCTATCTTCTCCTCTGAGAGCCCGGATAACGACCATTACGTGGGAGTTCGCAGTAAGTAAGTAAACAAAAACAAATAAGTCAGTGTTCATTAACATCGCCTAGATGTTTCCCTGCGGGCACGAGAACGTCGCATAACAATCTGCTGCACGGAAAGACTCCGTTTCTTGTCTTGGTTAGTTCACATCACTTTAGGTTTCATTGATACGGCTATCAATGGTTACGTCGTGGGTAATGACTCAAAAGCTATTATTTATAGAAGTAAGTCAACATTGTCTCTAATGTACAATTACAAAGTGTCATTAGGGTTAAACTATAGCTGGTAATCTCCTCTGTTTAGAAGACGCGAGAAGCACCTGCTATTACAAAATAAGCGGCAACGCTATGAATAGACTGCGTCGGAAGTTTCAAACAAGCAAACACACGAATGTAGACCTCAGGTGCTTACAGCGAAAGCTTTTTTTAATGTGTAGGTATTTCCTGCTTGGCGTGATCATATGCTACATCCTGTAAGTAAACCATTATTTACGTCTGCAGTCTTCCTGTTCATATTTGATGGGTATTCCGAATAACCAACAATACATGTGCGTTTACGACCTAAAAGTACTAGCAAGAGGTTCTAGCTGGAACTTTATTACGATTCCTAGGTACATTTCCACGTTTCTCAAGCAGTCAAAAGCTTCAAGTTTCCATGCTCCCGAGATCCTATAAACTCTTTCAGAAAGCCTTTTTTTTTTCTGCCGTCTAGTGGAATGATCGTGTGTTCACAACGGTGCATGTACCTGCCAGCATGCACATTCGCATTTTTTAATTTCCTTGCTACACCTTAACTTGATGTTACCGCTCACACACTAGAAGTCCATAAACATTAACTCGTTTCCAGCGAAAACCTACACTCAACCTTACGAAATTCCACAGAACTCATTTGTCACTCTCTTGCGTTTTGACAATCGTTAAGCAAATCACGAGACAGAATCAAACCGTCATTTGACAGCAAAGCGAAACGATGTGTAACAATATGTAAAGCCAGACATTGTCATTCGCTGCGAGCGCCCCAAAATGGTCAGTGGTCCACCCATTTCCTTTTAATCTGGTCATGGCCCGATTGCCTGCTGCCATGCCCATCAACACCCCGTTGGACACTGAGACATTCCTCAGGATGACGCCGCCGCGGAGGTTCGAGCTCCACGACGCCACTTCCGCCACGGCCGCCAGGATCTCGAGCAGCTCTGAATCGCATTGTTCTGTAGGTACGCAGCATCGAGCTTGCTAAATTCGTTAAAGAACAGGGGTCCTCGTGGTGCACATGCAAAAAGGTGCCCGCTTCTACTCCGCCCAGGTGCACTTCGAGGACACCCGGATCCCTTGGCGTCTTGGACACCTACCAGAGGCTTCGATTGACCACCTGCTGCCCTGGCTGCCAGCTAAAAATGTCTGCGTCCACGTGCTCCTGGTACGGAAGGCTGTCTCCCAGATCTTGGATCGCGGAGGCGGTTTCAGTACCTGGTGGGTCCGGCAACTTCGTTACGCCGTCGCAGTATTCCCTCCCCGACACACTCCAGCGCTGCATGCCTCCCCTGCGATTCCAGTGGCTTGAACGGCATCACTGCTGCTCTAGACGAGTATGCGAACTAGACGAGTAATGGGCCTCGCGCGTCGCTCTCGAGGGGGTCCCCATTACCGGTGTTTGGCGGTGAAACCGTCTGCGACGTTTTTTCGAGCGCGCCATGTTCTTTTGTG
This sequence comes from Hyalomma asiaticum, assembly GCA_013339685.2. NCBI lineage: Eukaryota > Metazoa > Arthropoda > Arachnida > Ixodida > Ixodidae > Hyalomma > Hyalomma asiaticum. The sequence continues at coordinate 200,594 of CM023490.1, read as the reverse complement.
GGGTTTAACGTCCCAAACCAGCTCTGATTATGAGAGACGCCGTAATGGAGGGCTCCGGGAATTTCGACCACCTGGGGTTCTTTAACGTGCACTGACATCGCACAGCACACGGCTTCAATCACTTCGCCTCCATCGAAATGCAGCCGCCGCAGCCGGGATTCGATCCCACGACCCTCGGATTAGGGATGGTCGATCAAAATTTTTAATCGATTAATCATTAATCGTTCATCGATTTAGCCATTCATCGATTAATTGCTTTCGATGTAATGTTTTAATCGATTAATCGAAATTTTTATAGGTGCTTGAAAAATGATGCCTTGTTGTTTGAGAAGCGTTGCTTGTGTTTGAGAGCGACACAAGTATTTATCCGACGCTCTAGAGATCACATGCGCGCATTAGCGGCTGCGTGAAAATTCGCACTTTCGCCCACTGAACACAGGGAGCCCGTCGTCTTTTGATGATGTCAAGGATCCAAAATTGCGTGGGTGGTCATGATCCACGGACAATTCGGTAGCAGGTCGTATTTTCTCGAAGTCTGCCTACTAGAGCGAACCGAAATTGGAGGCGCTTTCGGCGACCACACTGGTTGGAAAGTCGCACCGGAAACATGCAGTGTGGCCGAGGGCGAGGAAATTCCGAGAAAGGTAAAAAAAAAAAAAAGGGAGACGAGGACGAAGGGAAAGTTAACGAGGCTCGCTCTTGTAGGGACGGCAACAATTCTCGGTTTGTCCATTATATATTGTAAAGCCCTCGATAATACTATAACCACGAACTGACGTGATCTCTCCCTTGTGGTCACTCATGCTAGATTGCACAGCAGCATACCGGTCTCAACCAGGCCATCAGTGCAGGGCGTCTGCGGGAAATATAGTGACACGAGTTTTCCCTCCCGTATAGAATAAACGGCAGCTGTGCCAGGATACTGCAAAGGCTTCACCTGGTCGCCGACTTAACCGGCGCTACACGCACCTTTTCAGTCGCGCGTACAGCTCGAACTGTGAACGCTGTCTAATGTATCAGAGATTAGAACACATAGTATTTCGCGACTGTCATCCATTCGTGCCACAGCAGTAGACGGCGGCCTCTAGGCTGGCTGACATGGGAGTACAAGCAACGGTTAAAAGCTGTATTTCACCCGAAATGGCGACCATACAGGATTACCAAATGCTACAAGGTCATTTTTTGAATAGAAATGGATTGGATACGAAGCGTTTGGTATACCAATGCGCAAAGTTGCGCATTATGAAAAGCGACTATTAGACTTAAATATAGCTAAAGTGGTTTCTCTCCATTATGCGATTATTAGACCTTTTTCATAATCCTCGAGTGCGTTTCCCTGCACAGCGTATTCGCCCTACTAATGGTGGCCCCTGTCACGTTACAAGTGGAGGCGAGGTCCCGGTTACACGTGCTGGGGTTTGACTACTATGAGTGTTTCTCTCAAGAGAGCTGAGTCGACATTTTCCGCGTCATACCACACAGTTTTGCAGAAATGAATAGCTGCCATAAGTTGGGCTAACCGCATTGCAGGGAAACTAGCATTACAGTTATCAAAGGGTATATTGGCGTTAAGGCGGACAGCTAGGCTAGTTGGTATCAAGCGTAATGAAATATGATGACTAGCGTCCATGTCCCCTTTGCACAAGCAGTCATGTCACATTATGTGTATACGGATCACTCATTCTTATCTCCATCATCATGCTTCATGGCTCTTTTCCCCTGTTGCGTGTCCCCAGAGCAGAGTAGAAGGCCGGGGCGTACTAGATCAGGGCACCCAGGTTCTCTACCTTCCACTAGATTATCTCTCTTTCTTTAATTGGTGACAAACAATCCTTGTTTCGCTAAGGAGTAAAATACAACGGCAATAAGAACTGAACCGGTCAAGAAATAAGCAGCGGCATATTACAATGTGGCACTTACGCAAGAAGCAAGTAAAATCTGGGAGTTAAATAAAACGGCGTAGGCGACGGAGATCGGCAAGAGTTCATTTATATCTCTATGGGATATGGCCGACTGCGGCGCTGGGCTCCTACTTGCGCAGAAATATGCGCTCGACATCTGCGTCTTGGCCTCGCGCGCCCTCGCAATCACGCGCTCCGGCCAAGGGGCGGTTCTGGGGTTGTGGGGGGCGTAAATCGATTAATCGAAGAGCTTTAATCGATTAATTCGATAATCGAAAGGGCCGAAATCGATGACGATTAATCGATTAACCTGTACATTTAATCGATTAATCTTTCATCGATTTTACCACCCTACCTCGGATCAGCAGCCGGTACCATAGCCACTAGACCACCGTGGCGGGGAGCGCGCGCCATGTTGACGGACGTCCGCCAACACGTGGAGTATAGGCTCGAGTGGTCCGTTTGGCGAAGCGTAAACCGACACGAAAACGAATGTGAACGTCTCCGCCCCGCAACAAATGGCCACCACATTCCGTGAAATGTGCACAGGAGAGACGTCGAAAGGCGGATGGCGCTACACAATGTTTGCCCCGGGGTCGTTGCCAACGGGGTATCTCCGATACCCGTGCGGGAAAGCAGGCACTCTTCGCGACGGCCTGTACGGATCGCCAACTGCAGCTTACCGAACGTTATGCGTGAGCATCGCGTGCGGGAAGTTGGTGAATGTTCGCCTCGCATGATCCGTATTAAGCTGCAGAAAAGCGACACTGATGAGAACACCACCAGAACCCCTCCTAGTGACAGGAGAATTTCCGCTAAGCGTCGCAATGATTGGCCAGGGCTCGCAAGCACCCTACCTATCCTGTAGCAGTGGGCACTGCGGATGACCGGCCGGGTGACCACCAGCCTCCAACCCGGCACGCCGACAATCAGTGTATGTGACGGCAGGGTCTCCCTAATAGCGCGATCCAATCCCGAGTGGCCTTCAGTGCCACATCGCACACATACAGAACGTTCAGAATCGTTTCTCACCGGGCATGAACTGCGCCGGTGCCCATATTGCGCACAGAACGTGCACGTGGGCACGTGTAGATCCTCCGTTGCGCGGACCGCGGGATCCACCGCACAGGTATTCGCGGCTGACGTAGAATAAATGAGTCAAATGCGTCAGAATCGACATCAAGAATGATTGCCGACGTTCCCGAACGTTCTTTGAACGAGACCCTCACCCAACACGTGGCGGTGTTGAGCTGGAGCTGTGGGTTACGGTCGTTCAAACATGCAATGAATTCGCCTGTGGAAATGTCGGGGTGCACATCCCGGCACTCGGAAGTGTGGGTTTCGCTTGTCAGGAATGCGCATGGATAACACGGGTAATGGCGTTTCCTCGATGGCTGTTTTCATGCTGCGCGGAGCCTCAAGAGTATGGGCGAAAACTGTGATGTCACACCTCGTGCGCAGAGTGACGTCACGGATCTCCTTCCAACGGGGTTGATGTCGGTCTTGAGTAGATGCAGAGCGTCCTTCGCAGGCGGGTAGGTCGGGCCGACGGGCGTGACAAAGGCTACGTGCTCATGGAGGACCGGCGCAGGCATCGGGACAGGTCGGTCAGGGCCGGAGCGCAGAGGCTGCACGGTAGGAGCAGCGCCGCCAAGGAGCGCCGCGGCGTACTTCATGGCACCAGGCTGGTCCTCTGACACAGGCAGAGGGCGACCCTTTAAGCAGCACCAAGGTACGGTCCCTAGATAGGGACCTTACCTAAGGTCAGTACTAAGGTCCCTAGATAACGAGTATCTGGGACCTTATAGGGCAACTCGGCGATTTTGAGTGCCCACGGATCTCAATGAAATTTTCAGTATATGTTTTCGTCGTCACTGAAACAATATATGCCAACCAGACAGTTGCAGTCCTTTGGTTTTCCTGAAACGAATTTTAAAACTCTTAAGCGGATTCTCATACGGGCCACCCTGATTTGACGTCATCAGGGTCTACGCTGCCTACCCGAGCAGGCGGGCTGTCAAGAGCAGTACGGTGGTACCTAAGTGCTCAAATAGGCGCTGTCAAGTTGAACTCTGGCATATAACTATATGTCGGATGACACCGCCGCTTTCATGTTTCTGGCACCAGCTCCATACTTCTGATGGCGGGGACACTTGTGATGTCACTGCATACGCTGCAAGATGCATCTACCTGTTTCGGTTTGGACACTTTGTTCACTCGGTTATTTAAATTATTGGTGGGTTTCAGAGCAAATCAATCACCCTGCCTGTTACGGGACTATCTAACACCATTGGAAAACACTGATATCACAACATGGTGAAAAAAACCGCCAGAGTTGCCCTTTAACCGCGTGGAAGTCGATTGGTTTGAAGTAGTCCCCGCAGATGCGGCAACGTAAGCGGCCTCTGACGGGAGCAGGTCTCAGCCACGATGGCTCGCCTGTGAAGCTCGGCCGCCTCCGTCTGGTCTCGAGCACCAGCCCCTGTAATGCAATGACTGCTCCCCGCTCCGAGGCGGCGTCAGCCTCGGAGGTCAGAGCACAATTGCACTAACTTGAAACGCGAGTCATGATAAAGTATCGAGCGTTAACAGGTATGCGGTTGCTGACTATGTTGTAACGCGACAATTCTTCCTCGACTTTGCGCGCCCTCGACTGCACGCGCGATCCGAGGTCGGTCCGCAACCCGGCAGCGACCGCAGTCGTCGCAGAAATGGACGAAGCGGCGTCCTCATCCTCATTCGAGAGAGCGGGTATGTGCCTGTGTTCTTGAGTGGGCATAGTGGTGTCAGGGCTCTGCGATATCCAATTGTCCTGATCTCCGTCATTTGCCGTTAATTCCGCATTTATTCCCATTTCTATATTGCGACAATTATATGGAGTTTTCAACGGGAGTTTGCCGTCGCCGTCAGTCCTGTATAACGTCCAAATGGATAACAAGCCCCCCGAGCGTAGTAAGCTCTACGCGCGGGTAAAAACACGCTGAGCGGAGTCGATGAACGCGGCTGAAGCAGACATAAAACGAGACCGCCTCATCTCGGTCGCTTGAAGGGCGCATGCGATAACATCACCCCGGTCGACAGGACTGCGTCGAAGCGGAAAACGCCCCGCCAGTCTTTAACGAGAATCGAAAGACGCGAGGTGGTGGGGGGTGTCGCTCGAGCAACTGTGGACTTCGCGCAGACGCCGTCGCTGACGCGCGCGCTATTCGGCAGCCATTAGACTCCGCAGCAGCGCCTTGATCACATGCTCCGGTCCAGGCGTCTCATATACACTGAGCCCATCAGAGGCGAAGTTCAAGTCTCGTATATGGTCGCAACGCCGGCAATGTCCTCATCACATAGCGCTCACGCGTCTACGAGTGCCAGAAGGAGCGCGCTCGCTTGATGCCGCCGCGCTGGGCCATGTTTCCCGATGGTACACGGTGCTTACCACGGCGTGAAGCGAGTGCCAGAAGTCATCAAACAACATGACTCAACTCGCAGCTCTGCTGGGCCGTTATCTCTGCCGCTCGCCGTAACATGGTACTTCATGCACCTGCATGCCTACTTAAGCCTGCGTTCACTACAATCAGGTTGCTCCTGAAGTTGCTAGTCTTCCTATATCATGCGTTGCTATCGCATTCATTGTTTCACCCTCCTGGCGAAACTGCTTTTTAATATTAATATATGTGATCGGTAGCCCTAAATACTTGCGGCCAAACTTCCGCCTTCCATCGGCGCGCTCACTGTCAGCTCCACCAGGCCGTCGGTGCGCAGATCGCAGCATCGCGTTGCACCCATCAATCTGACCTTCGGTACCCCTTACCGGCTGCTGGCAGCTGCAAGATTAAAGCAAACTTAACGTGCTTGAAAACTGATAAACAGCGCATTGCACGCAAGGCGGCTAGATGGTCCTGTTCTGCGTAGGTCCCATATTTTTCATTCTATGTCCTCCCTTGCAAAAGGTATGTGGAGAGACGCAGCGGTTTGAGGTGACGTTACCTTGTCGACAATCATATTTTCTGAACAACCTGCTAACGGACCCTCTACCCTTATTAAGGAAATACGGCGAGTACCTGGTGGCCCCTGGCATAAGTTTCGTTCTTTGACACACGCATCTGTTAATGCACCAATCCTATCTCTCAGCAGACGGCTCACCCATTGGGCGAGTGTGGCTAGAGTGTCCAAGTAGCACCGGCCGCAAGTGCAAACTCCAAAATCGATAATCCAATTTTTCCTGAGACGTTCTTGGCACACTGCTCGTGTCC
>CM023490.1:148620-194346 GCA_013339685.2 Hyalomma asiaticum | reverse complement strand
AGCGAAAACACGTTCGTTAATTAATTCGTGACCCCAACAAACAGATAAAGAGGGATGAAATCAAATGAAGAAGTAGAAAAAGCAAGGAGAGCAGAGGCACTTAACCATACGAGTCCCGGTTTGCTACGCTACCCTAAGCTTAAGGGAGCGGGGACTAAATAAGATGAAAAGAGAGAGAAGGGGACCACACTGCATGCACACAGAAGGACTCTCGGGCACCAGTGTTGCGTTCCTGGAATTACCGGCTTGAGCGTACTGCCCCCGCACTGGGAATTTAGTCCTTCGTGGCGCGAGACAACGTTTGGGTCGTAGGTCTCGTCTTCATTCCCTTCAGGCAAAGCCCCAGTACCGTGGTTCCCAGGCAAATGGTTCCAATGGGTATGTACAGATCAAAAGCTCAAGCGTATATACAATGCTCATAGTAATTTCCCTCGCGTGTAATAGTGGCAGGCACTGCCGTGACTTAGGCGAGAAATGAACGGCGATCAAATGGTTTCAGGCGCTGAACACGAATCTTGGAACCACTGCAGCGCCTGTCAGAAAAAGCTCGATGGGCATGGCACGGTAGTTCACTGTTTCAGCTGAAATAATGCAGCTTTGAAGTAATTGAGACTGAAACATTCCGTACTATCTAGAGTTACGGACAGGTATCCAGAGTACCATTTTATCGCGAAGGTTAATGTGAAGCCGCGATGAGAGCTCTCGTAACGCTGCTTGCGATCGTCCTGACAGACATATCTGCGCTGACGCGAAAAACTCGTCAACATTCCCCACATCGAGCCATGAACTGTTCAGGCGCAGTGATTGACGCGTTACATGCTGACTTCAAGAACGGGGCGTCGATGGTACACTTTGGCGAATGCCCTTACCCAAGTAGAAGGTGGAATACCCAGCAGTTAGTTGAATCGCGATATTGTGAGCAACCTAACGAATGGTAGAATTGTGTCGCAGTCGTGGCTTGGCCCCACGTGCATGGAACTCATGTTCGGGAGTATGCGATGGGCCCGCTGTGTTAACCAACTATTTTGAGCGTGGTAGGCCGACGTTGTTTGATGATCTGTACCCGAACTTTTCAGTACGTCTTCGAGCGTTGTTGACAAAGAAATCTTGCCGCGATCACTCAGCAGGACACGAGGAGCACCGTGCCAAAAAAAGAATAGCTTCCAGAAAGAATGCTGCTACTGAGGCGAGCCCGATTATAGAGGAGTGGCCTCTGCATAACGTGCGAGGTGATCGACGGCTGTTGCGATCCAATGATCACTGCTGGCTCTTTGGATTGGTCCGAAAGGTCCACTCCAAGATATCGAAAGGCTTCTCGGGAAATGAAACTGGTTGTAGAAGACCCGAAGATTGTGAAGTGGATTGCTTTCGCCGTTGGCAACGGGCGCAGGAAGCGACGTGTTAAGCCTGGAGGTAGAGAGGCAAGGCCAAGAAAAACTTGTAATATGGCTTTTTGTCTTGTGAAGCCTTGTGTCCAAAGAGTGTTGCAGAGCCACTCCAAATAACTTCTCAGATTTTTCTTTATTTCTACGCTAAATACCGTGGATATAACGATTCCATCCTCAGGATTAGCCACGTGAGATCATCACCTCGGAGCTGCTTCAGCCTTGCTATTTCAGTTGTCTTAGCTCTGTTTCTTCACGTTGTGGAATTCTTTCACTTACTGTAGAGAGATGTTCCATGACTGCCCAGGCTAAAGGTCCTTGCTCGTAGTCTGAATCACAGCGGCGATGCCAGAAGCGTTCGGCGACTTAAGCCTGGGCTTATATCACCGTCTCCAGAAAAATTATGTAGTTTCGCAATAAAGGTATTGCTGGTCACGACCAATCAACAATGAATTATCCCGAGGAAAGCAGAAGTTTGTATAGTGTGTATATACACCATAAAAAAAACAGAAAGGTTACCAACACAAAACAGTTAACAATTGCAGGTGGTAGCATCACCTAGTGCAAGCAAGTTACCAGGATCCGGAGAGGTAGGATGTTGTACCTCGCTGAAGCTGTACACGCACATTGTTTCCAGTTGTCTTGGACCGAAGTAAGGTCAGCTAGTCTGGGCGGCCTGCACATGCGTCAGTTCAAGAAGGGCTTCTTACTTTTATGTGAAGCGAAAATAAGTAGAGCGATGACCAGATAAGTACTTGTACTGGCATAGCGCATTATGGAAGAAGAGAAACGGCCAAGCAGACCGACACAGGAGAACAGAGCGCTTTCGCTTGTTCCATAATGCGCTATACTAGTCCAAGTACGACGAACCAACACGCCCAATCTTCAACACTTGTGGACTGGATAAGGGCACAGAGTCGGTGATACGCAGTCACTGGTGGTACAATGTCGACTCAATAATCGGCATAGCAATTCTGGCGGTTAGTGCGAACCACCCTCTTCGCGGAGCTCAGCCTAAACTGGGACATTTCAATCACAAGCAACACTTACTATACTAATTGACAATTAAGCATCTATAAGTGTCAGTGTAATTTTCGAAATACGAGCCCCATTCCTTCATAAAAAGACGAAATTTTCATATTCTTCGGAATTATCCTCAAGTAGAGGTTATGTTATTTGAACTTATTATTATCTGCCGAACATTAACGACTTTGCTCTGAAGTATCCTTCTGAATATTTTGCACACTCACAGGGTAGCCACTGCTGGAAGCAACCAGCAACCCCCTGGATCGCCGCTCGAAGGGCAAAACAGCAATACCCTGGTTGTTGCACAAGCTGCGGCCCAAAGCCTCGACCTCTGTAAAGAATTTTATATCCCTTCAACGCTGGTGGCGGATCCTGGATACTTTCGCGTCTCTCAGTTTATTAACCTCTGATATAAGCAATAGAATAACTTGGGAATTACTTTCATTTATAATCTTAGCACATTACATGCAAATGTACATTCATAACAATAAAAATGTTGGCCATTGCATACTGCGAAGATACTCCTTTACTCCCTACACTCGGTACACCGGAGTTATATTGAAATGCTTCCAGTGGGAAAGTTCAATAGCTTTCGCCAATTATCAACTCTATTTTTGCTGCGCAGAAGGCGAGATTGCTGAAAGTCCACAACCGCAAACCTTTCGCTCATCATCGTCATTTCACATTGCCAACAACGGCGGTTATCCGTATCTACATCAATCTTAAAACTGTTTGATCGTAAAGTTACTGCCTCAACCACTGTTGCTCCTATACTGGGCAACTTCTTTCACTCTTACCAAAACGAACCTCTAACAAAGCTTTTTTTCAACTTTTCCTGGTGTGGGTGTTATCAAAGAATATAACGAGCAAGAAGCAGTGATTTCGGGACACGAACCGTTCTTGCGTCTCGACGGCGCGTGCAGCTTGTGTCGCACACAGGGCCCTGTTGTCAACATTGTTGCGATCCCCACCGCTGCCACCGCTTATTGTGGTTTATCGCTGCCACCATTTGTCGTGGACTCGTGTCGCCTTCAGGCCAGGAGTCCACGGGCAGGAAGGAAGAGTACGAGGAGTTGCTTTGGGGATGAGGTACTCCTTTATAGAACTGTTCTAGTCCTACTTGCTCGACCACCTTGTCGTGGTCACCGTATGCCTCCACGCCCTTTAACCATTCGACCAAATTCGCTTTTAGCTTATAGGCATAGTCTGTATAGGACTCTCCGGCCCCTACCGATGCATCGCGAAATCGCTGCCGAAAGGCTTCAGCGGACAAGCGGAATCTCTAACAGCGCATGCTTCACATTTTTGTAGTCGCTAGCATCTTCGGCATTCAATCGTGCAACGATGTCGGCCGCTTCGCATGGCAGTAAGGTCAACAATAGCTGAGGCCGGCAGCACTAGAACAACCATTTTCTCACACGTCCTTTCGAAGTTACGAGAAAAAGTCCTATGTCCTCGCCAACTTTGTAGGGTTGCATCAAATCCCTCATCTTCAAAGAGAAGAACTAGCAGGGCTGCCTGACGTTTGCGGGTCTCCCCTTGACTGCCCATTAATCTGCTAATCTCTAGGTCCATGCGCCGCATTTCTAGCTCACGCTCTGAAGCCTGTCTTTTCAGCTCCTTTCCTCGACCTCCTTTTTCTTGTTACTCTCAATCAACTCCCAGCACTCCCGTAGCTCATCTTCCTCTGCACCTATCGCTTCAATAGCCTGAACAATTTGAGGCTTCCTGCTTATCTGGCAATGTTCACCCCCAATTCTTTGCACATAAGTATGAGGTCTGGCTTCGGCAGCTTGCTCAGATCCATACTGAAAGCTGCTTTGTTCTGAGATAGCAACAACCACAATTCCAAGGCAGTTGTAAATGCTTTATCGAATACTTAACGGTTCTCGGCTAAACACTCGACGTCTCTCAGGAACAAAGCCAGGCACTCACCCAATACCATGTAGCAGTGGTGCGCTGTGTTGATCACGCCGACTTCAGATCCAGGGCTTTCGGCCGATCTTTTCTCCTTGAAGCCTCCGGTTCATCCCGCCGCTTGCCATCCAGTTGTCGTGGTTCATCACGCCGCTCGCCATCCGTGGTCGTGGTTCATCCACCGCTTGCCAGCCAGTTGTTGCGATCCACCGCTGCCACCAGTTGTTGCGACCCTCACCGCTGCCACCGCTTGTCGTGGTTGATCGCTGCCACCATTTGTCGTGGACTCGTGTCGCCTTCAGGCCAGGAGTCCACGGGGCAGGAGGGAAGAGTACGAGGAGTTGGTTGAGAAGAGAATATTACATTTATTTACAGCATGATTTTAAGGTGATGGCCGAATCTCAATCAAATCCTCTATCGAATCCTCTCTCGAATCCTCTATCGAATCCTTCTCGAATCCTCTGATCCCGGTGTTCTCCCGTGGATTAAATAGGTCGCGTCGTCCTCGACGCCTTCTTGGGAGGGCCCAGTTGATGCTTCTCCTCCATCGGTGGTTGAAGGTCCGAAGGGAAGAGGGTTGTGCACCGCCCCTTCAACTTCGAAGGTCGCCGAGGCAATCCTTCTCTCAGTCGCATCGTACGACGGCAGCAGGACCCCTTTTTGGTGAAGATAACTGCCACCCCCTGCTGCGGTAGCGTGGAAGTCATCACCGGAGCCCGGCTCGTTACCGGTAACGTGGAAGTCATCACCGGAGCCCGGCTCGTTACCGGCTTTCGAGACGTCCGTCGTAGCGGCAAACGAGCTTTTACTGGCGCCGCTCAGTCTCCGATGTCTCGGACGTAACAACATGCTGCTTGAGGAGGCTATTCCGATTCCGGGCAAGTCTGAAACTATGCCTTAAGGACAGCCATTTCGCAATGAAAAAAGGAAGCAAAGCTTCAAGGGAACGTCTTCACACACACACACATTCTTACGTGAAGACAGACAATATATTTAAAATATGCATGGTTTTGTCCAATAAAGAGTTCTCTGTCGACGCTTTGAAATATCCTGCGTCCTTCTTTGTGACGATCACGTGGCAATATGTATCGAGATTGAATTAAAATATGGTACAATCATCATGCTCTGATAAACTTATTCCCAACATCATGTTCCTACCACAATTAGGAGCCAACTTGCAAATTCTGTTGAAGAGTTTAAGTATCCAGGTTAGTTACTAGCAGATGGTGGGAGTTCAGAAACCGTTCCGCAAGCATACACTTATGAGGTGAGAACAAGAAATTGCGCGAGTGGGCGTTGCCTTCATAGATGCTTGATTGGTGCCATAGTGTTGCAGGCGTCGGCACCATCGGGCAATCATTGCGCCCACAATTCGTGGGGACTTTCACTCTCTCGCTCAAGTTTGGGCCTGCGGTTTTGATACGATAATCCACTCTCGAACGATGCGGCTACACGTGGTTCTTGGATCACTCAGTGACGCGTTCGACTGTTGCTATGGTGACGCCAGCTGGGCGCGCTTTCCCAACTCACCTAAAAACGCCGCCGTGGGCGGCTGTAGATGATTATTGGGGCGGGCGTTGCGCCTGTATCACTTCCGGTGTGAGCTCACGTGCTTTCTGGACAGGCGTTTGTGGATGCCAGCTGGGTTGCGCTCTATTGAGTAATAATCATTGATTGGGAAATTTACGGCAACAATTCCCAAGCAATTTGCAAGAGTGTTACCGTTTGATACAAGAATAAAGTATACAGTCACTGCATATTTGCAGTGCCAAGGATGGGGGTTAAATTCGGAATCTGAGTGACAATAAAGGAAATGATGAAGGCCACGAAGCTTGCGGTTCAACTGCATAGCGTCAACATAATATTTTAGAGATCAGAGGACAGGATTGTGAATAAAAGATAGTGAACGCAAATATATGGCTAGGACTAATTAAAGTGCGCTTTAGACATCCTTGTATGAATTTTTACCACGAAAGATTTTTAAGCGGTGGTTCAGCAGCGTTTCATTGCCGTAGCAACCTCATTCCCTAAAATAAGCAGCACACTGAGGGAACTCCATGAGATAATGTATGGGTAACCATGGAGAAATGTCCGTCGCACCAACGATAAGTCTTATCCTAAAGAGATGAACAGATCGCAAAATACGATTAAAAACTGGGAATTTCGCTGGAGCCAACGTTTAGACAAGTGGATTTGTCGTCGTCAGGGCGGCGACTGCCTTCTCCAGCGTTCGTTATGTACGCCATTGCACACTCCCCCCGTCCCCAGAAAGAGGAGAGAAGAGCAGCACGTGCGAACAATAACAAAAAAGGAAAAATAACGATAAAGGTGGGGAGGGGGTGGGGTAGGGCAACTCCTGTTCCGAGTGTGTTTTTCCTTTTTCATGTTGCTTTCTAGTTCGCGCACCACAATGTACTTCCAAGATATGTACAACAAGACGGATTCTTTGGAAGCTTTGGCTCTGTGCCATGTATATTAGTCACGCCAACCCTGTCACCCAACTTCCCCCTGCGCCATACCCCCCATTTCTTTCTTTTTTTTCTTTTTCTTATTTGTTCGTGCGTGCACATGCTGCTCTTCTTCTCCTCTCTTTCTGAGGACGGGGGAGAGTGTGCAATGGCGTACATAAACGCAACGCTGGAGAAGGCAGTCGCCGCCCTGACGAAGACAAGTCCGCTCGTCGAAACGTGGCTCCTGCGACATTCCCTGTTTTCAATCGTATTTTGCGATGTGTTCATCAATTCGAGCATCCATCTTCCAGTTGGATTATCCTAAAGAGGTAGTATCATTTGAAGGGATCTGTCGATAATGCATGAAGATAGGACTTAAGTGTCATACAAGAGGTTCCAAAAAATTAAAAGCCGCGACAACTGAATCGCAAGTACTGTGTGCGAAGAAAAGCCAAATATCCTACGGCATAATATGGGAACCGAACTCCCACAGAGGTAAACCAACACAACCTTATAATCACCTGCACCCCCAACGTCGCGGAGACAAGTCAAAATAGGCAAACAGATGAGACGGTGGCATAACCTTGCTCTTAACTAAGTAGAGGAGTGTGTTGCCCGCACACGTCAAGGCATGATTTTTTCCGTGATGATGATGAGATGATGATCCTTCAAATATGGCGCATACCCACTACGGGGGATTGGCCAAGACCTGGAGTGCTTAACTTTTAGCTGGTATATTGTCCATCTATTTTCTGTTCTCTATAGATTGGCACATACCGAAGGCAAGGGATTAGCCAACACTGAATTGGCTTAAAGATTGCTTTTTATCAGTACTTTATTCAAGCACTACTATCACGATATCGTTATACCGCACGGCTCATATCAGGGCATCACTCTCACGATTACTCTCACTATCATGCACTGTGTGGGCCGGAGGGTACTGATATGTGCTGTCCTCCAAGGGCGACCACGAGTTCGCTTTTCCCTGCCACTTCTTTTGTCTTGCTATTTCTGTGCTACATCAATTTTCTTTGTCACAAACGGCAACTGGTCAGGAGGGCAGCTGGGACCCCATCCAGAGAAAGCACGTCCGTTTGTTGGAACGCTGGCTCTAACGGCATCCCTTATTATTCATCCTTAGTCATATCTTCATCAATGTCATTATTAGGTACTTTTAGAAAAACTAAAATGGCGCAATGCACTGCTCTTACCTCACAGTGGAAAAGTTATAAAAATCAGGGTACCTCACATATACACGTACAAGCTTATACTTAACTGACTCTACCTTTGCCAGGACGTAAAATAAGTATGTTTGTGTAGCCTTCATGGAACAGCTCAAAGGTCTAAAGATTCCTGCTATAAATATTGTGATAACAGGAGAATGTATACGGGATGGCATTAAATGCGTGGCGTCTTTTTGTAAGGGGATGATTTTTTTAAAAGGTAAGTTTACTGTATTTATGCCTGAATTTGCATTTAGTGAAAAATGAGAACTTTGTTTCAAAATGTGACGTATATTTCGCCTGATGTCCTCAGAATATAACGGGCTTAAATTCTCATATGCGTCCATTTCCTGAGGTGGTCTTTTAAGAAAATGTGCAGTGCGGTATGATCGCGGTGCCCTATGTTTTCTGTGCAACGGATCGGTTGCCTTTGCATGCTTTAGCCTCGCTTAATTTTATAATGGCTACGGTGCCCACATCAGTAGACGTACACCTGAAACCTGATTCTCGCGTGACAAAAACTGCGTCTCATCGAAGTAGGAACAACGCCGCCATCCTATGCAATGTCTGTTTTGCCGTACAAATATGGAAACATATTTTACTGATACAACGTCCGGCACGGCTATTCATTAAAAAGTACCCCAGGGGCTTTATTACAGAAGTATGCGCAAATTCAAAGTTATTGAGTTCGTCCCAAATAGCCTAGGCGCCAGGCCTGTGCACTGCGTTAGAAAATACCCGTTCACTTTGTTGGATTTATTGGCAGCCTCATAGCTAGTAGAAAAAGATCAACTCCACTGAAGTAAAACTGTGAGTCGGCCTAGTTAGAAAGGATCCATTTTTTTAATATTTAGCCCACAAACAAACAATCACGAAGAATAGAAGGCACACAACGAAGGGCCCACGTCCTGGTAGTGTGTTTCTGCGCTAAATAGTTTTGGAAATGGACCTTTTCCGGGTGGGTAGTCTGCGCATGCGCAGAGGCAATGACGAAACACGCGCCATGTTTTTTGGTGGCATCTGCGCGGCGAAGCAGGTGACACCTGGTGTGCACGGTTGCAAATTTTCCGAAAAAGTAAGTGCGAGGCGAAGCCTCCGGAATCGTCTACCGTTGCGTGACAGACATTTGCGGAGGCTACGGGCCACCAGTTTCGATTTCGGCAATTCCCACCAGAGGCGCTTTTCGTACGTGGAAAATAGGTGCCTCGATGTGCTTCTCCGGAACAGGGTGGAGACACTGCTCTTGTGGACGCCATATTGGTTCAAATGTTCGCGTTCGGTGGCAATGCTGGCATGCATAGATGGAACGCTTCCAGCGAAACGCGCGGTAATTTGGCTCAGTTTATTCCTTCCGGCGGTAGGGCTTGCACATATAATGTTGGTAACAAATAGATTAGCACTAATTATTACGCACGAAACATTTGATGGCGAAATAAGGCATTTAGAGCGTATCTATCGGTCTATCTATCTCACTGGCTGCGTAGATTCTCGTGCTCTCGCGGCCGATTGATTAAGTTGATGAGTACCAAAAATGACATGGCATGACAAGAGCATGTTGAAAACACAAATGACTGGTCATTACATGAAAATCATGACATGCCTTTAATGTACGCCATGACATACGTGACATGGTCAAGGAGCTACAACGGCCGTTTGGCCAACTTCATGTATATCAAAATTGACATGATATGATAAGAGCACGAGGAAAGTATACATGACTGGTCATAACACGAAAACCTTGTCATGCATGTCATATAGGCCATGACATACATGACCCGGTCATGGAGCTCTTACGGCCGTTTAGTAACTTGATGTGTACCCAAACTGACACGGCATGATAGGAGCGTATGGCTAACATGACTGACTGGTCATAACACGAAAATCATGTCATGCATGTCATGCGCGCCATGACACACATGACACGGTCATAGTGTTCTAACGGCCGTAATATTAACTTTATGTATACCAAATTGACAGGGCATGATAACAGCGTAAGATGAAAGAAAATAACTGGTCATAACCCAAACAGATGTCATGCATGTCATGTACGCGATGACATATATGACCCGGTCATGGAGCTCAAATGACGGTTTTATTAACTTGTAGAGCACCAAAATTTACATGGCATGATAAGAGATTATGAGTAATATAAACAGATGAGTATAACACGAAAACCTTGTCATGCATGTCATGTAGGCCATGACATACATCACCCGGTAATGGAGCTCTAACAGCCACTTTATTAGATGCGAAGCATCTTATGGCCGAGTTCAAACCGTGGTGGTGTGCGGCGTGACCACCCTTATTGCGCATGCGCTCGCCCTGTGTGAATTAACGGCCAGGCTAGAGGGAAGAAATGACGCGCGTAGTGTTCCTCTTCGCGTTCTACGACGCGAGGGATCGGATTAATGTGACCATACGCAGTCACCCAAACGGCTAGTCATTCTCAATTCACTCAACATTGACTTGTAGAGGATTAGCTTAACCCGGATTTATTTAGTCATGCTTAATCCGAAAGAAAATAGCCTAGTCGGGTCTAACCTACATCATGGCTATGCCATCTCGTCTTGGACCGGATTAGCGTAATCCGACATAATCTCTACTAATCTTGCCTAATCCCACTTGATAGGTATCTATCAGTATAGATTGGTATGGACTAGCGTTAAATTCGCTTGTCCAAATTCAATTAGGCTGCGATATGCTGGCTTAAATAGGCTTTTTCTAAGCTTACCCTGGTTTAATCCGGCGGCTTAATTGGTATCACTGAGTATCAATCAGTATTGATTCGTATCGATTACTATTGATTGTTTTGACTATGCTTATTTAGCATGGCTACGAGCATGATTAACTTGTCTTGACCAAGCTTATCTAAGCTTATCGGCAAGGTAGCCGAAGCATCTATTCACTCCGCAAGGCTTAACGCAAAGCTTAACATCCTCTTTGTAAAAGCAGCTTCACGAGATGATTATGCGATGCAGCTATAGCGAGACAAACAAGGATTTCTTTAACAGCATGCTCACCGCCAGCGATAAAAAATGCACGGCCACATGCGAGACAAGTCAACAACTAACCTCGCATATCTTGGTGCTGTCGGTCGGATGCCAGCGGTCGCGTTTCACTTGTGCTTCCCATTTTTTTTCTTCGCTCGCTGTTGCGAGGGGAGCGAAACATCCGCTGGCCTTTCCCGTGTGAACTGGTACACCATGACACACAGCAGCCTGTCATAGCGGCCAAAGAACTGATCTCAAACGTCGAGAACAACGTGTTTACAGCACCGTTCCCGCGCTAGCGTCTGCGCACCGCCCGAAACTTTCGAACCAATATGGCCGCCTGGCGGCGTGGGGTCTTTCAAAAGGTGTCTCCACCCTGGAGCGGAGGCGCGCGCACATCGAGGCACCCTAGTGGAAAAGGTCCATTCCCCCCCCCCCCATGTCAACATTATTTTTCTTCAATTCATAGTGCGCCTGACATTTTGATCTTGTATTGTACAGGGTTTTTCAGAAAATGTGTCCATAAAATACTGTAAATACCAGAAAGGAATATATTCTACAGGTCTTGTACAAAGGCCTTCTTCTTAGAGGCACGTATTGGAAAATCGGCAGGATTTGCATATCGAACCGCAAATAACAAAGTTACACTAATTATCTTTTAAATAAAACAACTACATACTCGAGCAAACTGACAAATGTGAGCCATTTAAAACAGAATCTATATCTATTGTAAAATTTCAAAAGGGTCTGTGCTGGTAATTTCTACAGAACGCTGAAATCTGGCTAATTCGCTCCCGGAAGCGTATTTGGGATTCCCGAGTAGTCGCACACGCGAGTAGGAAAACGCGGAGCGCGAGGAGAGCACGTGAGGGGAGCAGGCCGATGGAGGGCTGTTCCACCGCTCGCTTGCACCCCTGTTTTTGGTGGTAGTTTGCACGGCCGGGGTGGCCGGGGTTTTGCCCGTATCACTAGGGGGCCCGTTAACATAGGTTGCCGCTTCGCGGTGCGCCTTCGGCGCTCTCACTATTTCGCTCGTGTCACTACTGCCAGAGCCAGGAGCGTCAGCGACGGGCGCTAGCGCGCCCGCCGCTGACACCAACGCGATTTTGTAGTACGAGCCTGCCGTGTCTGCCCGTGTCACTGGGGGCCAGTTAACATAGGTTGCCGCTTCGCGGTGCGCCTTCGGCGCTCTCACTATTTTGCTCGTGTCACCACTGCCAGAGCCAGGAGCGTCAGCGACGGGCGCTAGCGCGGTCGCCGCTGACACCAACGCGATTTTGTAGTACGAGCCTGCCGTGTCTGCCCGTGTCACTTGGGGCCAGTTAACATAGGTGCCGCTTCGCGGTGCGCCTTCGGCGCTCTCACTATTTTGCTCGTGTCACCACTGGCAGAGCCAGGAGCGTCAGCGACGGGCGCTAGCGCGCCCGCCGCTGACACCAACGCGATTCTGTAGTACGAGCCTACCGCGTGGGACGCGGGACAAAACCACGGAGCGAATGCGGGCGGGGGGTGCAACAAGGCAGCGGAACGGCCGCCCGCCACTCCGGCCGGTCCCTCTCTCTCCTCGCGTCTCTTCGTTTTCCCTCTCGCTTGCGCGACTCCTCGGGGAAATAGAAACACGCTCCCGGCGGGACGGGAGGAAGCCGAAACTGGATAGTGAAAGAGTGCAGTTGCCGCCACCTTTAGTAGTGGCCTCAGCGACACAGTTCTTGCACTCGCGTTTCCGAGAGACGAGGATAAAGCGCCGTTATCAACAGGCGGTCTTTCGTTTCGTCGCCGCGCCTGATCGCACTTGCCGGAGAGCGACGCCTGTTTAGTCGCACGGCAATGCGAGTGAAAGGACTGTGTCACTCAGGCCACTGCCGAAGGCAGCGCCAACTGCGCTCTTTCACCATTCCGTTTGGGCTTCCTTGGCGTAATTAGCCATATTTCAGTGATGCGTAGGAATTACCAGCGCCGCCCTTTTGCAAATATTACAACAGATATGGATTCCTGCATAAATCACTTTCATTCGCCAATTTGGTTTGAACCTCTAGTTGTTCTGACCTTACGCTCACTGGAGTAATTCTTGCCCTTTTTGTTTCAGTCCCCCCCCCCCCTTCTTCTTTTTTATGTAGGCTCCAGCGCGCTCGTGTGACGAAAGGAGAGTGAACTGAACAGCTCGACTTTGCAATTCCCCTCAACCTCGACACTGTAACTCCGTTGGTAAATGAAGTGATTGCTGCATAGAACGCTTGTTGCAGTCTCTGCAATTTTTCCAGTTTTTCTTTGGTGTTTGCTGAAGACGCCGTTTCCGCGCCTGAGGAAATGGACGTGGACTCACCTGGGCCTCCGCCCACTCCCTCCACGTCGACTGCAACTGGTGCGAGAAAGCGTTCCGGTGAGCCGAACGACGCCGACAGCGAGGACACGATCATATATTCTTCCGCGAGTGAGGAGAGCTCGTATGACAGCGACTTTGTGCCCGTCACAAGGCGTAAAGCAAAACGACGACTACTCATGGCATCTTCATCAAGTAAGACGCTCGAGCCCCCGGTTCACACAATTTTGTTTGTGCCGCTGACTGCTACTGATCGTCTGAACCTGCTGAATCGTCAGGCTACATCTGCGTCACTAGAGGCTCTCGCCCCCGGGTCAAATCTCAGATGTGCGGATCAACAGTCGCAAGAATGTCCTCGCTATAGACGTCAAGCAGCGCAGTGCTCTGGATGTACTGAGTAACGTCAAGTTGTTGGGAACATCAACGTACTTCTTATATATTAGACGGCAAGAACCCTACGGAAGGTGTTATATACCATGTCGACACCTCCATCAGTGAAAGCGACTTTCCAATTCTGATCAAGCCGGTACGGAAGGACTCGTCATATTGCAAGCCCGTCGTCTCGGTAATTCCCGTTGTGTGAAGCTCATCTTCAAGGGGGAGAACTTGCCATCGCAAGTCAAAGTCGGTCATTTTCGGCACGCAGTGCGGCCTTTGTGCCAAGACCGCTTCAGTGCCGGAATTGCTTTAAGATGGGTCACGTTAGTGCTTTGTGTACAACTACCGCCGTGTGCTCGCGATGCTCAGAGTCGCACAGTACGAACGCTTGCCAGGCAGAACCCGTAAATGCGGCAACTGTGAATGGCCCACACGATGCATCTTCAAAGGAGTGCCCATATATGAAGAAGGAGATGCAAGTTTGAGCCAAATGGTCAGAGATGGTTCGACCCACAGGGAGGCTGCTGCCAAGGTACGACGTCGGCGTTCTCGTCGCCGGAGGCGTTCTAAATCTACGGCCAAGACCACGGATGCGCCTCTTCCACAATCTAGCAGCTCACCACTGCAAGGCTCTGGGAGTACCAGCAACACGCGTCCTAAGAAGGACAGAGGCATCACTGCCCCGGCTGACGCGTGGCCGGCCCTACCGACGAAAAGTGCACCAGCAGAACCGCTGCACCGACCACCGAAAGTTACTTCGGAACGTCACAGTGGCGATACTCATGGCAAGGAAGTCGTAGCCATGGTAAAGGCTCTCATGAATACTCTTCGAGTGCTTCTAACTAGCATCCACACGCCGGCTGCTCGTAGTGCACTCCAAATATTGGACGCGTTGAACCCGGTGCTGTCAAGCCTGGAGAACCACCATGGCTACCCCTCTGCAGCCCTTCCGTAAAGCAGTCAAAGAAGCTTCGATTTTCCAGTGGAATGCCGAGGTCTCAGACCCCGGCATTTCAGATATTCGACCATTCGTATTAGGCATCAGTTTCCGATTATTGTTATTTGCGAACCACGCCTTCACAGTGCAATACGGTTATCTGGTTATGAGGCTTTCAAGTCTGTTACCTTCAATGACTGCAGCAAAGTCATCATTTATGTCAGGTGCGACCTTACCTACATAGAACATACTGTAACACCGGACTATAAAAACCAGTACGTGTGCTTGAAAGTGAAGAGAAAGGACCCGACTTTCACGCTTGTAGGCGTGTATATTTCACCCTCTAGCCGTTTAGACACTGTGAGACTTGATGCTCTTTTATCAGCGACACCTGGGCCGTGGATTATAACTGGTGACTTCAACGCTCCTCACCCATTATGGGGAAGCCAGAAGATGGATCGTCGAGGAAGGCGACTCTTTTCATTTGTATCGGACCATCAACTGCGATGTGCAAACTGACGGCAGTCCTATGTTCTTCGGGGACTGATGTATACCAGCTGCCTCGACCTGACGTTTGTGTCACGAAGCCTATTGACAAGGTGCAGTGGTTTCCGAATATCGAAACCCATGGCAGTGACCACATTCCTACTTACATAACCGTCAACGGCCTGGGCACGACGCACAACACCGTTTCTCGACGCATCGACTGGACACCATACAAGGTCACTCACAGAGCAGGGTTGCGATAACAATGAAGAGGCTACTCTTGACAATTTGGAAGACATAATCAGAAACGCAGCTCGAGACGCTGCCTACGATTTTTCCCCGACGAAAAATTTTGCGAACATGACGTGGAGTTTGGAGTGACTCCAAGCAATTCGTCGTCGAGCTGAACCGGCGGTATCGGCACACTAAGTCGATTTACGATTTAGGGCGGCGAGACTTGTACAGAAGAAGATTAGGCGTCGCATAAACGCCTCTACAATCTCTCCGCTGGAAACGTTTGTGAGTCGCTTGACCCACACAAGCCTATATCTCAGATATGGCGAGTCGTCGCGGCCTGAGAACATCGCCACAGCAGCTTCACTCGTTCAAGTGCCTTGCTCTCCATCTAAGGGCGTCGTGAAATTGAGGTAGCCGAAGATGTCTGTGCTAGGATTGCCAGTCAAGGGCCCACTTTACATCAAGTAGCCAAGGAAGCACGCCAGTCTCAAAACTCCAGGATGGACAATCTGTTCTGTCTTGCAGGAGCTTGAAGGCAGCATTGGGTGCATGCAAGCGTTCTTCATCCCCTGGACCTGACCGGTATAAGCTAATGAAGATCAGTAACCTCGGTCAAAGCAGGTCGGCGTGCCCTTCTGGCCATATACGACTCGTGGAGCGGTGGTTTGATTCCTCCTTCGTGGAAGTCCAGTCGCCTTGTCCCTCTCCTCAAAGCAGGTAAATCTCCTCTCGACTTGGTCTCCTATCGCCCCATTGCACCGGCTAGCTGCCTCGGAAAGCTGATGGAGAGGATGGTGCTGACTCGCCTCGAGTGGCATCTGGAGCATACCCTGATGGTATGGCTGGTTTTCGCCGTGGGCGGTCTTCTATTGACAACGTTTTGGACCTTGTCTCATCTGTCCAACAGGAAAAAAGCCTTAAGACATTATCCGCGGCAATATTTTTGGACGTGAAAGGCGCATACGACAATTTATTGCATGACTCCATCCTAGATGCGCTGGGGAATGTTGGACTAGGCGGCCTTGTCTACAAATCGATCTGCAGCTATTTGAAAGACAGAACTTTCTTCATACAAACAGAGGATGGTGCCACAACACACCATTGCACCTGTCGTGGCGTGCCACAAGGCGGGGTCCTGAGCCCCACACTTTTCAACCTTGCACTCCTCGGCCTCGTCGATGCACTTCCACGGTCTGTCCATCTTTCTATATATGCTGACGACATTTGCATCTGGGCGTCAGGTGTGACACGTGTGCACGTACGGGCCCGGCTTCAGAGAGCGGCCACACTAACCTCGAATTACCTTCATGAAAGGGGACTGGAACTGTCATCTGAGAAGTGCTCGTTAGTTGCCTTCACACGCAAGGACATGGGATGCTACGTAATTAGAATTAACGGACAGGCCATCATGTATAGAAGGCTCACCGATTCCTCGGTGTAATAATAGACCGCGACCTCTCTTGGAGCCCTCACACTTCCTACATGAAAAGGAAGTTGACCAATACCACCCACAGTGCGAAGGTTCCCTTGCGGGAAAATCGTGGGGTGTATCTGTACGAGCGATGCTCCAGCTTTACACCGCATTATTCCTTGGATTCATGCACTACAGCCTACCAGTGCTGGGCGGAACACGTAAAACTAACGTGCGTGTTCTCCAGTCGCTTCAAGCTCAAGCGCTGAGAATATGCTTTGGACTGCCGAATCTACAGCAGCGACAGTCGTCGTCGCACATGATCACCCAATCATAACATATCTCGTGTGGATGCCCTACGAGTACACATAAGACATCTCGCTCGAATCCATCGCACCACCTAGCCTCTCTTCCCGTTTCCTAGGCCAGACTCCGAAGTCAGCGCCATTGTTGCTGCTCATCGTGCAGTCCTATACCATCGAGTTTCACGCCTCCAGCAAGACCATCATTACCATTGTGGTGTCCTTCACCCCTCGAAGCGTTCCTGACCATTCCGGAATTAAAAGAAAAATCGCATGTCAACTACAGCCTTACAACAAGCACCCTAGTGTTCCTGCATGAGAAACACAGCGGACGCCTTCACGCTTACATGGATGGGTCAATTTCCTCTGTGAGCGCAACAGGAGCAGTGATCATTCCAGCCAAGTCTGTCACCATACGATTCAAGACGTCCCACTTCAAAACTTCGACGGCTGCAGAACTCGCCGCTATTCATGCAGCGGTAGAAGTCATAATTGCAGAACTTTCCCATGCATGGTCCATATTCACAGACTCCAAGGCAGCTCTTCAATGCCTTATATCGCCATTTCGTCATGGACCTCACGAGCAACTGGTCGCTGACATAAGAATTCTTCACCACCATGCCGTCGAGCAAGGACACAACATCACGTACCAGTGGATACCGGGGCACTGTGGGATCAACGGCAATGACCCTTCTGATAAATCCGCCCGATGATAACCACTGTAGAGCAATACCATTCTCCAGGACCGACGCATCTGCAAGGCTTCAACCCCTAGCACGTGAACTTACGCGTACACATTGGAATTCGTCAGAATACACCAATGCTCGTGTCCATAGTTTGCACCCAGACCTTCAGTTCCGCCTTCCGTCAGGAGTACCTCGAGCTGAGGAGACACTTCTGTGTCGCCTGTGGCTTGGCGTTGCCTTCACAACGCCTACTCCATTCGTATTGGAATAGCAAACGACCCTATGTGCGAGAACTGCGGCTGCGACGAAACGATCTCTCATCTTTAATGTGAGTGTCCCCGTTTCAGTGGCCCCAGGAGAGAACTTACCGCTGCTCTAGATAGACTTAACAGGAGCCCTTTGTCCGAGCAACGAGTCTTGGGACACTGGCCATGTCCATCGTCAGCACGGAAAGCGCTCAACGCATTGTTGCGATCTTAAGGACGAGTGGCCTACGGACAGACTTTAAGCAGTGTCGCGTTTTTCTTTTCTTTTCCTTTTTTTGTGTCTTTCTCTTTTTTTCTTCTTATCGTGTGTCCTTTCTGCTATCTTTCATTCCCCTCACCCCTCTTCCCCTGCACAGGGTAGCCAGCCGGTCTCAGCACTGGCTAACATCTCTGTCTTTCCTCCTTTCCTCTTCCTCCTCCTCCTTCATGCGTAGCTGTTTTGCGCTGCTTCTCGCTGCTGTATGATCATAGGTAAGGTGACCATCGACTCACTCCTGTGTTTTCACACTTTATGTGTTACATTGGCATTGGAAAAAACACGGTGGACACACAGAGAGCGCAAACTATCAACAGTTTATTCATGAGATCAGCATGACCCTTTATATATTGCAACAACAACATTGCTCATGATAGAAGAGGAAAGAATTTACAAGAAAACATTACCGTATATGTGACGCACTACTGAGATAGGATAGTTCCTTGTTGGATAACGAGATGGAAGCGGCGCTAACACACCTTTCTCCTTGACTGGTGATATTATAAGCCTCACTAATGAGGAGCATCAATTCATGCTTGCCTCTTGCTCAGATTGTACACGAATAATACTCGGGTTTACAACCGCATTTGTCACAGTGGAGGGCCAACCAGCCTCCCGTATTGTTTCTTACGTTATTGGTATGTTCGCGCAACCAGTCGTTGATGCAACGACCGCTTTGTCTAACATAAAAACTGTTGCGCTGTTAGAGGTATCTGGCAGGCTACGCCCTCAGTACACTTCGAATAACAGGTATCATGTTTCTTGCGTGTATTTTTTTTTTGCTGTAGCGTTTAGGTAATCATTTTGCACACTCTAGCGAGCTTTTTTTTGTGCTGAAAACGTCACGCCGAACATCTGCTCTCGGGTCGATCTTTCTTAAGTTGAGTGACAACTTAAAACTTAAACTTAAATCTGCCAACTGATGAGAACCGACAGTCGATGAAGTAACAACAGATGATTCTACATACACTGTAATTAGCACAAATATCTACACTATAAGCGGTCCATTAATAATATGCTCTGCATATCAACATACACCAACACTATCGACACAATGTGCTCTATAGTTCCGAGATAGGACGAGAAAGTACATTCATAATTAAATTTTATTGAGTACTATGTATCGCGCAGTCGCCTTCGTGGAAGCCCAGAATTATGTTTCAAAGAGAAATCACTGATTTTTGCGTGTTATGACTTAAAGTGGTTGTCATTATGAGTTGTTGAGGCACATTAGTGGTGGTTCACGCCAAATGTGCTACAAGGCGACTACTTTTGTTTTCCTGTACGCAAGACTCCACGAAGCCCAGATGCCTATATAACCTAAAGAGAGAATAGGAAAGTAAGAAATGGAACGGCAACCAGCCACAGCAGTCGTTGGCATGGATGTTTCATGGACCCCTTGTGGACAGGCAGAAGTGATGGGGACTCCCACCAGGGAAGGAAGAGGAGGAGCGCCGGGACTAAAAAAAAACTCGGACCATCTCCCCGAAGTGAACCCTGATGGGATGCGAAACAGCAGCGTTGCGCACGGGTGGCGTCACGGTTCGAACGGCGCTAACGCGGGTGCTGGAAGAACAGTTTGAAAGCGAAACTCGGTGTAGCGTTTACTGGTGTAAAAGTTTGTTTGAAACGCAGACACGGGAGGCGAGCGGGCGTTGGAGCCGGCAGCTGCGGGCCTCCGGCGGGTGAGGGAGAGAGTGACGTACGCGCGCACCTGCGAGGGAAGCGTGCGAGGGGAGCGTGACGTCAACGCCCAGCTGCGGCGTGACCTACTTGGCACCGCTCCAACACCTGCGCCGAGGGAAGCGCTTTGCCTCGTGCTTGTGGGCTCGGAGGGACAGCGTTACACAGGCTATAGTCAAAGAGCTGCTTCGCATCTAAAAAGTACCTCGAAAGAGATCGGTAAATAGGTAGTAACTGAACCCAACCGAGGCAGTGTTCTGCACACTGAACAGCAATGCACAGAAAAATTGATGCACGAGAAAGTTACACGCTGCACAAGCATTTTGCTCGATAGTGCCACACCTGCAGCTATGGAGTACAGGGGCCTGTGGCATGCTGTGGCCCCTTCCCTTTCCTAGTACGCTTCACCTAATCAGAATCAGAAATGTTTTTTTTATTTTCCAACAAAACTGTGGGGGGTCCTTCAGGCGAAAAGCTGCACTATACAGCTTGAATGTGCCTGAAGGCCCTCACATGGCAGCAGTAACACCACAAGCAGCATACACGCGCATGTTCACCATATATCCAATTATAACACCCATTTTCAATGCACAGAAAAAAATTGTATATATAAACAAAATATAAATCTAATACCTGTATTCAGAGGAAATGTCAAAATACATTGCTATACATCAGAAACAGTGGGTACAACACTAAAAAAAGTATAGTATAATATGGCTGTGATGCACAACGTGATGATACACTTTTTATTGAAACGCTGAGCGCGAAATAGATATACATAAAAAGAAAAAAGAAAAAACAAACAATGCGAAAATGTAAGGACTGTTTTGTTTATACCTTCATTCAGATTTGCAAAAGTACTCTCTAATTTGCTTGCGAGTCAAAGTATATGGAGTAAATCTTTCCGTTTCAATTATTTAACAATGAGGGTAGGCTTATGTGACTATGGGCTCAGTGACTGCATAAGATAATTTGTGCGCCTGTATGGTACGAACCACCTGTCTTGGCTACGAGTGCGCGAGTCGCTTTTTTTTTGTATTCAAGTCGTGACGTAGTGTTAAGAAGGATTGACTTTGTCGAAGCCGAAACAAAATGAATATAGAAGTCGGTATTCGTAAAGACTTGTCGCACGTATTATATTATGTTCTTGCGCAGTGGGATGTTGCGCAGTGGGATGAAAGTTGCGCAGTGGGATGAAAATAGGGTACATTCGCTATTTGTCGAAGCGCGCGTTTTTGAACTTGAAGAAGTGCACGAATATTACCTTTTGTGGTGGTGGCCCACACAAGCGCACAATAGTTCAGATGCGATTAAAACAAGGCGTAATTATCTGCAATTTTACCTTCTCCGGAAAAAAATGCCGACAGCGGCACAGCACATCAGCGGCAGTGACAACGATTTTGCTACTTGTTCAACATGATGGGTCCAATTCATATCTTCTGAAAACGCAACGCCTAATACTTTGTATTTTCTCAAAATTTCAATGGGAGCACCATCCAAGAATAATTCTTCAACGAGACAAGACTGCCTGCCTCTAGCCTTGAATAATATGGCCTTTGATTTTGAGCTGTTGATTGTTAGCGCATTATTACGAGACCATGCTGACAGATTAGAAAGAATAATGCGAGATTTCTGCAATAGATCATCAAGTTCATGGCCCGAGACCAACAAGCTTGTAACACCCCCACCCCCCCCCCCCCAAAAAAAAAAAAGACTGGCTCCGCCGCTGTATACAAGTGTCATGTGGTGAAGCTGTACTGCAGCAAAATTGGCTTGGCTTTCGCGTAATAGTGCAATGCGGCAAAGCCACCATGTAAACTGGCCTCAGCAACAACACAAAGGAAGAAGAGAAATGTTGTGCTTGTTTTTCTGTTTCATTCGTGGGCTTGCCGGACCACCATTGGACACCCTGCCGAGGCAGGGTGTGCAATATCTTCAAGGAAGAAAAAAAAATGTGGCTGATCACTCTATCAAACGAATCGGTACAACACGAAAGTGAAATGTGTTTTCGCATAAGCACTTGAATATTTATAGTTGCATCGAGGTGGACGTGCCTAGAGCTATCGGTATTACGCTGGTGCGGCACCGTTTGACGTGGATTAACCCACCTTCAGGCATCGCCTCCATAACATCAAGGACCAACCTCTTGTGGCAAATCAAGTAGTTTACGTAATAAATGGACACTGTCGATAGTAAATGCCGCACGACAATGGTATCAATCGTATTAAAGACGATAGCCTTTCTTGGGATACTTCAACGCAGAAATTTTGGTCTGTCTGTCTGTGTGTGTGTCCGTCCTGCTTTTCGATTCAGTAGAATGGCGAAAGTTTAACCCCTTCCTCAAGACCACCAATCTTGAACTGGTAGCTGCGTTCATGCTTGTGAACGCAGTCGACCAAAAGGCAAATATAACGCATATCTGAGGCGCAACATCAATAGGTAAGTATTAGATGGTGTGTTCCTTTAGTAGAAAATACATAGATGCGTAATTCTAAAGACCCTAGTGCTAGTTAGGATGCGCTAAAAATGCGACGCTATTAAGGAAAAAGCGGACGTTTCCTACGCTTCGGTAAAACGACACGGTGCTGCCACCTACCAGTAGCTCTGCGTACTACGCAAGCTTCTTGCGTTTCCCGATATCATGGCCAGATGGCGTCCATATCTCACGCAGCGCTGCCTCCATTTCATCAATGCCAGCCACATGCGGCCTATTCAACATAGACGGGGCGCTGTCTGAGGCAAGGCAAAACATAAATGGCCGTTTGATGATATAGAACACACTCTACAAGACATGACCAGACAACGCAGGGAAAAGACCGACAAGCAGATTGCAGCGGAGAAGCGCCGGCGTGCCGATGCCCGTCGTCTCAAGCGTGCCCAGGAAACGCCCGAAGCTCTTGCCGAACCGCAGATGAACCGGGACTCATGTAGTACGACCGGTAGAAGACTATCGTCTTTCGACGACATTTGCAGCGAAGCACGGAGATACGCGGCCAATTTTTTTACTGCGTCATATCCGTTACGATAGTAACGTATGGGGTCGTGGTGGACTCCACCATAAAACACTTCCGTGTTAAAATTAGTAAAGCTTCAACTATAGTGGCACAAGGCTAGCGAAGCAGATGGGCACGTGGCTGGTCCGGGTTCGTCTTCGGCTCACCCGCGTTCCGTCGTTGTCCGAGGCTTAGGGACACGCCTCGATAGGCACTGCGAGGCCCAGCGAACGCTTCTCAAGCACCGAGCTCAGCGTGAAGAAGACGTTCGCGTCGAACAGCAGAAGGTGGCAGACGCGGAATGTGTGGCCTCGGCTTGATGCCGTCCCACCGTTTTGCTATATATGCTACAATATGCGTTTGTGCACTTCCCGCCATGAGAGGACGCATGCTCTCGTAGTGGGAACCTATGCACACACGCATAGCTTTGCGAGACGCTTTGCACCCGAGAAACCGAAGCACACTATGACTTCTCCTTGAACATGTGCGCCCTCCAGCTGCAGTTTCGCCAATGTAGCACCTGGGCTGAGGTCATGTACGCAAGAAAGCGCGCGTACTAGCGCCGCGTATTGGGCATTGCATAGTATAAGTGCACGTGCACTGTTTGGGACCTAACCACTGATGATGATGATGATGATTTTGGAATATACGGACTCAGAAATGAGATATTGAAGTGCTTCGCATTTAAAAGAAATGTGTTTGGGCTTCAGCATTAATGTTAAACTAAGTTAATCTTGGTGCGAAATTCTTCTGAGAGGACAAGACATACACTGGAAAGGCATACTAGGGCAGTGCCTGTTGTCACACATCTTTATGCGTGCTACTACCTTGCGCTTAATGGTAAGTAGGTATGCAACGCCAAATTACATCGGACACATAAGTTCTTAATTGGTGTGGAAAGGGAGATCAGCGTTTCATTCAAGTGACTGTGAATCGAACATGTAGCTTTTCTTGTACACCTAATCACGTCGGCATCTTGCCGAATTCGGACTCAGGATCACTCCTTTAAATGAAACAATAGTAAATGAGCCGCAAGAGGTTTCAATGTTCGACCTGTGGTATTCAGCTAGAGGAATACTACAAAAAATTCCACTTGCAGCGAGGTCGATGTCGTTAAAACGGTTTCTTGTGGAAGGCTGTTGGGGGGTCCTTGTACGAGCATCGATCACCATATAGCCAGCATAATGTCTCACGGGATAATTGTGAATGCTGTTCTCTGTTTCAGATCTGTCCAGTGTGGCCAATGCCAAACGATGTACGCTTCCACAAGAAGACGGGCCGTGTAGAGCTATACACTATCGTTGGTGGTATAACCAGAGCTCAAACAGCTGCGAGAAATTTATTTATGGCGGCTGCTATGGGAATAGAAATAATTTTGTCTTGAAACAGGATTGCGAGAACAGATGCAGTAAGATATTACTCTTTCTTCTTTCACAACTAGTTATTGTGCTCCTGCGCACGCTCACTAGCTCTCTCGGCATGAGTGTAAAAGCAATGGAAGGCCGCGGTGTCTACTGCTATTGAGGGAAATTGTTGCCTCGCTAATACAGCCACATTGAATCTGAGAAAATATCAGTAAATATATGCACTTGAAGCGAAACGGGCTGCGTGATCAGTGTATGATTTCTAGGCCTGTCCCCCTATCCAGAAATTTTATGAATAAGAAAGGGAGATAGTTGTGATCTTCTTGCGGCATTGCCTTGTTCATCGTTCATGAGCGGCATGATTTACATGCCACGGTCTTGGTGCTCTCGTGGCCGTTTCGCTAATTCTGATGTATGCGAAAATTGGTATGGCACAACATGACTGCCTGACGAACATAAATGGCAGGTCATAACATGAAAATCATGATATGCATGTCATAAGTGCCATGATTTACATGCCACGGTCTTAGTGCTCTCCTGGCCGTTTCGCTAATGGGATGTATGCGAAAATTCGCATGGCACAACATGACTGCCTGACGAGCATAAATGGCAGGTCATAACATGAAAATTATGACATGCGTGTCATGAGCGGCATGATTTATACCCCTGACACAAGGGCATGCTAAAGCACTTTAGGTAAGGGGACATCTACCAGAAAGGCGTTCATGCCCAGTGACACACGACAAAGGAGTATCTCCTTCCAGGCAAACCTCCTTCGCAGAAAGGTAGATCGGCGATCTACTTTTCCAGCGTAAAGGCGTACTCTCGTCAACAGCGTACACGACCCGTAAACAGGAGAGAACATTTCACAAAATTACAACACCCCGCAACTATTTTCTTGCCTTGCGTATGAGATTTGTCGGGCCTCAAAGATTTATGTTTACCGCACTCTCGAACGCTCACATCGCCGCCATGCGGGATTCCGGCAGTCATTATCTTTTTCGTCGCGGTGTGAAACGAATCATCAACATTATTAGTCATCAGCAATAAAAACGGTATTTTTACGATCCACAGTCGCTAAAGGTAATTAAATGCGGAACTTTTTAAAAATGTTCACTATCTTCCTGATTTAACAAGGAGCGCCCTTTTTTTGTGGCGTTCGTCCTAGGAACCACCTAAAGAAGCTCACGTGCTGCCGTGTGCCATCGGCGCAACTACTTTCTGCAGAGAGTCCTTTAGAGTAGAAAAAAAAAGAAAGCATTTCCCCGAGGGTGAACATGGTTAAGTGCGAATGCACGGGGTGATGCTATGAGGGGGAGTAAAGTTATGATTAAAGTGTAATTAATGAATTTAAAGTGTTGTCATGATGCATTGTACACACACACACACATTTATACACGAAGTATTATTTATTTACACCTCGCAATTTCGTAGATGCATAAATGCACACATCGCCGAGCACGTCACACACACACACACTCTACACACGTCACTACAGATCAGCACCTATTGGTGTTATCGTTGTAGCTCACGGTTAGTACCAGCGCTTTGTGATCCGAGAAATGTACGGCGAGCGGATCCGGCAAGACGGCGCGGACCGTACAGTTCCTACTGAACGCCAAGCCCGTGCCGCCTGCGCTCGGCAGCACGGGCCCTTCGTTGCGCTGCCTTGTCTTCAACAGGTGCGGTATCTTCAACGATGCGTGCAATGCTCGCATTCGATTGCGTTGTACTCGTTGTTGGATGTATCGCAGTCGAGGTTGATGCCTGCGATGGATCCATACTGCGAAAGACTTCACCGACCGCGGAGCCGAGCGAGAAGAGAGCGAGCGGCAGCCGGCGGACGTTTATATACGAACTGACGCGCCGGCGCCACACACACAGCTGCACAGCGACGCCAGCTGCACAGCGCGCCGTGACGTCACGCCGCGGAGAGCGGTGCGCCCGCGCAAACCGCGGTGAGGAGGCGGAGCGCGCGCAGTCACGTGGGGTGTGACGTCGCTGCGCCGTTGCTACAGACGCTCCTCTCCGCTCCTCGCGCCGTTGCTATGGGACGGCGGATTCAGGGTCGCTTATAAAGTGCATTAGCACTTAAAAGGGGTTCACTACAAAGGACTACTTTCACCCGTCTGTCAGGGGTATTACATGTCACAGTCTTGGTGCTCTCCTTGTCGTCTCGTTAATGGGCTGTATACAAAAATTGGTATGGCACAACGTGACTACCTGACGAACATAAATGGCAGCTCATAACATGAAAATCATGACATGCGTGTCATGAGCGGCATGATTTGCATGTCACAGTCTTGGTGCTCTCCTGGTCGTCTCGTTAATGGGATGTATACAAAAATTCGTATGCCACAATATGACTGCATGGCGAACATAAATGGCATGTCATAACATGAAAATCATGACATGCATGTCATGAGTGGCATGATTTACATGCCACGCGTTTCGTTAATGGGACGTATACACAAATTGGCATGCCACAACATGACTACATCACAAACATAAATGACAGGTCATAACACGAAAATCATGATATGCATGCCATGAGTGACATGATTTACATGCGACGGTCTTGGTGCTGTCCTGGCCGTTTGGTTAATGGGATGTATACGAAAATTGGTATGCCACGACATGACTGCATGGCGAGCATGACTGACAGGTCACAACATGAAAATCATGATATGCATGTCATGGTCGACATGATTTACATGCTACGCGTTTCGTTAACGGGATGTATACGAAAATTGGCTTGCCACAAGATGACTGCATCACGAACGTAAATGACAGGGCATAACATGAAAATCATGACATGCATGTCATGAGCGACCTCATTTACATGCCACGGTCTTGGTGCTCTCTTGGCCGTTTCTTTAGTGGGGTGTGTATGATAAATGGTATGCAACAATATGACTGCATGACGAACATAAATGACAGGTCATAACATGAAAAACATAACATGCATGTCATGGGTGGCATGATTTACATGCCAGGCGTTTCGTTCATGGGATGTGTACCAAAATTGCTATGGCACAACACGACAGCATGACGAACGTAAATGACAGGTCATAACACTAGAATCATGACACGCGTGTCATGACTGGCATGATTTACGTGCCATGGTCCTGGCGCTATACTGCCGTTTCGGTAATGGGATGTATGGGCTCCGTCTACTGACCACAGGGCGCTACGTAGCTCTCGTCGGAGGGCTCAGTATCGCTGACATTCGCCGCTTGGGTCGCACGTATGAGACGCGCGCGCACGGTGGAAATCGAGGCGACAGCGACGCGCGCGTTTCTTCGCTGCTTTTCCGGGCGTGCTGCGAACCACACGAACGCTAGCGGCGTCGCCCTTTGTAACAGTTTGCCGCAGGTTTGGAGCGCGCGTCTCAAAGGAATTAAAACGAAAGAAGGTGGGGCGGGCGGTCGCTGCTGCTATAGAGTTGGAGACGCGCATCGCGTTCGCGTATTTTCCTGTCACAGTCTGCCCAATTTTGCTTCTTCTCTCCGCCAGGCAGTGCATTCTGGCGCTGATGTCGCACAAGGAAAACTCGACTGCATGGAGCCTATACGAAAATTGGTTTGGCACAACATGACTGCATGACGATCATAAATGACAGGTCATAACATGAAGATCGTGACATTCATGTCATTAGCAGCATGATCTACATGCCACTCATTTCCTTAAAGGGAAAATTGCTATGGCACAACACGACTGCATGACGAACGTAAATGACAAGTCATAACGTTAGAATCACGACATGCGTGTATGAGAGGCATGGTTTTCATGCCACAGTCTTGGTGCTCTTGCGGCCGTTTCGTTAACTTCATATGTACCAAGCTCGGTATAGCTAGACAACAATGCAAATCCATTTTACGTTCCTTATGCGTGCTTTGTTTTTCCTTGATTCCCACTGCACGTGGGATCTGCTAATTTTTTTTTTCAATCAAGAAACTCGCTAGAAGACGCTGCCTGCGTCAAGCTTGTCTCTCGCGGCTGAGGGCGCGTTCTCCTTCTTTGCGAGCTGGTAGCGCGTTCATCGAAGAAAGAGCGTTTCCGTAGTCAAAGCGCTCCTTTCGCCCTCTCTCTCTCACAAGACAGCAGATGGAAGAGTGAGAGAGCTCGCGCGCCGGGAAGCACGCGCCGAGGGCGAGCGCGAGCCTCCCGGCGGCGCGAGGTGGCTACAGAGGAGGGAACGACCCATACCCTAAGGAGCTTCGCCCCTAAAAAGGAACATTGCTAGAGCCAACGTTTCGACAAGTGGGCATGATGATGATTATGATTGTGGTTAGGTTAGGAAAAGACGCTAATTTCTGCAGCCCATGTAGTGAGCATGGCTAAGCGTCTGTGGGGGAAGGGGAAGGGGACTGAACGAGATAGAAGAGGAACGCCGTAGTGGAGGATTACGGAAATTTAGAGCACCTGGGGTTCTTTAACGTACACTGACAAGTCACAGTACACGGGCTTCTGGAACTTTTCGCCCCCATCGAAAACGCGACCGCCGCGGCCCAGAACGAACCCGCGTTTTTTGGGTGGCAGCCGAGTACCGTAACCACTACACCACCGCGGCGGTGTGGAAGCCCACATGCCGGCTTCGCGGTGAAGGTCGAAGTCCCCGGATGGGATTCCGGTCAAAGCTGCCGCATTTCGAGGGTGCAAAGTGCAAGAAAGAAAATAAAGTTTCGTGCAATCATATTCAGGTGCACGTTAAAGAGGAACTCCGGCAGATTTTTCACCATATTGTGATATCAGTGTTTTGCAATAGCACTGATATTCCTGAAGCAGCCAGGGTCAGTCACCTTGCTCAGAAACTCGCCAATAATTTTAAATAACTGAATGAACGGTGTGTTCAAACCCAAACCGAAACGGGTAGATGCTTCGTGCAGGGTATGCGATGACGTCACAGCCCCCACCCCTGTCGGAAATATCGGGCTGGTGCCATGAAAATGAAAGTGGCGGTGTCATCCAACGATGCATTGAGCTCTTCTGAACTTGACAGCGACGATATGAGCACTGAAGTATCGTCATTTTGCTTTAAAAGGCCCGCCTGCCCGGGTGGGCAGTGTTGCAGGTAATGTCGTCAAAAACACAGGGTGGCTCGCGTGGGAATCTGCTAAAAAATTTGAAAAGCTCGTTTTCAGGAAAACTAAATGACTTGAAACCGCCTGGCTCGGCATAAGTAATTGCAGTACCGAGGAGAACACGTACTGAAAATTTCATTGAGATAAGTGAACAATGAAAAATTGCCGAAGTTGCCATTTAAAGAAACCCTGCTGTCCAAAATTTACCGGGACCCCAGCTCTACAGGGAGTGCCTCATTATCGTAGCTTATTCACTGCCTGTTTTGACGCATAATGCCGACTCAATTATTATTATATTTTTGGGCTCGGGGAAGCGGTCTACCAAGCGAAATGCCTCTTTTTTCGTCGTTCTCAACGATGACTTCATAAATTATAGTGCGCGTCAAATTTTCCTAAGCGCTCATATTGCAAGCATTGAACGGGATTCATGTGATTGTTTGCTTAGGGTTACGACGCCTTCCAAAATTGTCCTTGTAGTTTAGCTGCTATGGCGTTAGCTTGTTAAGGTCGTGGACGTGGGTCCGATTATTCGGCGCGGTTTCTGCATTTCGGTGTGGGCAAAATTGTAAGAATATTGGGTGCATTCGGTCACCACTGACGTGCACGTAAAAAAGAAACCAGCAGTCAAACTTACTCCAGAATATATTCTGAAAAAGCATCATATATATACCAAGCACTATCGTGATCGTCAACCCGTAGACCCATTCAAAAGGAGCAATTCCTCTTATGATAATGAGACGGAGGGGACACTAAAACATGTGTCACCTGCTTCGATCTATCTCACCCGTTTATGTCGGCTTCTAGCGACTGCGAAACAGACGCGAAATTTCGGGAAGCATTCGGGGTACCTTCTCAATAAAAGGTGCTGGAAGTGGCACCCTGTGTATGTGTGTTTACTCGCTTTGTGTCCTCCGTGGCCTTAGCGCCCTTCAGTTGCTATCATATTGGCTTTGTTTGGATCGCCTTTGGCTTTGAATCAGTTTCTGTACCACTGCTGTCGCTTTGCTAGTGCAGCAAATGGACGTAAAACGTAATTGTACAAGGTTTCGTGGGGTCATTCTCGGGGAACTGGTAGGGCGGTTCTTAGAATATTTCCCGTCCATTGCCTCCCGCGTCTCATAGACAAGTATTGGTGACAGTGGCGGAAAGCGCAGAGACGGTCCAAAAACTGCATTCGCTGCGATCACTTTCTGATTTCATAAGTGCCTCAGTTTCTAAATCTACCTGGTATGGCCACTTTCGTTGTTTTACACATATGAGTAGGAGTATGAGGGTAGACACCCTGTTCAAAGCGCATGCTACCTAGTACGAAGGCTATATTTTCAAGCTCCGATGGGTCACAAAATGAACATCTCTGTGGTAATCAAAACCTTTATGTGGAATATTTAGGTCATTTTCCAGCTACTCCTCTATATAGGCGCCATTCCGAATTGGACTGATATAATTGTGTGGCACTAACTTTTGTATATCATCATCGTAGAATGCAGCTGCCTCTGCTTTCAGACAATTCTGTACGTTGTCCTGCACCTCGTGTCACTTACGGCTTGCTTCAAACTGCCTGAACCACTGTCGCCCTTTGCCGGCACTCGCAAAAAAAAAAAAAAAAGAAAGTTACACCGTGCATATTATTCATTCGACGGATAATTTAAGCTGAATAACGCCCGTCAGCGTGCGTAAACATATGACAACATGCACTTCATATTTTGGGGACGGTGCCATCATAAGAGGTATGTTTGCGTGCGCACTCATTTGAGGCATGTTTGCGTAGCACGTTCATGCAAATAACTCCATAAGGCTGTGCAATGAAAGTGCTTTTTATTCAAGATGTCAATAGTAGTGCTGATAACCCTAATAAAAGATTCATACCCACTTGCAACTAACCAGCCTCGTAAGTGCCTCGGATCCTCGGCAGGGCTTCAGCACTCTTATTATCTGTTTATTAGGCAGCGTTGCACTTGTCACAGCAGTAGGGGTATCTGTTATGTGGAGTAGCTCCAGGGCCTCCAGGGTGTGGATTGCTTCCAGGCGCGAAGGGACACCTGCATTTAAAAGAAATGTTTTTGAGAACTATAATGTAATAAAGTGGGCAATGGGGCTGCTAAACCTCCCAAAAAGAAGTAACGTTTCTCAGGATGAAGCAATAGCGAATACGTTTTTACCATTCAAAATTTTTTTAATGAAAGCGCCGTAGATATGACGACCAATGTGCTAACCACCGGGTGTAGACAAAAGAAAACGAATATTTCTAGACTTATTACGCAGTATTCGCTTACTGAATTATCTCGGAAAGCCACTAATGCGCGCACACGCGAAGTTGAACAGTGTTCTCTGCGAACGGCGACGCTTACGGCTACAGCTCGACGGACGATCGGAGCATGCAGAGGTGTGCAAACTCGCCTAACCATTTGCACAAGAGGAAATCCTACGTAATTTATTTGCTAGACAACATAACTGCAGCTTGCGTGTCCACGTTGCCAGTGCAACCTACTAATGCGCTTGCCGGTACTGCCATGGAGGAGCGACGCATACACATTCGGAATAAAGCCCGATGATTAACCAAGTGTGGTCATATTATTTGCCAGTGATCGCCTGGCACTCATGCTTGTTTTGAAACTGTAACCATTTCAAAGCTTCTGGCATTTCGCCTTTCAGTGACACAATATGCTGTTAACGAAAGTTTATTAGATACGGCGCGCCCTTGTGAGAACTGCTGTCCGTTCGTTCATGCTCTCTGCTCCTTTGTGTTTCCGGATATGTTAGTGTTGAGTGCTAAACGCCCTCCTTGTTCTTTTCACCGCACTAAGTAACGATAACAAGAACCTGTCCGTTCATTAGCAGCATAACTGATTTAGCTGTCCTGCTAAACTCGCTGAGCCCTATCACATCCTTTGTTTAACGCCTGCCTGCTTCTCAAACATCGCTTCCAGCACCACTTCCAGATTCCGGTGGTGGCCAGTCCTGATGCCACAATTCTCAGCGCCCTACTCTGCGGTTCAGGTCAGACCCCGACGCCTAGGTAAGTTGCCTTGCAGCCATAGGGAACTAGGGGCTAACAATTAATTGATATGTGATATAAAATGTTTTATTCAATGACGCCTTATTGTCAACTATATGTCTCTCCATTGCGAGGATTATTGGTTTACAGCTAGCAGCTGTCATCAACGTGGTTCTCTTACCCTTCAATTCTAGTTTGTCCATTTCCGCACGTAACTCGTACGCAGGGTTTCTCGAAGGCATGTTGGCCACCACTAGGGATAGTAACGCCATGGAACTTACATTCACCTGAGGAAAGAAATACGGAAGTTGAAGCCACAGTTAGTGTGACTGAAAACAATGGCCAGCGCATTATATGCCCCGGCATATGTATAAGGAAAAGGTCACCTGGAAAAAGGAAATTTAGCTGTTTTGTAAGTGTCCGTGTAAGCGTAGCCCCTGAAGTACCTCTGTTGTACGCGAAATTCAAATACCGCGGCGTGACAGCGCCAAACGAAAAGGTTCAGAGCTTTTCTGAGCAGTTTGGATATATTTCGGCGACTTATTTTCTACTCAAGAGTCATGTTATGTGCACGGCAGGTTCTCTCCAGCACTATCCCGTGTTTAAATTCTGACAGCCTAGCTGTTCAGGGTAGCCGCCATCGGCGCTCACAGCTTCGAGCATAAAAATACAACAAAAGAAACTCTCGTAACGAGGCGGGATTCCAACACTGGTACTCACTGCCCAAGGCGCGCGTAAAAACAACTCGGCTATACAGCCACGCTTCCAGAACGTGTACTTATGCCTACTATGTGATTACATTGTACCAGTGATTGCGACACAGCATGGCATAGGCGAGAGAAAGATAAAATGAGGGCGAGGGAGAGAAAGCAAGAAAGAGCCACACAGAGAGAGCTAACAAACTAAACACGTCTCAGGTTGCGCAGAAGCGAATCGCGCTTGTCCTCCACCCATTATAAGAACGAAAGGCAGAAAAAGTCTCGGGTTCTGTAAAGGGAAAAAACGGACCCACACTTACTCACGCCCACTGCCCATACGTCATTACACTTAACCCTTTGCTACATGACAGTGGCAGTCCTAGACGGTTGTGAAACCATGATTTACTTAGAGTGACACCACGAGTGATAGCGCAACAAGAGCACAAGGAGGAAGATGGATAAGAGATTAAAGGACGTGAAGACGAGTTCGAGAAAAATACACGGCAACGAGGGCCATGCCGTGTACCGTCAATACACTCATCTCCGCCAGTTAACCGACCTCCTAGCAAAATGAAAGCAAAGATACTGGTCTAGCGCCAAAGGGGTGCCATCACCTTTGGCGCTTGACCAGTATTGACCGTGTTATGGCAGCGAAGCTGCTTTAATTTATTTTTTATTCTTAAAAATAATTTGTCATTAGATTAAGGAATCGTTTATTGCGCTGTTGAAGATCCTGGCGTCCGCTGTCGGGGAGGTCGGAAATTTAATCAACAATTAGAATATCGCCAACACGAAAAGTTGTTCATGTTGCTCTTACCTCCGGGACCACCAGTCCTTAGAATGCAGTCTTTAGGGTCACACGACACCAGTGTAACCATAATAGTTAGTATGATCACCACTCCAGAGGTATTCATTGTCAGTCGATGAATTGTGTGAGTATCTGCCGAAAAGAGAGTTGGTGCTGTAACATACAGCTATTATACGCGTTACCATATCCACACAACGAGAGAAACATTATAGTGCCTACAGGACACTGATACCAAATAGTCCTTAAATGCTTGAAATACGAGACAACAGATGTACGGGAAGCGCGCACGCGTAATTGTAACTTACGAGCAGAATAAACTTACGAACTACCCAATCGCCCTCGTCACAGAGAACAGTCCCGTTTATCGTTAGTTCGTATTAGTCTGTACTACCCAAGCCTGAAATATGACCATTTTCTTCAGCCATTTGTTTTTGTGCCACAAATTACCTTCATAAAGCGGTACATCCTTTTTGGTATATGAATTGCTCTTGCGTTCTTTCATGCCTAAGTGTAGACAAACAATGGAAGCATGAAGCGGTATTAGCCTTCCGTTAGGAGAAGAAGGGGCGCAACATCCTTGTGGGGAAAGAAGAGGACGTTGAAGTAAGAATGTGCCAGACTTGAAGGAAACAACAACAACAACAAAGAGGCAGGCATCAAAGATGGACGCCCGTTCCAATTCAGTGTATTCTATTGTGTCCGTGTAAATAGGAAAGGTACCATCTGTTTGTGTGCCACGAATTTCCTTCGTAAAGCGTTGCATCCTTTTTGGTATATGAATTGCTCTTGCGTTCTTTCATGCCTAAGAATAGCCACAAAATCGAAGCACATGGCCGTCTGTTGCTTTGAATGTCGAGGGATTTAAATCTGCTGTTGAAGATTCGTGAGTATTTATTAGACGGATTGGTGACATTGAATCCACTGAACGTTTTCGTGCACAGTTGCCGCCCGTTGAAAGCACTACATCACGTGAATCACATTAAATTTGCAGTGTTCCCGGGTATAACATCACAGACATGAACCTCGACACCAAGGCCCTAAGGACAAGCGAGCTGACGCATAGTTCATGTTCTGCGCGCGAAGCCATACGTAGCGCGCTCGTAATTTTCCTTTTCTAGCGTGCCGTACTTCGCTATTTTAGAGAAAAAACTTAGTTCTTCGACTCTTCCAGCACCGCGTTTATCATTTTACAGCGAAACTGTATACCTGTGGCTGGTTGGAAAATTTCATGGCGCAAACAGGACACACCAGCTTAACAATTCATGGCAAACGGCATAGCTTTGCCATCAGACATACAGCGTAGAGCTCAGTATTTAAAGATAGTAATTTTGCGCAAATGAGGGTTTCACAATAAAAGCTCACGTGTTAGTTTTGGAAACTAGTACTGTGGTTTGAAAGAATATATATTCGCAACTTACAGCACTAGAACAAGAATATCTAAGAAACTGTGATATGGTCTGCGAGCCACAGGCAAGTTTTGCCATGTGCCCGAAAAGACACAGCCGAATACCACAAAGAAAGAAAAGCACAAAACTAGCACCAAAACCGCATGTCGCCGATGATGATTGTGGTTCGGCTAACGAAAGGACGCTATTTCCTGCAGCCTACGCCGGAAGCACGGATAAGAAGAGTCCGTGGGGGTTGGAAGAAGGGGCTAAAAGAGCTGGAAAGAAGAAAAAAGCTGTAGTGGAAGCCTCGTAAAATTTAGACCACCTCGGGATGCTTAACGTGCGCTGAAAACACATTAACCCACAGCACACTTGCCTCTGGCATTTTCGCCTCGATCGAAAATGCGAACGCCGTGGCCGGGATCGAACCTGCGTTTTTCGCTTTGCACCCCAGATCCACAACTACTACACCACCTCCTGATGGATAAGGTGAGTGCGAACAACGGGAATACCCTCCCAGGTGTTCCCGGTAAGGATTAGGTTGCAGCTGCTTACGAAAGTGCAGCTTGACGTCATTCTAAACCCTTGTGTGAAGTGCATACCGCATTATCAACATGTGTGGTGTTTGATACACATTCGT
The DNA here is from genome assembly GCA_013339685.2 of Hyalomma asiaticum. Lineage (NCBI taxonomy): Eukaryota > Metazoa > Arthropoda > Arachnida > Ixodida > Ixodidae > Hyalomma > Hyalomma asiaticum. Next base: position 158,423 of record CM023490.1, on the reverse strand, counting down.
CTGACATTCACGTCCGCAGGGCGAGATCGCAGGACCTTTTTTTTTGTTTGTTTGTTTGTTTGTTTTTAAGCTTTACCTGCGTTGCCTCGCCCCCTTCCCTTTCCTTTTTTACGTCAATGTTGCAGCACCTATGCGATGCTGTTTTGGTTTCCGGAATGGGCCATAATACCACCTGTAGGTGGTGGATCGAGCGCAAAAGGGGCTAGAGCCCATAAGAACGAAGGAGACCACCCGCTCTTTTCTATACTCGAAAGGCAGCGCAAACGGAAGCGCTCTCAAGAGCCATCTGCTCTACGTTTATTAAGCACCAGGCTTCGTGATAACATATATTTCCTTAAATAACATTTTCGATGACCAATACCGCGAAGTTCTGGCGTCCGGTTCAGCAATCACCGTGGAAAAACACAGTGAAGGAAACATTGTTACAATGTTTGTGTCAAATTATTGCTCGATATTCAGAATACAACAGGAAAGACACCTTACTTAGCTCTGCTAAACGCAATCAACCCGTTGCGCTTACGGAGGCGAAAGCGATATTCTACATTATGCCCTATAAACATTCAGATTAGCGTTCGCAGCTTACAGTGAAAAGGTGTTGATATGCATTTGCCAATTTCTGCATCTTAAAGGTTTGCTTTTCTCGCAGCAAGAGCTTGGTGGGCGCAGTCGCTTGGAGCTTTCTAAAGGGAAAGGCAAACGCGTGATATACTAAAGTGACCTTGGCAGCATTGCACGGCACCGTGCTGTTACAAAATAAAAAATTATGGAAATACCTTTTCACAATCACGCGTCATGTGCATATCCGCATAGAGGGGTCACCTTGAGAATTACGTGCAGCGCGTGCTTGCGCGTCACATCCCGGGGGATGCAGGCATGCTCCCTCAGTGATTTCATATGGAGGAAAGAGCTGCTGCTTACTTGGCAATGTAATTAAAATGCACAAGTTGTCCTTTCGAATGTCTACCGAAATTCCAACGCGTGCACTTTCTCAGTGCCGGTCATTAAATCTTGTGATCTCCTTGTTCCATATATTGTGTTGCCAAAGCATGGCCTAAAATATGACTTAATGCACTAGCAAGCGTGCAGCAGGCTTCGCCCTGTTGGTTAGACCATGTTGGTGAGTGGGTAATGCAAGAACTCCTTTCTAGTAAAAGAGTTGCCAGGTACAGCGAGCCTTGTTTCCCCTTCTGCGCTCTTTCTATACTGTACTATTTTCAAGTAACCCTTTCACGCGCCCTAATAAAACGGCTATTCTGCTGTAAATGGTTGCTGATAGACACCTCCTTGAAACACACCATAGACAACGAAAATAAGGCAGAAACGTGGCTTACCAAGATAATCAGAAGTGGACGACTTCTCAGGAAGGCTTTGAGAGCACCTAAAAACGACGATGTCGTCGGAGCTTTTATAGTAATCTGAGAATACTTGCTGACGTCTATCAAGCGACTCATTCGAGAATTCGAATTAACTTTTACATATACATAAAATAAAATAACAAGTTAGAAAGATGTGTTGCTATCGTCTTTCGTAGCACGATAAAGCGCCAGTAGAATTTGTACTTTCGTGACCTCCATATGTAAATCGAAAGAGCACAAGCGCTTATTTTTCTTGTTTACTCTCGTGCTAATAGTGGTCTACAATGATTAACCGTGTTCTTTGCGTGCTTCGGTATGTGAAGAACTGTAGGCTATATCAAATAATGCTTATTGTCTTTACAAGTATGCGCGCGTTAAAGTTGATTGCACTAATTCCAGAAAGACTGTATCCCCCTCGCGCTTTAACACACAGAAGAATAAGCACAATAAGTATATGAATGAAACAAAATTGGCTGTGGCGGGTTTCGAGCCTATCGCCTTACACTCAGGGGACGAGCGCATTGCCCAGTTGGCTAAAAACAAGCGCCTGCAAAACCAGAATACTTTAGACCGATCAGAGACACAAATGATGTGCGCGTGCAAAGACAACGTGACCGCGACGACCGCCCACCTTGCCAAGCGACTTGGTAGAAGTCACGCGTATGCTTACCGTGCTGAGAGTGACGAGAAGTCGCTCAAGCATGAAGAACGGTGATGTAGAACGCTGAACGACAGGGGAAGTACAAACCTTTAAAAAAATGTGGCTGATCCCTCTGTGAAAGGAATCGGTATCACACGAAAGTGAAATGTCTCTTCGCATAATCAGTTGAATTTTTACTGTTAAGTCGAAGTGAACTTGTCCACTGCTACCGGTGTTTCGCTGGTACGTTTCACGCCGTTTCACGCCGTTTGACGTGAATGAACCCACGTTCACGCATCGCCTCCATAAAACCAAGGGTAAACCCTTTGTGGCAACTGAAGTAGTTTACCAAAGAACTGGGCACAGTCTATAGTAAATGCCGTGCGACAAAGGTATCCGTCATATTTACTTGCGCCACATTGACCCGTCAACATCATTGCCGTGCTCTGACGCCAACGCAGCAGTTTTCTTATTCCCATCGCGCTCGAAGAGCGGTCGGCGGAGAAACGCCACCCACAAAGAAAGGTGACCTGATGATGATTAAAAAGATTTATTATAAAAGAGAGGGGTACGGGGACGAAGCATTACTCCGCTACATTGTCGGCGTCCCTAGTCCGGGACACCGCATGACGAGGCCCCGTCTCGCGCCCGTCTCACCAGAGCCCGTTGAGACTCTAGCGACGAGCAATTGAGGAGGGTAGTCTCCCGTGCCTCTCGGGAAGGGGTAGGGGAAGGGGGTAGGTGAGGATTTTTCGTGCATGCCCACACCATGTGGAAGATATCGCAGGTCTCCCCACAGTGTGGGCACCGCCCATCTGAGTTCGCATCGAAGTGCTTTAAGATTGCAGGACAGAGTAGAGTACCTGTCTGCAGGCGCCTTAGAGTTCGCTCTTCTGCCTTACTCAGCCCCTTTGCAGGAGCCGGGAAAAGGCGGTGAGTCTCGCGATAATACGTCAGAATTTCTTTGAACCACAGCAGCGGTGTATTGGCCTCCAAGTCATAAGAGCCAGGGTGAGGAGCCCGGTGGGTAAGCGCTCGGATGGCCGCGTCAGCGGTCTCATTACCTCGTAAGCCCTGGTGTCCAAGAGCCCATACGATGCGTTTCGGGGCTGGATCAGCGAGAGCCCGTTTCAGAATTTGGCTGGCTAAGGGAGATATCTCTCCTGCCAAGTAATTTGCCCATGCTTTCCGAGAGTCCATGATGATAACTTTCGAATTGGGATCCGCAGCAGCAAGCGCAATAGCTACATCCTCATCTCGCCCTGGATGTTGTGCTCGGAAGGAGAGCCCATTGACATGCCTTTCCGGGTGAACTACACAGGTCGTGTAAAATCCCATGGGCGAAGGCCCTGCTATATCTACGTCGGGAGCCGTGTCGGGTCGGGAGCCGTGTTCCGTTCTCAAGCGTCCGAGCCCGCGCCTGTCTTCTGCTTTCGTGCGTGTGCTTATCCATGTTACTCGGGAGTGGAGATATCGAGAGCATATTCCGCCACAGTTCCGGTATACGCTCCGCCTCCTCCGCAGTGCAAGTGTGTTGGATATGTAAGCGGTTCAGCAGGCGGCGCCTGGGAGCCGTCTGCACGAGCCGCGTATATTGATTCATAAGGTGGGCTTCCCGCAACTCCTGGGTAGGAGTTGAGCACACCTAACGCCTTGAGTTCGGCGTTGGAAGTGGCCACCGGGAGATCCAGAGCTCGTTTAGTAGCCTCATGAATGATGGCATCTATTCTTTCGTTTTCTTGCTTTGTAGTGCGAAGGTATGGGACGGCGTAGAGGATCCGGCTAGTCACGAAGGCATGGGCGAGCCGAAGCGCGTCCCTGCCCCGCAGACCACCCCGCTTCTTGGAACGCGGTGGATCGTGCGCGCTACCTGTCGCCTACCCTCTTGAGTTTCGCAATAGTGGAGTCCGGTCTGAGTTCGTAGTGAATGAACAGGCCCAGAATCCGGAAGCTCCTCTACCTCTCTGATGGGAACCCCAAACAGGGAGGTGTGTACGGCTGACTTATCTCTTGGCTTCGCTCTAACGTGCAGAACTCTGATTGGTTGGAGCACATTGTAGTCCACAATCGTCGGTACACCTCGACTATGGATGCCGCCCGCTGAAGGCATTCCTGCATTTCATCAAGGCTCTCTTCAGTGGTTCAGATTGTAATGTCATTGGCATATACTGCGTGTTCTGTGCCGTCCACCTTGGCCATTCCCTTGGAAGGCGCATCATAACAATGTTGAGCATGATGGTGATAACACCGCTCAAGAGGGTTACTTAGCATTATTAAGCATGTTCAGGCGCAAAAAGAAACGAGGAAGAGAAGAAAACAAGGAAAGATGCAGACGAGCGCTCGTCTGCATCTTTCCTTTGTCTCTCTCTTCATCGTTTCTTTTTGCGCCTGAACATGTTAATAGCTAAGTGACCAACTAGCCCAAAAACAAGTGCCTCTTAAAAGGGGTACCCCAAGTTCTCATAATGCACGGGCCATATTCCTCGTCCTCGATAAGAAGAAGGGTCTGCCGTTTAGAGAGGAAATCTAAGGTGAAAACAGGGGGACACTAACCAAATTATAAACATCAAAGTTAAATTTACTTCTAAAGATGAAAAAACCCGACGTTAGGGTCCCACTCGGACCCTTCTTCAGGGGTGACTGGAGGGCACCAGACAGCCGAAGTGCTTATAAGGCCTTCTTTTTCTTGTTTCTTTCTTTTTTCTTCTCTCTTCCTTCCTTTCTCACTTTCTCTCTTTATCCGTTTCTTCAAGCCGAGGGGGGTCATGCTAGTGTTGAACGAGGTGCCCGGAGTCCGCTAAAATAGACACTTTGGCATTGCACCTGCAGACCGGTTCACGTTACCAGGTGTCGCCTGAATGTGCCATGATTCCACAAAAAGCCGCTTGTGAAAACCGTTTTGTCACAAGGACATCCTTGTGACAAAGGTGGATGGCATGCTCCAGTTGTCGGTGTACCGAAAGCCGACTCAAACCGGTCGCTATCTCGACGCTAGCTCTAACCACCCTTTCCACCATAAAGCGGCGGTGGTTCCGGCTCTGCTTACCCGTGCACGGAGGTTTTGTTCTTCGGAGAATAAGCGGATAGAAGAAGAACAGGTGGTCAAAAGCGACCTTCTGAAGAACGGCTACTCGAAAGCCTTCGTTGGAAAGGTTGCTCGCCGTCAGACTAATCCCCGCCGACCCCTTCGAAAGGACACTGACCCGCCGCATTGCAAGCCCATACGTGTGTGTATTCCCTACGTTCAGGGTACCAGCGAAGCGGTCGCACGTGTGCTGTCTGAGCAGGGAATAGAGTAGCACACAAGCCAATTTCCACGCTTTGCCGTTTCTTTCCGCGCCCGAAAGACAGGCTGCCGAGGGAGAGAGAGCAAGGTGTGATTTACTCCATTCCTTGTTCGGATTGCGGCGCGTCGTACGTGGGAGAGACCAAGAACTTCCCAGAGAGGCTACGACAGCACAGGAACGATGTCCGCAAGTTCGAGCAGACAAAGGAGTGCATTAGCTGAACACAGGGAGGTGCGCGACCACCGCATCGACTTTGACAACTCCCGCGTCCTCGACTTGGAAACCTGTTTCACAAGCGGCTTTTTGTGGAATCATGGCACATTCAGGCGACACCTGGTACGTGAACCGGTCTGCAGGTGCAATGCCAAGTGTCTATTTTAGCGGACTCCGGCACCTGGTTCAACACTAGATGACCCCCCTCGGCTTGAAGACCGGATAAAGAAAGAAAGTGAGAAAGGAAGGAAGAGAGGAGAAAAAAGAAAGAAACAAGAAAAAGAAGCCTTATAAGCACTGCGGCTGTCTGGTGCCCTCCAGTCACCCCTGAAGAAGGGTCCGAGTGGGACCCGAAACATCGGGTTTTTTTCATCTTTAGAAGTAAATTTTACTTTTGATGTTTATAATTTGGTGGTGTCCCCCTGTTTTCCACCTTTAATTTCGTCCCAACCAGACAGATCTCTGTCAAATGTTCACCTTTAGAGAGGAAATCTGTGACATATGCAAATGTCTTAGTCCCGCATTCGGTGGAACTCAAGTTAGCCAGGATGCTGCCGTGTTTAAACATTGTCGAAAAGCCTCTTTAGGTCAAGGGCGAAGATGGCTCTGTCCTTGTGTTGCACAGTTGTGGCTGTATGACGGCCCTATGCACATGGAGAAGGACGTCCTGTGTAGACATGTGTGAGCGAAACCCAAACATGGTGTCTGCAAAGAAAGCCCTTGCCCTCAAGGTATGGGGAGAGGCGATCCCGTACCATCGTCTCCATAAGTTTGCCCCGCACGGGGGTCAGTGATAGGGGCCTCAGATTTTCCGTATTCGCGGCCTTGCCTGCTTTGGGGATAGAAGTCACAAGTGATGTTGTTCCATTCGGAAGGGAGCGCACGGCGCCGTCCCAGATCGGTTCATGTATTCCAAGAAATGGAGTTAGGCTGTGGAGGGAGGTTTGACAACAGCTTCACTGTTATGCGGTCCGCCCGGAGCCGTAGCCTGCGCATTTTAGCTAAGGCAGCTTTAAGGTCATGCAACTCAAAATGGGGCATCGAGTTTGTGATTAGGCTTACCAGAGTACGTGTACGCCGGCCCCCTCGGGGTCCTCCGTACGGCAGAGATATCTATCGCACAGAGCACCCGCGAGCTGTGCCGGTGTGCCTTGGTACCCTAGCAGAGCTCGCCGGAGCGCTTCTGCGCCTCCCCTCTCGTTTAAGAGGGGTTTATGAGTACACAGGCACAATTGCAAGAGGCACAATTTCAAGTCAACGGGAGGATCTGCCTGTCCTGACTTTCTTTCCTGACAGAAAACGAAGAAAATCAGTCAGTCGGCAGTTCCTTCCTGTTTAAAGGAAAGCTTGACCACTTCGTGTGTCCGATGGTGCGCTAAAGATATGAGGCCTTTCGATGTCATGCGAGATGAAGGATTTTTGAAAATTGCCGATGAACTTGTCGCCGATGGTGCCCGGTACGGAACACTATCCGCCAAAAGAAATACTTCCACGTCCCACGACAGTGTCGAGCAAGCAGCCGATGTGGCCGGTGCTTTACGAGAAACGTTGAGGCCAGTAATCAAGGCGCGATAGAGGGTGGGCCGTTGTTCAATGACAGCACCACAGCCACTGTTCACTATGTGGAAGACGACTGGGAACTGAAAAGGGATTTCCCTCCCGAAAAAGAAGACAGGCCGACTACATTAGAAGAGAGCTTGTGCGAAGTTGCGGCAAAGTCTGGACTTGATGAAAAGCTTCCTCGAAAAAGTCGTGTTCGTGTCTGCCAAGAAGCCAATATGATCAGTGCACTTCGCCCGTACGAGGAGCGTCAGCTGCACCGCACACGTCCTCGATACGGTCCTGCGCCACAATTTTGGCGACTTCTTGCTGAAAACTTACCCCACGTTCGTGGAAAGTTACAAAATGTGAAGGCCGTCGTTACTCTTCTGAAGCAGAGTGGCCTTTCCAGCCTGTTACCTAATGGCGTAAATGAAGTGAGTACCAAGTGGAATTCAAAACTCGCTATGCTGAATTCTGTGTAACCGCAGTACTAGTAATTTCAAGCCCTTCTGGATACAGAGTAAGCTAGATGATGGAAGAACTCAGCAAAACTGCAATAAAGGAGATAATTTACTTTTTGGCACCATTCCAAGAAGCAACCGACATGCTTGAGAAAGAGAAGCAACCCTACCCTGCCATCGTTTTTCCTCTGCAAGACAAGCTGGAGAGAAACATTTGACTTTAGGTCCAGCTGAGGCATCAACGAAAGCTGCATTAAAATTGAGGCACTATGGTTTCTTCAGCGCAAACTGGAGCTTAGCTGCACAAGACTGCGACGTGTTTTTGGCCGCCCTTTCGCCAGCTGCGAGCGTTCAAGGAAGATGAAAGAAGCCAAGTTTACGTGCCAGTGAAAACAATAATGTTCGCTATTCCAACGTTTCTGCCATCTGATGGATGCGCTGCTGAATGAACCTGCTGCGAGAAGCCCACAAAGAAGAGGCTTTATAGATGACTTTGAAGAGTGGCACGACGTTATGGAGCCTCAGAAACGAAGGGATGAATTGGCAAGCTACGTGAATGCGACAGATGTGTGCGAACCTGCTGCAAGTGGTGGAAGTGCAAAAACACGAGTTCCCCCGCCTTTCACTACCCGCAAAGCAGATTTTGTGCGCCCTGCAACCGTGCGAGTAGTGGAGAAACTTCAGCGCGGCAGGTTATGTGATGAACTAGAGCAGGACGTGCTTAAAGTCAGAATCTCTCGACAATTTGCTTTTCTTGCACAAAACATCTAGGAGGACAAACTGGCAACTCAGCCGCGAAAGTATAAAGACTAAATACTTACAGTAACGTGACGTGATATGAGACTATCATGTCACAGTTCGTTTTTCTTTTTATGGTTGCCATACGTCTACCCGTGTATACACTCAGTTTGTTATAGTTATAATCGAAGTTTGTGTATTTAAAACACCATTCATAAATTGGATTTCATCTTTTCTTGTTAAGTCAAGCTCTTCTATACTGAGGATTGGTGTTAAATATCTAGAAGGGTGAAGCTTGTTGGTAGAGGCACTGCTTTTTGATAGAGGGTTGAAATAAAAACAAGAAGGTCGAGAATAGTGTAGTGTGTTTCCTGTCCCTTCGTTCTTATTACGATTTTTGTTAAAGCTAAAGTCGTACTACAAATTAGTTCGGCTGTCACAATATGTTACCAAACTCTCTTGACGATTTCTATCTGAATATGCGAAGTATACCCCTGATCAATAAATTTTCTTCGCACCCATTATCGTTGCTCAAATATTTTCGCATTAGATAGTTTTTTGGACTTAATAACTGAAGCTTAAAATGTACTTCTTAACTAAGCATGCGACAAAAAAAAACGTCTATTATGCTGCTTAAAACTCCTTGCTCGAAATTTCATGTTCGGGCCTCGGTCGGGCCTGATTTGCAGTCGGGCCGGGCCGGGTCGGGTAGGTAAGCTTTTGTCCGGGCTCAGGCCGGGTGCGGGCCTCACTTTGATTTACGGGGCCGAACTCGGGCGGGTAAACTTCAGCGAGTGGCGGGCTCGGGCCGGGCCCGGGCCGAAAATCACGGCCCGTGCAATGCTCTAGGTAGCGCACCGGGCACCTTTCGTCATGGCGCGGAGGCAGTTCGACAAGAGGCCTTGTCCAACCTTGTCCAAGTATTTTGTTTATAAAGCTATAAAAGAAAACATATCAATGGCGCAATATTTTTTCCTTGTGTATGCTTCATCACCTTGTTTAAAGAATCTTTCTGCTACATTACAAAATAATACGTTTCTCGAATTTCATATTTTGCTGCTTGTCCTATATCCTGACCTTGTAGTACCCTATCACAGATGTTGATGCATCTTAGGATTTAATTGTGGCAACAGAAATATCTGCTGGGCATTTTCTGCAGCCGTTTCTGAAAGCATGGCTCAGCGTCCGTAGAGGTTGGGTGAAGACAATGAAAGAGAAGAAAAGACAGGAACCCCGTTGCGGAAGGTATCAGAAATTCTGACCACCTTGAGTTCTTACCGTGCACTGAAAATGCACGGTACGTGGGCCTCTAGCATTTTCGGTTGTACAGTGCTCCGCGATTGAAATGCAATACTTAGACCGCGTGATGACCGGCGCATTTTGCCCTACTGGAGTGCGCTGGATGACTACAGTGGCACCAAACCGAATCACATGCTTAAGAAGTCATCTCGCTTTTATTGAGTGCCACAGCACAAAGCCGTGATGCAGAGACGGTTGACCGCCCTGCGCCTCCAGTATCGCGTTTCATCCGCTGAACACCGTATATTGCATCAGAACGGAGATCAGA